>CAWUHX010000008.1:219281-377279 GCA_963922205.1 Romanomermis culicivorax | reverse complement strand
AACCCGCGTGCTATAATCAGATCTCTTTCTCTATTCGGGGCAACTGGTAACAACTCTAAGCAATTCAATGGAGCCCAAAATAAAGCTGAAGAAAGCCAGAGCACAAAAAACTTCAGCAAATATCCCTGGCGTCGTTTGATCCGTTTGTTGCGAAACACTGATTCTGGTTCATTTTTCATCTTTTTAATTGATTTGATGGTTCTAATTGTTAGGATGGTATAGAATATCGATGTAGAAACCAACGGTATCCAGTAACTGATAATTGATCTCGTGAACATCATCCATGTCATCATGTGGTTGTAACGCAGCTACAAGTAAGTTCATATTTTGAGTTATTTAAATGACCAAATAATGATTAAAAAATTATTGTGGGGGAAAAAAGTCTCCAAGTTATCTAGCATTAATTGGAATTGATCCTTATCTGCAGGGTATGTTCATGGACTGACAATGGAGTGTATAGAAAGCTGAACATCATCAGTAACAATGTTTCATCAAATCATTTCATTGACAAGCCCTTTTAAGATCTCTTGAGATTATTGTCGATCTGACCAATGTCATGCTCTGGAACCATTTCTAACTATAATACCTCATTAATAAGAAATTTCTTGTATATTTTTCTACTTGAGCTTGAATTTAGTTCAAAGAACATAACCCATGAACTTTTTTAAATCATTCTATGGTTTATATTAAGTATCAACGGTTTACTGTATTCGATCAGTTTTCCAAGGGATTGTAAATAAGATCAGTTTAGATCGTGAGGATTATGTACTGTATAAGGTCTACCAGTACCAAGACAAGATCAATACATTTCAGGATAAAGATACCCACGATCTTATATGTCATTTGGCAGCAGCTAGTGTTGTATGAAAGGGTAAATTGGATACTTCACACTGTGGCAATACAGTGAGCATGCTCAACTAATCCTTGACAAATTTTCTGGTAAAACATTCTAGCATAGGTGTCCTTGTCAAAATGATGTTGTCGGCTACATTTGGTAATTTTTTGACTAATAGCATTTTGTAGACAATTTCTATGCTACAATGATATTGTGGTTTTCCAGCAATGTTTGATTTTGTTCAACAGGCATTCTCCTTATTTTTTGCCTTAAATCCAATAGTTCCCAAGAAAAAATGTGATTCTTATTTTGCCAAAGTTTCTTTCGATCACTAGTTAGGAGGAAACGAACTACTGAACAACTACACTTTTGGTGCTTTTTGCGTCTTCTTGGCTACACTAGATGTTTACTGAATCCCTGGAGTAGTTCAGCAGTCATTGGTACAACTGTACCAGGAGCTAAAAAGCTGATAATCCGGAAATATAAAGAGTGTTGTTACACAGGTGATTTTTATTCTAGAGTCAGCATGGTTCAGAATTAATCATAACATTAGATGTTTCTACTGATATTTTACTTGTTCTATCAATAGCTGGACGATAAGCATGATCACGGAAGCCGAAAAAACGACCAAAACTATCAAAAAGGTCGTTTTCAAACGAAAGGGCGGTACACGAATTGATTTCACGTGCTCGACTTTGTCGTACGCTATTAAAACTTTTAGATAAGCAGCCAAAAATATGAACGATTTTTCCAAATTCGTGAGTAACGTAGTGAGTAATTTGATGGGAAACAAGAAGGCCATAAAATCGACCACATTGACGTGACATAGGAATAATATAGAAAGGATAAGCGAAATTGGGATTATTTTTTGACTTCTGCGCCTATTCGGTCGATGAGTGAGAATTTTCCACAGTCGATAGCCAGAGGCCAGGATTCCCGAAAAAGAGATGACCCACAATGGTGAACGATAGATTAAATCATAGGAAACTTCCATTTTATCGTGCACGTGCTGGATACTTCGAATCCAAATCATACACAACACCGAACCCGAGTGCCAGTTTACTAATGACTATGTTGTAAGCGTAAAAGAAAAAAACCTGCTAAATGACACTTTCTGCTTCCCATATCGACTGTAAATTTCATAAATAATTTTTTGTTTGCTTGATTAGCGAATTTTCTAAATTGCAGATAATTTTGTTGTTTAGCACACGCAGGGTTGATGTAATGATCTATCGTTTGATCAAAAAAAGAAAATGTTCAGTGCAAATTCGCTCAGGTAGAATGACCTCATGTTCGACATAGAACTAACCAGTTTTTTGTCAGTGTACATAGTAGCTGTAGATATCAAAAATTTAGATACACGTAATTGCAATTCTGATCTCTTATGTAAACGCCAAAAAGCAAAAAAATTGTGAAATTGGTCATTGCGGCAAGATATTAGAAATTCATACAGTAAGTTTGAGCAAATATTTACATAATTCCACCATATGTTTTTCTTTCACTTTTAATCTTCATATTTTCCTCTTTTCGATCATCCGTACTTTGTTTTCATTTACACTTCGATTATTACGTCATGCAATTACGCCTCATGTTTCCTCTATTCATTATAGGTGTGCGACACAGTTTAATTTTTGCTTTTTCTCTTCTTTCCTAAGTGGTCCAATTCCATATCACATATTGAAGAGCAGTCATACAAAATCAAGTTGATCAGAAAATCCTACTTTCCACATAGTGAAATTTTTTACACAAAAATTTATGCTCTATGGAACATAATGCAGACGCCAATTGTTGACTTTAATTTTTGTAGAAAAATAATCCTTGTTAGAATGCTTCCCAGATTTGGTATTCTCTTTAGTTGTCCGCTACAGTAAACCTAATGAGCACAAAAATTTACATATTCTCTCATGCCACTATAGACTTTTAGAGTACACATTATTGGAACATACTATTCCAATGGAAAACAACAACTTTGAATTTAAGCCCTCTGTTCTTGTATGTGTAGATCAGAAACATGAAGGAAAATTTTAGCGAGTAAAAATGCGTTAAAGTCACAGTTTCAGATAGAATAAATTTTCCACGATCTTCATCTACCAGTTCTATTTTTCAACTTTTCTAGCATTGATTAGCGTTCCCTCTCACGTGTAAAAGTCGTCTCTGGGCTTACACTCCAAGAAAATTAGCTATGCAACAATTTTTTCGGATGCTGATTACATGTGATCTGGTACACATTATGCGTCCACGCTTTCGCGAACAATTTTTTGCAGCCAATTAGAGACGATGTGCCCTAAAGAGATAACTAAAACTTTAAAAAATGACGCTATCAAATGTTTTCTACGTGTTTATCAGGTGAATTTTTCTTTGAGATTAACATAAGACTTGGAAAATGCTACCCCATCTTGATCTTAAGTTACACTAAGAAAGAAAAAATGAAGGGAGACCGCTCCGAATGTTGTTTGAGCATGGAGCCTATACCACAAAAGCAGTAAGAGTCAACAGTTCTTTTTCTTTACGTAAAAGTGATTGGTGTCTCTTGGCGCACCATTTTATCTATACTCCGCTAGTCTGACACGCATTCTATTCAATTATTTAAGTACGAGGCAATTACAATCATAAAATCTGTTGAAATTCACAGCTTTCATAATATAAGTACTTAACGTAAGTGAAGTTGAATGTAGGCTTAGGTTTAAGCTTAGGCTTGGGCTTTGGGTTAGGCTTAGGCTCAGGCATAGGCTTAGGCTTAGGCTTAGGCTCGGCCTTAGGCTTAGACTAAGGCTTAGGCTGAGGCTTACTTTTACGCTTACGCTTGGGCTTAAACATCGTCTCGTCTTGTTTCAGAGAACAGAAAAATAAATTAAAGTCGAACATCGAAAAAGTCGCATATCACGATTTATTCCTGATGCATCATTCATTATGTCCAGATATCAAAGTTTTTTCCAAATGGCTTTTTTCTATTCAGTTAACTCCACAATACAATAACATAGAGATGATTACATTTTAGTGTCTCATCGTCCAAAGTTGCGATTTCAAGTATTTGAATTATTGATATTCACAGCTCCACGTAGGGCAAGAAAATAATTTTCAGTTCTGTGCTCTACCTGCATGGGACCATTTTACCTCAACGGATGTGCAGCGAACTTTCTCTTTTTTCGATCAAATGACAGATCATTACATGAACCCTACCTTTGCTAAGCAGCGAAATTATCTGCAATTTGGAAAATTTATTAATGAAGCAAACAAAAAAATATTTATGAAATTAATATTCGATATTGGAAGCAGAAAGTATCGGATACTTTACTCAAAAAGTTGACGTTCTTTTGCTTACAACATAATTATTAGCAAACTGGCACTCGGGTTCATTTTGATTCTAAATAGGCAGCACGTAAAAGAGAAAATGCCAGTCTCCTATAATTTGATCTATCGCTCAACTTTGTGGGTCATCTGTTTTTTGCGAATACCGGCCACTGGCTATCGAATGTGGAAAGTTTTCACACATGAGCAGAATAGAAAACAAAGTCAAAAAATATTGCTAATTTCACTGACCATTTCTAACTTATTGCTGTGTCACGTCAATCTTGGCGATGTTATGGCATTTTTGTTCCCTATCAGATTACTCACTACATTACTCACGAATTTGGAAAAATCGTCCATTTTTTTGGCTGCTTATCTAAAAGTTTTGACAGCGTATGACAAAGTCAAGCATGTGAAATTGCTTCGTGTTCCGCCATTCCGTTTGAAAACGACCTTGTTGACGGTTTCGAGCGTTGTTTCGGGTTTCATGATGATGCTTATCGTCAACCTATTGATAGAACAAGTAAATCACCAAAAGAAATATTTTAATCTTAGATTTTTGAACCATACTGACTATAGAGGTAAAATCACTCGTGTGGCAACTTTTCTTATTTATCCAAATCATCATCTTTTTTAGCCCTCGGAGCAGTTGCACAATGACTGCTTAACTACTCAATCAATTCATTAGAAAAATTAAGTGGTCGAAAAACGACTGGTAGACAACATCAAATATTTATGGAAAATCGCCATTTCTTTGTAAAGAGCTGTTATTCAAACAATTACCAAAATTAGCACACTTATCAAAATGACTCAAACCTGGACTTTTATGACGGAAATCTTTACCTGAAAATTTGTTGAGGCTTAATTGAGCATGCTCATAAACTTTCGATGCTATCACAGGGCGAAGCATCTAGATAAACCCTCCATAGGATAGTAGATAGGGCCAAATGAGACACAAGGTCGTGGTGAACATCTTTATGCAAAAACATATTGGTCTGTTCTGGATATAAATAGGTATTACTCAGTAAATAATCGACATCTGATAGTATCAGAATAAATCTATCCACTTCTCTTCGAAAAACTGATTGATTACAGTAAATCGTTGATAAAGTATGACATCAACTATGGCAAATTCTAAAAAAGTTTGTTGGTTATATTGTTTGGACTATCTTCAATCTCCATCAAAATACCTGAAATCACTCATTCGTGAAGTATTCTAGTTAGAAGCATGAACTGATTAAAATTATTTCAAATTTTGGTTTCAAAGCATGACATAGACAATGTTCAGTAAATGTATGAAAACACAATGACCAAATTTATTATAGTTAATAAGATCACGTTGACAACGACTTTTATGATATACTAGATATTGGGGCTCGCAAGGCTCTCACTTTCAAAGAGATATATATATATATATATATGTTATGACATCTCATTTCATAACATATCTCATGCTATAACCTATCCGGCGTTATAAAATATCTCATGTTATAATATATCCCACGTTATAATATATCCCATGCTAAAACATACAACATGCTATAACATATACAATGTTATAACATATCGCATGTTTCAGCATATCCCATGTTTTATCATATCTCATTTTATAAAACATCCCACGCTATTACATTTCGCATGTTATAACACATCCTTTTTAATAGCATATATCATGTTATATCATACACTATATTATAAAACATGCGATGTTATAACATACCCCGTGTTATACCATACTGTATGCTAAAAAGATGCCCCATATTTTAACATCGTATATTTTATAACATACCATATGTTATAACATGATATATGTATAATATTGTATATGTTATAACATATGTGTATAAAATTGTGTATGTTATAACATAGAACTATGGCAAAACATGTCAGTATGTTGTAACATGTCGAAAAATGGACAAAAAAAATTAATGTTATAACATACGACTATGTTATAACATGTCCATACGCTATAGTAAGTCGAAAAAAGAAAAAACAAAGATTTTTAAATTTTATACTATAGAATCATGTTACAAAATAGGACAACCTGTAAACATGTCAGTATGTTACAACATGTCGAAAAATGAAACGAAAGATTTATGTATATTATAATATAGGACCATGTTACAACATGGAACTATGTTATAATATGTCAAAAGGAGAAGAAATATAGGTCAGAAATCACTGAATAAATATGATTATCCCCTTTAGATCTTCAAAATTCTCTGTATATGAAATCAATTTATAAAACAAAATCACTAAAAGAATTCAGCTTTTTTACACTTCAATGTTGTCCATGATCGAAGTCATCAGAAAATCAAGAATTCGGATTAATGTTTTATATATCAGTAGCTTTTTTTCTGACATTTATCTTGTGGCCATTGTTTGGCCACTAAGGCCAATAAGTGGAAATATGAACTTCATTATAGGTGTGTTACAACTACGTGGTGACATGGAAGATGGCCATGGGATCAATTATCAGTTATTGGATACCGTTCGTTTCTACATCAATATTCTACACAATCATAATAATTAGAATCTGGAAGTCAATCAAACAGGTGAAAAATGAACCAGTATCAGTGTTTCGCGACAAACGGATCAAGCGGCGCCAGAATTACTTGTGGAAGTTTTTTCTGCTATGGCTTTCGACAGCATTATTTTGGGCGCCATGCTTTTGCTTAGAGTTGTTTCCAGTTGCTCCCAATGGAGAAAGAGACCTGATTATAGCACGCGGATTTGGCATGTTATCTGCTTTATTCGATGTGTACGTTTTTCGATGCTCTTCAAATAATTGACCCATATCTGTTTTTGTCATCCATGTTGCACATCTGCAATAGAAACTCAATTTGGTTGTGTATTGACCGAAGAATTGGTAAATTATATCGTGGTGTTTTCATATTTTCATATCAGAATTGTCCACAGGAAAAAAGTTGTGTTCGTTTTAAGTTATCAAAATTTCAAATTATCAAAAGTTAGTTTTCTTGATTATTGAATTTTTAAGGCATTGGAAAATTGTTTGTGAAAATCAATTGGATGTAAACTTGTCTAGATCTCTATTCTCAAATCTCACGTATTGAGAACAGAATACAGTAAAATTTTCATCCTCAAATTGCCAGTTTTCGAATCATTTTCAGTAAACTTTTCCAGACACTGAATTCACAAAAGCCAACCTCGCCTCGGTCCTGGTTACTGTATTAGAATACTTTGTTTTTATTTGCATGATCTTCTTCTGATACTGAGTCTGTCTTCAACTCTGTCATTTTTCTCCTCACAGCTTATTCATCATGCAAAATTTTCTCTTCAATAATGTTTAATAAATGACAATGGATTGATTTGAACAACCCTTCACATAGGATTAAAAAATTCCAATTTTCAAAATGTCCTACAATTGGGGCACAAACCTACAGTATGAAATAGTCTAATGATACGTAATACATATTAAATAAGCTTCTTCATTTGTTGAGTACTATAGTCGGTATACAAATCATGTACTTCTGAGGTATCGAAAATGGAAAAAGTCATGTGATTGAAACTCATTAGAAATTAAACATTTTTGGAACCCTAGCTTGATTAAAGATATTCGATCGCCGGACAGGCTCATCGTATAAAATTATAGCCTGTTTTCTTAAAATGCTTCAAAATAATGAAAGTGAAAAGCAAGTAGTATTCCAGATTTTTGCGATTTTCTGATAAACAAAATATCATGTTGGACTGGAAATTTGTAAGCATGCTGACCTGACCTTTAGCAATTTTTCGAGTGAAAAATTTTACAAAAAGAACTTTATGTAAGCGATTTTGACGACAGTGCTGATTTGTGTCACTTTTCTATTTGGAAGCATTTTATAAAAAACAGACTATAGTTAATTATACTTCATTCATTTTAGAATGATTGATGCAATGGTCCCACGAAAGTAAGTTCAATTTGAAGACACTCAGTAGGCTTAGTACTGTAATCGATGAAAGAAAATTTTCATCAGTGAGCGACAAACAGAACAGCTGAAAACAGCTGAAAATAACCTGATTAAGTGGTAAAAGTTTCTCGATATCGAAAACATTAAAACATACGTACACGAAAACATTAACAATACACACAAAAAACAAGGAAAAAAATACATACAAAGCAACATATAAGATAAAAAAAGAAGGAAAATATCAAGAAAGCGTAACATTCTCGATCGCTCGTTAATCGCAGAATTCCCTCTCTTGGCAGTTTACTCACTTGAGAATTCGCTCAATTGGGAATCGATCAATTGGAAATCCCTCACTTGGGAATTCACTGGATTGAGAATTGCTGACATGGGAATCGCTCATTTGAGAATTCGCTCACCTGGGAAAACCCCCTTTGTACATCTAGGTGAAAATCTTTGTACATCTACATTCCTAGTTTTTATTTTTATTTTTTCTGCTCTTATATTCTCTTTTATTTCTCTTTTATTTATTTTATTTAGTTTCTCATTCTTCTTCTGTTCCTCTTTTGCGTGGCTATACTTCTCGGGAGCCAAATGTTCAAAGCATGGGTGTTGGAAAGAATCTGAATCCAGCCAGAATGGGCAAATGAAAAGAATCTTAATCCAGCCAGAATGTGCAAATGAAACTCCCCAAATCAATTCGCTTCAGTTAAACTTTTTGTGAATTTTTTGGTCCATTTTTCCAAATTATGCACTGTGTGACCTCCATAAAATCCCCAGCATCTGCGCTGCAGCACTCCACTTGCACAAGATGGAAAGAATGAAAAAGATGGTTTTTTGTGAATCAGGGGATCAAAACTCCCAATACCGCACCTATGTATTATGAATACATGCTCATACTAATTGTTTGAGACGTCACTATAATTATGTAAATTAACTGTATAAAAAAAACTTGCCTTAAATGTGCCGTCCATTATCAAAGCCGAGCTTTGCGAAATAACGTTGATGTCCAAATCCGAACAAAAGGCTAAAACTTTCTCTTCCCGGTTGCTGCACAGAAGCCATCTCTCATTGCCATATTCGGACCCAGGGTCAGCATATCGACCACGTTCAGTCGTTAGATACTTGTCGGGTAGATCAAAAGGGTCTGGCATGGGAATTCTGCCTTTTTGGAACCAACGTCGCAGTCCGCTTCTCATTGTTTTGTAATCTGGTAAATTTTGCTCAACCGCAGCATTTTGTTCAGCATTCCAAAAACGCCGATTAATTTCCGAATTCATGTCCACGTGTGCCTCCAATGGTCACTTTTGTCCTTTCGCGCATTTCGACCTGGCTTCCCGATTTAATTCTAAAGCGTTTACTGATCCAAAATTTCGATATTCACAATCGCTGTGATGCCCATCGATGGGATTCTTCAGTATCAAATCATTTTTGATGACGATCGTAGAATACAATTCATTTTCTTCTTTCCCACGAATTTTGAGAATTTTTTCGCATTGTAAGCATATCCAATATTCCTTAATACTTCCATCACTAAGTTCTCTTTGCGATTTTTTACGAAATTGATAAATTTCATTGGAATTTAACGGATTTGCATAAGAAATCAGACGCGCTTTTAGAGAATGATTTAAAGCATAATGCACTTCGCCGAAATTCATTTTAAGGTGTTCACAGTACTTTCACAAAATTTTAGTGACTGAGTTTTCAAAAATTCAGTTCGAAAAGGCAGTTTAATTTGCATAAAGTTATACATGATCTATTTTTGGAATCGCGATGGACGCCGAAAAAATTTTTTTTATGTCAATGAGATGCGTTCATTGTACGAGTATCATTTGACCAGGTTACTTCGTAGTCAATGAAAATTCAATAATATTTCTTTTGAAGCACATAGCATGTGAAAATTTATAACTTGCTGCGCTTTTGAAACACTTTTCCACCATTTGCTGCCCTTTTGAACTTTTTAACATTAGGGTATGCTGCGCTTTTGAACTTTTTACATGTGCTGCGCTTTTGAAACTTTTGCTGCGCTTTTGAACCCGCTGCGCTTTTGAACCCTACCCCTCCAGTTATAGGAAAATAGGCACAGGCGTACCAACAATAATTGGAAAAAATTATAATACTTGGATTCAGACTGGGTGGATTTCGGATGAATAGTTCAGCTGGAGGAAACTGGAACTGATTGCTGTGCCATCACCAGAATAGAAGGATGACCATAGGAGTAAGAAGAAGCTCAATCCAGGACCCAGATTTGGATTTCACACCACCACTCCTTGCATCAATACCCAAGAGGTTTCGAAACACAGGTCTCAACTAGTCCGGGATGTATGTGTGGCCAGAACGAACGCTTTTTGTACTTCGGTGCAAAAAATTAGGATTGTCACAATGAACCTCTGCAGTCTAAATTCACAATCCGGTTGGTGATTTGACCTCAATATTTGTCAAATGACGCAAAGGCTTGAAAACTTCATACACTACTTTTACGCAATTTACGCAAAACATCGATCTACCAAATGTAGAATTTGAGCCAAAAATTAAATGTTAATAGAAATCTTACTGTTACATACGTTTGTCTAATGAAAACTGAAGTTATTTCTGCTACAAAGACTTTTCGAGATGCAATAGTGTCAAGAGAATCAAGGGTCAAATGAAAAGTGTGTATTTAATTTTCCTGGAATTATAATTTCCACATAAGGATATTTTTGGAATTTTAATTGCTTTTTCTTACATACGAATGCAATGCGGCTCAAAAGTTTATGCTCACTTTGTAAATTCGATTTTTCAGTAAAAATTGATCAAGTTTAGCATAAGGTTATGGAATTACTGCTCAACCGACAACAATATGCTAGGTACCAGTTGGTAGCTCATTCATTTTTATACAAAGTGGTGCATTTTGTTGGCGAAATTGTTTTACCGACCACTATTGAATGAGCGATAACAGCTACTATACAGCTTTCCTGATGTTTTTGTGATCAGTTTTCCATCATTAATGACATCTTTCAAAACTTTTTCTGGAGAATATGTCGTTCTCACTCACTCAACCTAATTAATTTTTTATGCTGATTGTCTCGGTGCAAGAATTAGGATTGTAGCTATAAAATTGAACAAAATAAGCTCGATTTACCAAAATCTGAAACTTTTCTGATTTTTCTATGCTATTAGAATTTTTTTGTCACGAATAAAATATATATAAAATCAACAGAAATAAAAAATCCAAAATCATTTCAAATGGATTACACACATTCAATTTTGTGTAAATGTAAATAGAAACGTGAATATATTCACCCAATCAAACAAACAAAATACCAGCAATCATCCCTTGTTTTGGGAAATCGAGTGCATTTGAATCTGCATAAATATGATTAAGTTCGGTGAGTCAAAAGCACAAAGTCCATCGGGAAGCTTTCGGAAAGCGGCTTCGGAAGTCAAAAATTGCTCACGAAAAAATATATCTCAGTTCTCTGGTATTCGACAGAGGACCATGAAACAAATTCGCCAACAATATATATCACGTTTTAGCAAAATGAATAAGCTGCCGATTGGTACCAAGCATATCATAACTAGTTTATTAGAAAATGCCCCGATGGGGCAGAAAAAAGGAGAATATACTTGCTTCGATAGTTGCCATGCAAGAAAAAGAAGTGGACTAGACTTTTGAGAACTTGGGTCAAACTTGGAAAAAATTCACTTTCTTTATATTGGATTTGCATTCTGTCTCAAAAAAATTTTCCGTGTCTGTGAAAAAGTATATTCTGCAGCTGAGTGCATCAACACACTTTTCAACCGAACATATGCATCTCCGAAATTTTGAGGAAGGCACAGGGGTGGATTTTTTCACGTTTTTTGTGACAAAATTAAAAAAAAGTTGAACAAAAAACTATTCTTCATAACAAATCTTCCAGTTTCCAAACCCTTGGTGAAGTTTGTACTCCCCATGTCCTCCCTCTCACACATGAGTGTTTCTAACTGCATGAGCTTTTTTTCTAAATTTAGTGTCAATAAGACAGGAATCAACTCTGAGAAGGTGACACATGAAATCCCACTCAGTTTTTTTAGAAAATGCTACAGCACAAAGTCTTCTTAGAACTAAATCGATTGTGTAAGATGTGTGTAATTCACTCATTTTATTTAACATATCCTATGGAATTCACTCCATAAGTAACCAAGGAACAGTTGCACTAAAAGGGTTTAAGCTCCAGTCAAGATAGTCTCGAACAAAAAGACGACTCGGTTTGATTTCAGGTTCAGTACAATTTGAATGTCATCAGGACTTGTCGGAATTATAACTATAATATGTCTCCCTCACCATTTTTCAGCTAGTGTGAGAGGCAGAAGTTTTGAATCTGTCGGGAGATAGAATGCCATTGGTTTACCATTTTTTTACATTTGAAGTTATGTGCCATATTATTTTCATATAGAAAAATGTTACTGTGGTTGATGCCATGGGAAGGACAAAGTGCATGATGCTGCAGAATATACTTTTTCACAAACATAGAAAACTTTTTTGAGACAGAATGAAAATCTAATATAGAGAAAGTGAATTTTTTCCAACTTTGACCCAAGTTCTCAAAAGTCTAGTCCACTTCTTTTTCTAGCATGGCAACTATCGAAGCAAGTATATTCTCCTTTTTTCTGCCCCATCGGGGCATTTTCTAATAAACTAGTTCACTTCTTTTTAGTGGGCCTCAACCATGCACGAAAACTTTCATAGAAGCACATTGAAGTTTTAAATTTGGTCATCAGCACTTCAAAAAACAATAAAAAAAATTCAACCAACGAATTCTCACCTCCAGCAAAAGTAAAGCATGTGTAAAGCGCATAGTACTTAAAAAACGTTGTAAAGATACTGAAAGGTGACCATATCTATTGAATTTCTCATGGTTCAGAATACTTCAACCCAAAAAATCGCAGAAATAGCTTTGTTTACACAATTGATTTTTCTCGTGTAAACTGACTCCGTCCATTGAATTCCCCATGGTCAGAAACATCTTCCCTCAGAAATAGTAGAAATACATTTGTTTACACTCAATATGAATTAGTGTGTAAAGTGATCATTTTCATTAAATTCTCAGTGATCGGAAACCCTTCCCACAAAAAGCTCACGAAAACAGGCTTGGTTAAATTAAATTAAATGTAAAGTGACACATGCATTGAATTCCCCGCAGTCGAAAGCCCCTTCCATAAAAAATCACGAAAATACGCTTGTTTACACCCGCGATAGTTTTTTTTGTAAAATGATCGCATTCATCAAATTCTCCGTGATCGGAAACCCCGTTCACCAGAAAATCACGAAAGTACGTTTGTTTACAACTGGGATAAGTTTTTGTGTAAAGTGATCGCATTCTTCAAATTCCCCGTGGTCGAAAACCTCTTCCAGCAAAAAATCACGAACATACGTTTGTTTACACACAGGATAATTTTTGGTGTAAAGTGATCACATTCATTAAATTCCTCGTGGTCGAAAATCGCCTCCACAAGAAAATTACGGCAGTACGCTTGTTTACACCGTGGACAATTTTTTTGTGTAAAGTGAGGACGTCTATTGAATTCGCCGCGGTCGAAAACTCCCTCCACTGAAAAATCACGGAAATACGCTTGTTTACACCCGGGATAATTTTTCGTGTAAAGTGACCGTGTCCTTCAAATTCCCAATGGTCGAAAACCCTTGCAGTCCAAAAATCGCAATAAGGCTACAGGTTTATTTGAAACTGCAAAAAAATTAGTAGTGCATTATGCTGCAAAAAATTATTTTTTTGAACCCATAAGTATTATATAACAAAATTGGGGAATTTGGCGTTTTCCGGGACTTTGGACAACCATATAATTGAATTGAGGCCATATTTCAAACAAAAAAAAATTCGCACTTGAGATTACACCCGTAAGATGCTTAGGCCGAAGTATGGAGGTTGGATATGGCACACCGATTGCTGGGCATGGTGGAACTGGGGGGCCTTAAAAAGTGCGGTTTTTAGCCGTTTTTGGCCCCCCCCCCACCGAGCACCACTTGCAGGTAGAGGGAAAATGACAAAAGGCACCCCATAGTTTGCCCCTATGCCCGATATTATGCAAAAAACCCGAAGTTTCTAGCTCTCACCGTTTTGGCTCTAGGGGGGGGGGACATGAAATTTGGGGGCCAAGTATATTATAGGTTGACGCTGTCGCGCCACCTGTGATCGTTTGGGTATTCATGCAATAAACTCAGTTCAAAGTTGATTAACTTTTTCGAAATAGTAAACTTTACAAAGTGCATCTGAGTTGTTGAGTATACGCTATAAATTGTTAGGTCGATCGAAGGTTCTCTGTGACTGGAGAGAATCGCTTTGGAACTACAATTTCTACAATTTCTAGAAAAATTTATCGCCAATTAGTTCTCTTGCTTTTCGGAAAAAATTAGTGACATCAAATCATCATTAGCTTGCATGAATAATGCATCACGCGGCCACGATAATGTTGGGATTATAAAAAGAGGAATTTTTTTCTGAAAACATAAGTTGGAATGGAGATATCTTTCATTCAGTCAAAATCCTAAATTTCATTTCTACTGTATACTTCTAATACTTCAACCTCACATGGAATGATCAACTGTAGTTCTGCACTGATTTTCTTCTACAAATATACAAATACATGTTTATGGTTGGTTCGTCAGCAACCTGTCAAGCTGATATAGGATTGTTATCGATCTTCAGGAGTATGGTTCAGCAAAAAAATTGGTTCAAGAACTTCGGAGTCATAAAAACGGCCTCTGAAACTTCATTTACCCGAAATGTGTTGTCTGACGAGATTTGCACCAGAGTTGGGACCCACTGGACTTCCTGCACATTCACGCTCACGCATGGAGTTGACCAGTCTGCAGTCGGGTAATCGGTCATTCAAGGCTCCACTCGTCCGGTTCTGTAATAACCACCGCAACATTGATTCGTTGCCGACGTCAAACCTCGCGTGTTAATTAGATTTTATTCAGACGCAAGGCCAAGTGAACACAAACAAAAAATAGTCGAAAAGCAAAACACAAACTAAACACTTTTTTGGGCACGAAATGAAAAATGAAGCACATAAAATCGACAAAATTGTGTATACCAACGGTATTTTACATTTGCATAGAAAAAAGGTATAGAACCGTTCTATTTACTGTTACGGCACGAGAAGAAAAAAGGAAAAATACGCCCGAGATTCTGATTACAAGATTAAATGCCACCTGCTTGGGCTAGCTTTACGCAACAGCACTAAACATGATAATTTTTAATTGAGTGATGAAAAAAATTTAACCTGTCCGCTTCTGTTCGAACGAACAAAATTATTTTTATCAACATCACGACCTTTGATAATGATAAAGATCACCGTGATTCCAATTAACATTAGTTTCGAACAAATAGCGACTATAGTGACACTGATGATCATTGGCGTTGTCTACCATCATAAAATGCTCATAAATTGAAAAATAACAAAAAAATTAATAGCGCCACCCACTGATAGTGCTTCATATAAAACCATCAGGACATGATTTTTGGAACAAAAACTGGAAACAGTTGATGTTGAAAATTGTAAAAAACTTTCAATGTTATGGTGACACATGGTTTAGCGGGAAATTGTAAAATGTGACATTGTACTGGCTTTTCACTTTTTCATTTACTACCGTTTGAAGGAAAGCTAAGCGTAGTATTATCTGTGGACTATTATTTGGAACATTGCTGTAGACCTTTTTCTTCTTGTATATAATACTTGCACTCTGCATGCAGAATTCATAAATAAACATGCTATTTCAGCTGGGAAAAATCTCTGGCTGGTATTGCTGAAAGAGGAGTAGACTAAACTCAAAGCAGTATTAAACAGCGAAGGACTATCAAGTCCAGGATTATGTCGACTTTGCTCCACTCCTACTTTGCTCCTCGTTTGCTATGTGGTTTGTATTGCTGAAGAAAGAGTAATCCTGGACTAAGCACTCCTGGACTAAAATAGATGTATTTCTATTTATAGTACCCTTGCAGTGACGGCGTGAAATATTGTGGGAACTAGCATTAGCACTTTACATACAATTATTATGCATACAAACATCAGAACAAAAGTAGTGCAGTTGTAGTAGTTTCAGTGTGTTATATTTTGAAATTTGAATAATGTCTGCTGCTAAACGATCGCCAAATTTTTCTACTGAAGGAACGTTCTTACTCATTGAATGTATCACCCAAAATATCGAAATTCAGGAAAATAAGAAAACCGATGCAGTCTAGAATGGATCAAAAAAGAGAGCCTGGAAAAGAATTGCCGAAGTTTTTGAGAAGGATCCTATTTGCCATGATGGGAATATTCATCAGTTGGAAGTGAAGTGGAAAAGCCTCAAAGCGATAAGTTTATTGTAATGACAAAATAACTATAAAAATCGAATATAAAAATCTCGATCATTATAGCATTAAAAAGGATTTGTTTGATTTGCCAAATAGCGATGAATTCTTGAAAAATCGGCAACATCAATTTCATGCCCCATATCGTCCAAATATTCCAAAAACTCAATAGCCCCAGTTACTACACTCTGAATAGGACTTACTACTGATTTAATACTACCCCTATCAGGATTGAAAGAGTGGACCAAATGGGCAATTTTTGCACCTCTTTGCTCCGCTTTTAGTCCACTCCTCTTTCAGCAATACTGAGGAGGAGTAAATTTTGATGCTGCTCCACTCTTGCCCTAGCTTTGCTACAGGTTTAGTCTGACTTTACTCCTGAACTGCCTTAATACTGGTTTACTCCTCTTTTGGCAATACTAGCCACTAGGTTTTGTGTATGGATGTGTACAAATGCTACTACATAACTGCTAACAACATGGTGAAATTAGTTTTAAATCTTAATTTTTAAAAACAAAAAACAGTGAATTGGGGGCCCATTATTGGGGGCGAAGTGCTCAGGGGCGAATTGTGTTGGGGGCGAACTGTCTGGGGGTGAACTTCAGTGGGGGCACATTAGCAGGGGCCCTTTGTGGGGGAGGAATTGCTGGGGTGAATTGTCCATATTTCCCATAAAACTGTGTGATATTTGTCGTGGTAGCCCCCTATGCTTAATATTGCCCATCAAGTTACTAGGGCTTGATACTGTCAAGTGGTTACAGCCTTGGGTTCAGTGTCAGAGGGTCAATTCCTCTGACCTTTGGTCCTCTAATTATTATATTTTTATTTTCTAATGTTTCTTTGTTAAAGAGGGTGCAATTATTATTAAGTTAACAAACCAGCAAAACGGTTTGTGTCACAACATTTTTGGCCCAAAACAAACAAATGGATAGTGCGAAAGTTTTGCATATAACATGCAACATTGATGTTAGGCATGCTGTCGTGCAGTTATTCATTATTGGTTTTTTTCGTCTTGCGCGCAGTGGACAGAGAGAAGAGCCCGAACGCATGCTCCACTATTGATTACTATAATTGTTTTTTCGTTTTTACGTTGTGTTTTTTTGTAACAGGAGGAGCCAAGTGTGGCCAAAGGAAAGTCAATGACTCTTTTGATCAATGGTTCAGTGAGTGAGTGTTGGAGACAGGTAAGTCTGTCTCAGTTTTCATTTGAGGAAGTTCGGTGTTTTCAGTCCCATAGAGGGTAAGGCCGCTCGGGCCGTGTATTCAAGTATCAAAGAACCCCTGTGGCTCTTTGCGCAGGGTCAGATAAAGGAATCATTGTGTTAGTGGGTAGTTCGGCCTTTGTGTTTTGTATTTGGTGTTGACACCTAAAATTTGTCTGCTTTTTTTCCGTTCTTGTTCTATTAACAATAAATCTCTTCATACAACCAGTTTCAGCTAGGTACCGTAGGTTCAGAGTGAGTGACGGGTTAGCATCAGGGGTCGTTCCAGATTGGATCTCCCAAAAACTGCATCCAGGTAGCTGAGGGTATATGTCTGCCTTTTATTACAATATTGGTGACTTGTGCAGCTACGAAGGTGAATTATGAAGAAAGTGCCAAAACTGAAACTAACCGTCCGGAAACCACCAGGAAGACAACCAAAACTAAGTTTATTGCCCTTAGAATTGGCAAGAGAAGACAATGCCGAATGAATGGCAAATATGGAGGAGACAATTGAACAAGTGGCAAAGAAATTTGCGAATTAACCAGACAATAGCGATCAAAATCAAACTATGGATGCGGGTACACAAGATTATTTGGATGAGAGGGCACAAACGTCTTTGGGTTCATCCTTATCATTTGAAAAAATTGTTTTAGCATCAGAAACAAACTTGGTATCAACCTATAATCCAAGATTGATGCCAACAATACCAGAAATTGACACAAAGATGGATCTGGAAACAAAGACGAGAAATGAAGCAGAAAGGTTACGGAAAGGAAATATTCAGGATGTAGCCACTCTGGCCATCCTTGAATCAATGCAAAAAACCATGGATAAATCGACGAATGCCGCAAATATAGAAAGAACAAAGGCAGCTTTGAGAGAACAGGATATACTTGAGCAACTGGAATAAGAACAACAAAATGCAAAAAAGATAATGGAGGAAGTAGAGAAGCAAATGCAAGAGCTCATGAAGAAAACGGACAAAAATCGGAAGATCCAATGGTTAACCAAGAGGATACGGAATGGCTAGAGTCTGAATCAGTCAGAGACCATTTAGACTGCAGCTTCGAAAGGAAAATAAATCGGTTCGAAAATCATTTCACCAAGGCTCAGAATGCCCTACCGAGAAATATGGAGGAAGAAAGACCAACAACATCATGGAATCCCGTAAGAGAGCAACCTATAGCAGGAAGTATTCCTCAAAATTGACAAGAATATGGAGGATATCATGAGGATCTGGGAAAAAGAATGAAAATAATTTTAAATTGAATGAAAAATAAGGAAATATCCAATAAAATGGAAGCAGCTGAGATACTTAATTTTTTGCATGTTTGGGAGGCACATTCAAGCCTGATGACACAGAAGGCTTAAGAATTGAAGTACTCTGGCATTGTTGCGATCTCGAAACTTCGACCTATGTGGATAAAAACGGTACTTACGAAGAAGGAAAGGCGAGTGTTATCAGAATGATCGCCCCTAAAATGGACACTCCTGCACTCAGAAGGGAGTTACACGATATGAAAAAATGGAAAGGGGAGACTACAAAAGATTTTTTGCAATGAATAAAAACATACATTCATTTATTGAATTATGAAAAAGTGGAAAATGAAAGAAATCAAATAGTTATCCAAACATATTTTTACAAAGCTCCGGTATATGTCCAAACTGGAAGGGAAGGTCGGCTACATGAATTCAAAAATATCACCTCTTTGGCTGAATTCGTAAATAAGTTGAAAGCCAATACCATGGCCTCGATGGAGTTCAGTGAGGATCAAGAAGATGGCGATGATGATAGGCTGAATCGAGTCTATGAAAACAGGAGATTTAATAATTTACAGATTCATCAGAAAGATAATATTGGTAATCATGCGCATCAAGTTCCATGGGATCAACCTAACCCTCCACCACCACCAGCTTTTCAAGGCCCCTCATCCCACCAGGATATCATAAAAATTGTTAATGATGCGATCAGGAATCAAGGCCCTCCAGCTCGTTGGGGAGTTAACAATAACAACAATGTACCATATAATAGCTTACCTGATTGAGTCTTGGGAAATCCCTATCACGGACCCTATTGTACGTATCATAAACCAAATGGCCACTCATCAGAAAATTGTTTCATTCTTCACCCTGAATTGATTCAACCAATGGATCAGTGATGGTCTTGGAATTGTGGCAATTATTTGTATAATCGAAATTTTGATCATCAGGGTGATTTTGTAAATCATGGACAAGCCAGATTCGGTAATTTTGGTCAACGGCTACCATACAACAATAGTATGGACTATGTCATGGCGTCAGTTAGTTCTTTTACTGAGGAATAATACGAGGTTGGAACTTGAACTGTGCACATTTTTTTAGATGAAGCCTGTTGAATAACAATTTCTTGGTCATTATCTGAAACATATTCCCAGGTATGAGGGCACTCTCAATTCCCTTGGAGCATTAGCCTATAAGGCAGTTGTACACTAAAGTGACTGTGTTTATTGTCAGGATTATCCACAGTATTGCTGGGTATGGTTACATATAATGACACTTTCAAAAAAGCTAACAGATAAGCTGCACAACTTTTTTTATACCCTTTTAATGTCACATAGCTGATTAATGACGAAATTATAGTCATATATGGGCGTATTTATTAAAAAGAGATTATTGATAAATCAGATGACATATTCATTAATGTAGGGATATCTTGTTAAACAGCTGGTCATGGTTTTCATGGGAACACCTCTTACTCTCCATATCAGATAAAATAAACAGAATTGTTCACAAGTTGCTGTTAAAAATGTTTGCAAGCTTTTTTTATTATACTTTACATTCGTAGGGTTTTTCAACATGTATTATTGCATACAGTGTATGGATGGAGACCCATAACTATCAAAATACTTGGACGCATCACTCCCATCGAAATATAATGCAATCCAATAAGATGGTGGTTCATTATGCTTATCCAGATTTATTACTAAAGCACAGGGTAATGTCATAATGGGTGGCAAAAGGTCAAAAGGACAAACACCAGCTTGCACTTGTCTTAGGGCATGAACAATTTTTTAGCACTTTTAATATATCACTCCTATTCATTTTTAAGCATTGTAATCATTGAATACTCATTTGTTTCTATCTATCATAAGTAAAGTGTCGAATTTGGTGTATATTATCACTCTATACCAGTGGCCGAAATTCCTTCAGCAAAGGTCAACTTGATGCTGGTTGAACCTTCTCTTATCCAGTCCCAATGCCCACTATCATTATCATCTAGTGTTAGATCAAATGCAAAATAACAGTGACAATACATATAATTTTCTCTGCTCATCATATTACTGTTGTTGTCCTTCGCCATGTCTAGAACTTCAAACAGTTGATCATTAGCATGTGTGTACTGGTTGGTGACAAAATTCTGTTTCAATGGGTGAAAGGTAATTTTTTGTCCACCAGCTCATTAATACTGCAACATTTAAAATTGAAGGTTGATTTTCCAAGGCTTCCTTTGTATGCATCAGCATCCACACAAGCTATAATCATTCAGCTGGTCACCCTGTAAATAATGTATTAAGGGATGCAGATTCTGCAGTGCTGGGGATATATTCTGCATATGGGATATTTTGCTGTGTGCAGGACCATAGTTTGCTCCGGAGCCAATGCAACGCTGTCCAAGACTTTTACTTTACAAACATACCATTTTATTTGTAATACCTCGAGTTTTGCATTGACAAGACCCTGTGGACTTTGCACCACAAAATCATTATTATTTCTGTTTAGTTCTAATTTTAATTCAGTCAAATTCAACAGGTAACGATCTTGCATAAATGAATCAATATGCAGAGGGGCTGATACTTCAACAACACGTCCATCTGCAAAATAAGCAGCTCTTTCCCTGAACCCAGGGTTATCATCCATATCAATTTGTTTCCCACTTCCTATAGTATACAATGCAGACTGTAGGTGGGTATTTTAAGCATCATAACTGTAATTTTACTATATTTCAAAAAAAGCTTCATAGGCTTATTTGCCCCCACTATCATATACTAGGCGGCCATTTGAAGAAGCTTATCTTGTCTGACAAAATGTTTTTTTTATCAAATTTATAGGTGCAAATACATAGGTCAAAGCAGCTCAAATAGTTAGTCTCATTATATTTCACAAATATTTTTCACTTAGTTGAATCATGTTGGGGTCGGGCCACACATAAAATTCATATGATCCTTCATTTTTTATCGGGTTTACAGGGCTAATCTCATCCCAGTATCCCTTCTTGATGACCACCTGTGTTGGTTGTGTTGCAAAAAAAGGCCAATTCAGATTTTGTGCTCAGACAAGAGAGTGAATCACTGAAAGACATTTTTCGTTTTTTCTTCTTATTAGAATTGAATCTATCCTGGGTTGAACTGGCACCAGGAAATCAAAGCTACCAAAGGCGCAGCACCATCCTTTCCCACCGATCCACCCAAATTGTAAATGGGCAAAGTCTTGGAAACAGTGACGTTGCAAGTCTCCTCTGATGAATATATTTTAAGCACTGAATAAACCAGTCAGGATGTGTATGGTCCTGCACCTACCACACCTGGGGGTATTACTATCAAAAGACACCTACCGTGTTATCACCCAAAGCAGAATGTGCCTAAGCCTCCACCTTTTGAAGTGTACACCCTTCCATTGCTCTGCAGGGATCCCCAGCCTTCCAATTGGACCAGCCAGTACTGGCTCAAACCAGTGTGTGGATGCCTCCACAGTGCACATTACCCACAGTGCTAAAAGTGCTACCTACGCCTCACTATCAACCACAGACGCCCCCATTAAATCGCTAACAATGTGTCATTGACATGCAGCCTTGGCAAGGAATATGCCTCCTAGGATTAGTGCGCATCAACCAACCTGTTATGTTGGCAACTCAACGCAGGACACAAGTGCAACCTGCCATCCAAGCTCTGCAGCCAAATCTTTGGCAGAGTTTTTCGGCTTTGAATTCTACTATTTTCCGCCCACAACAGAAGCACTGCAACTGCCTCCACTCCTCAACAGTTTCAAGTACAAGCGGCTAATCAAATTGATGATGACATTTATGTATCACTCTTGTCCTCAGTGTTCACACTCTCCTCATCATCCGGGAGGTCTCTGAAAATAATAAATAGAAGAATGCTGTGGAATAGACTGAAAGTGTAAAAGTACAAAAAGAATGCTGAAACAATTAATTTTTTAAACGAAATGCGCCAATATTACAATCCTGTAAATTTGAACATCTGGTTATAGTGTTATACTGACTAGGCTGAGGGAACTGGTTATGGCAATTATACTGGATTCAAGGGTACTCCCTACCAATAGGGAGCTGAATTGGGTAGCTTTTTCAGGTCTCTATTTAGAATGGCTGTGCCTTTATTTGAGTCAGTCTCCTCCCATGTTGGGAGACAAGCATTATCCACTGATTCAAATATTGTATCAGACTATTTGAGAGGACACCCCATAACAGAGGCTCTTGAAGAACACAGCAAAGAGGTTGTTTCAGACTTATTAAAAAAAGGTAGTGAAGGATTGTTACAAAAAGGAGGTGCCTTGGCGCTATGCAGAAAAGTATAAAAGTCAGTTCACCCCAGGATAGATTCATTCCTAATAGGAAGAAAAAACGTAAAATAGTCCTTCATTGATCCACTCTCTTTTCTGAGCAGAAAATCTGGATTGGACTTTTTTGCAGCACCACCAACACAGGTGGTCATGAAGAAGGGATATTGGGATGAGATTAATCCTATAAACCTGATAACAAATGGAGGACCAGATGAATTTTGTGCACTGCCTGACCCCAACATGATTCAATTAAGTGAAAACTATTTGCATATGATGCTGGAACTAACTATTCCAGCTGCTGCAGCCCATGTGTTTGCACCCATAAATTTGATAGGAAAAACATTTTTTCAGACAAGTTAAGCTTTTTTAAATGGGGGCCTAGTATATGATAGTGGGGACAAATGCACCTATAGAGCTTTTTTTGAAACAGAGTAAAATTACCGTTATGATGCTAAAAATACCCACCCACAGTCTGCATTGTATACTATAGAAAGTGGAAAACAAATTGATATGGATGATGACCCTGGGTTCAGGGAAAGAGCTGCTTATTTTGCAGATGAATGTGTTGTTGAAGTATCAGCCCCTCTGCATATTGATTTATTTATGCAAGATCGTTAACTGTTGAATTTGACTGAATTAAAGTTGGAACTAAACAGAAATAACAATGATTTTGTGGTGCAAAGTCGGCAGGGTCTTGTCAAAACAGAACTCGAGGTATTACAAATGAATGTTTGTAAAGTAGAAGTTTTGAACAGCGTTGCATTGGCTCTGGATCAAACTACGCTCATGCACACAGCAAAATATCCCATATGCAGAGTTGTAATGATGAATTTGTATATCCCCAGCACTGCACAATCTGGACCCCTTAATACATTATTTACAGGGTGGCCAGCTGAATGATTATAGCTTGTGTGGATGCCGATGCATACAGGGGAAACCTTGAAAAATCAACCTTCAATTTTAAATTTTGCAGTATTACTGAGGTTAAAGTCATAGCTGGTGGACAAACAATTCCCTCTCACCCATTGAAACTGAATTTTGTCACCAACAAGTACATACATGCTAATAACCAACTGTTTAAAGTTCTAGACATGGCGAAGGGCAACAGTAATATGATGAGCAGAGAAAATTATATCTATTGTCATTGTTATTTTGCAATCGATCTAACACCAGACAGTGGGCATTGAAACTGGATAAGAGAAGGTTCAACCAGCATTGAGTAGACCTTTGCTGAAGGAATTTCCGCCACTGGTATAGAGTCAGAATATAGCCAATTTTGACACTTTACTCATGATAGATAAAAACAGATAAGTATTCAATGATTACAATGCTTATATTAAAAGTGCTATGAAATGATCATGCCTTAAGACAGGTGCAAGCTGATGTTTGTCCTATCGACCCTTTGCCACCCATTATGACATTACAGTGTGCTTTAGTAATAAATCTGGATAAGCACGATGAACTCACTGGATTGCATTATATTTTGATGCAAATGGTGCATGCGAGTATTTTGATAGTTACGGGTCTCCATTCATACACTGTATACAACAATACTTGTAGAAAAACTCTACAAATGTAAAGTATAATAAAGAATGCTTGCAAGCATTTTTAACAGCA
Source organism: Romanomermis culicivorax (assembly GCA_963922205.1). Lineage (NCBI taxonomy): Eukaryota > Metazoa > Nematoda > Enoplea > Mermithida > Mermithidae > Romanomermis > Romanomermis culicivorax. The sequence goes on along the minus strand of CAWUHX010000008.1, from coordinate 352,539 downwards.
ACTTGCAAACAATTCTGTTCACTTTATCTGATATGGAGAGTAAGAGGTAACCATAACCAGCTGTTTTACAAGATGTCCCTACATTGATGAATATATCGGATTTATCAATGAACTATTTTTAATAAATACGCCTGTATATGATGATGATTTTATCATTAATCAGCTATGCAACATTAAAAGGGTAAAAAAGGAGTTGTGCAGCTTATCAGTTATCTTTTTTAAAATGTCATTTTATGAACTCTTACCTAACAATACAGTGAATAACCCTGACAATAAAGCCAGTCAGTTTAGTGTACGACTGCCTTATAGGCTAATGCTCCAAGGGGATTGGTAGTACCCTCATATCTGGGAAAATGTTTCAAATAATGACCATGAAATTGTTATTCAACATGCTTCATCTAAAAAACTGCACGCAGTTCAAGTTCCAACCTGATATTATTCCTCAATAAAAGAACTAACTGACACCATAACATGGTCCAATAAAAATGCATTAACTGCTGATGAAGAGGTGGCCATCGCCAAGAGTGTAGAGTTAGTAACTTACTCTTAAAGTAACTATGATAAAAAGGCTAGTACAAAAATAAATAATGGAATTATTCAAAGTGTACAATTATCATCATGCTTACAACATATTCATGATTTGCTGACCCAAAAATTTTAAGTTCAACATAATCAAAATACACTCTTTGATGTGAAAGGGGGTTGGAATCTATGTTCGTCTACTGTAATCTAGTAGAATCCCAAATAGTGGGTGATGTTACTTCTCATAAGAATTGTGAGCATAGAAAACAGATATGGAGAAATTGTTAACAAAATTTATGATTTCCCTCAATACATACCCGTATTGATCAAAAACTTTTCAGATATTGAAGATTTTCTTAAAACAGATGCAAAGGAAAGTGTCAATTTGTAACAGGAAAGGTAATTGTCAAGTTACATTTTCGAAAAAGTAATGAATTACTTAATTTTTAAATGACATGTAAAAGGGTATAAATAGGAAGAACCAAAAACATTGGGTCATTTTATATTTCAATTAAGCGGCTGTACACCACCATGTCCCCTACAATACAAAATTTGACTGTAACAATGGAACTGGGGTGCCAACTGGATTTAATAAAATTAAACAGTGAGCTTTCAGACTGTGTATACAACACAGGAAAATTCTCAGCTTTGATTTTAAAGGATACAACTCCTAAGGTGACATTGATTTTTCAAAATGGAAGAGTTGTCTGCATGGGTATGAAGACAGCCACTGATGCCGCCTATGTCCTGGATAATTTAATGGTGGGGCTACAATGTAAAGGATATACAAGCAAGCCGAGTAATTTTAAAATTGCAAATTTGTGGGTTCCCATACAGCCAGCCGATTCAAAATTTGTCTGGAAGAATTGAGCAAGGCCTACCTCCAGCAAAGTATATTTGTACCTGAATTATTCCCCAGCCTAACTTTTAGAATGAATGACCCCAAAATCACTGTTGTAATAATTGACTCAGGTAGACTTATTTTCATTGGATGTAAGTGTAAAAATATTATGTTAATTGGATTTCCTCCTATTATGAGAATGTAATAATAAAGAAGAGATGACATCATTTGGCCATACTGGTTGCAAGACTATAAAAAACAATAAAGTGGCTTAATTGTTGACGTCATTCATAGTTAGCTAGATGCTGTTATTTGGGTTAATAAAATTTTTGAGCAGGCTGGGTCGATTTTTTAAAATTGAGGCCCTGTACTTGAGGATAGGCCAAAAATACTATGTTTTGTGTGGGGACTACGCAGATGGCCTATACTACTCACTGTGTCCTGTTATCTAAAAGGATACCAAGTGTGAAAAGTACTTGTAGACACCAGTTTGTAGTGTATATTATTAAAAGAGGGTATAAATGGTGCAGTTTCGAGTTGAGCATTGGTTTACCTCCGATTGCTTAAGTTTCATCGGGTGGAACTTTTGCAAATTCCACTTCAGACATGTTCACCACTCGCCACAAATTTTTCTAATGAGCGAAGCTTTGCATATATCTCTTCAACATTTTCACATCTCACCTCAAACTTTCCCATGTTAGTGGAGGCTTTGCACATATTTGTTTAGGCATTTTCACTGCTTACCGCAAACTTTCCCTGTGAGTGGAGCTTTTGCACATCACTCTTTAGTCATTTTCACCATTCACCGTAATGTTTCAGTCTTAAGTATGGGTTTTATCCATTTAAATTTATGCAAATTCACCACCAAACTCAGGATTGTTAGCGGCCACTTTGAACAAAGAAAGACCATGTCTGAAAAGAAATATGCTAAATTTATGGTGAGCAATGATCTAAACAACAATAATTTAGCATTTCAAAAAATATTCCATGGAACACGAACCGATTAGGAATGTAGATTGAAATGTACAATTGGTATTAGAATCGCTGAGCCTGATAGGGGCAGTATTAAATCAGTAGAAAGTCCTATTCAGTGTGTGTAGTAATTGGGGCTATTGAGTTTTTGGAATATTTGGACGATATAAGGCATGAAATTGATGTTGCCGATTTTTCAAGAATGCATCGCTATTTGGCAAATCAAACAAATCCTTTTGAATGCTATAATGATCGAGATTTTTATATTCAATTTTTATAGTTATTTTGTCATTACAATAAACTTACTGCTTTGAGGCCTTTCCACTTCACTTCCAACTGATGAATATTCCTATCTTGACAATTAGGATACTTCTCAAAAACTTCAGCAATTCTTTGTCAAGCTCCCTTTTTTGATCCATTTAAGACTGCATCAATTTTCTTATTTTCCAGAATTTAAATATTCTTGGCGATACATTCAAGGAGTAAAAACGTTTTTTCAGCAGAAAAATTTGATGATCGTTTATCAGCAGACATTATTCAAATTTCAAAATATAACAAGCTGACACTACTACAACTGCACTGCTTTTGTTTTGATGTTTGTATGCATAATTAATGTATGTAAAGTACTAATGCAAGTTCCCACCATACTTCAGACCACACACGTCACGGCAAGGGTACTATAAATAAAAATAGGTCTAGTTTAGTCCAGGAGTGCTTAGTCCAGGATTACTCTTTCTTCAGCGATACGAACCGGCAAACGAGGAGCAAACTAGAAGTGGAGCAAAGTCGACATAATCCTAGACTTGATAGTCGTAGTTTGCTCCACTGTTTAATACTGCTTCGAGTTTAGTCAACTCCTCTTTCAGCAATACCAGCCAGAGATTTTTCCCAGCCAAAATAGCATGTTTATTTATGAATTCTGCATGCAGAATGCAAGTATTATATACAAGAAGAAAAAGGTCTACAACAATGTTCTAAATAATTGTCCACAAATAATCTTTTTTTATTTTCTTTGAATATACGATTTTTTTACTTGTCCGCTTAGTACTAAGTTAGTATAAGTCTTTTTTACTCTTACAGTCAGCAATACAGGCGTTTGAGCACTAGTTTCCTAAAATGTATGTCATAACATCGTGTTTTTTATAATATAGTGTATGATATAACATGATATATGCTACAAAAAAGGTTATGTTATAACATGCGAAATGTAATAGCATGGAATGTGTTATAAAATGAGATATGATAAAACATATGATATGTTGAAACATGGGATATGTTATAACATTGTATATGTTATAACATGGTATATGTTTTAGCATGAGATATATTATAACGTGGGATATATTATAACATGAGATATTTTATAACGCCGGATATGTTATAGCATGAGATATGTTATAAGATGAGATGTTATAACTCTTTGAAAGTGAGAGCCTTGCGAGCCCCAATATCTAGTATATCATAAAAGTCATGGTTGATCTCATACTTTATCAACGATTGACTGTAATCAATCAGTTTAATTTCGAAGAGAAGTGGATAGATTTATTCTGATACAATCAGATGTCGATTATTTACTGTGTAATACCTATTTATACCCAGAACAGACCAATATGTTTTTGCATGAAGATGTTGACGGCCATGTGTCTCATTTAGCCCTATCCACTATCCTATGAAGGGTTTATCTAGATGCTTCGCCTTGTGATAGCACCGAAAATTTTTGAGCATGCTCAATTAAGCCTCAACAAATTTTCAGGTAAAGATTTCCGTCATAAAAGTCCAGGTTGGAGTCATTTTGATAAGTGTGCTAATTTTGGTAATTGTTTGAATAACAGCTCTTTACAAAGATATGGTGATTTTCCATAAATATTTGATTTTGTATACCAGTCGTTTTTTGACACTTAATTTTTCTAATGAATTGATTGAGTAGTTAAGCAGTCATTGCGCAACTGCTCCAAGGGCGAAAAAAGATTATGATTTGGATAAATAAGAAAAGTTGCTACACGAGTGATTTTACCTCTATAGTCAGTATGGTTCAAAAATCTAAGATTAAAATATTTCCTCTATTATTTTACTTGTTTTGTCAATAGGTTGACGATAAGCATCATCACGGAACAAGAAACAGCGCCGGAAACCGTCAACAAGGTCGTTTTCAAACGGAATGGCGGAACGCGAAGCGATTTCACATGCCTGACTTTGTCATACGCTATCAAAACTTTTAGATAAGCAGCCAAAAATATGGACGATTTTTCCAAATTCGTGAGTAATGTAGTGAGTAATTTGATAGGGAACAAAAATGCCATAACATCGCCAAGATTGACGTGACACAGCAATAAGTTAGAAATGGTCAGTGAAATTAGCAATATTTTTTTACTTTTGTCTCTATTCTGCTCATGTGTGAAAATTTTCCACGTTCGATAGCCCGTGGCCAGGATTCCCAAAAAAGAGATGACCCACAACGATGAGCGATAGATCAAATCATAGGAGACTTCCATTTGCTTGTGTTCGAGCTGCATACTTCGAATCCAAGTCATACACAACATTAAACACGATTGCAAGTTTGCTAATAACTATGTTGTAAGCATTAAAGAAAAGACGTCAATTTTTGAGTATACTGAATGACACATTCTGCTTCCTTTGTCGAATATCAATTTCATAAATAATTTTTTTGTTCGCATCATTAGCGAATTTTCTAAATTGCAGGTTACTTCGCTGTTTAGCACATCTAGGATTGATGTAATGATCTGTTATTTGATCAAAAAAATAGAAATTCCTCGGTGAATCCATTCGGATGAAAAAGCTTAATACAGGTAGGACACTGAGCTGACAAGTATTTTATCACTGAACATGGAGCTGTAAATATCAATTATTCAGATACAGGTAATTGCACAGTATAGTTAAGTTAATTGAAAATTTATGCTGACCTTTCAACAATTTGCGGAGTAGAAATCTGTGTGGGCAGAATGTAGAGTCAATCACTTTTTTTAACGATAAATTAAGAAAACTCTTGTACGGACTAATACCAACAATGCATATTGTAAGTACGAACATACATTTCTGTAATTCTTTTTTTCTCTTCATTTTTTCTCTTAATTATTAATGTTCATGTTTTTATAAATTTGGTCATCCATTCATATTTCTTGATCTACACTTTGATTGTTACGTCATGTGCTTTTTCTTCATACTTTTTATTCATCAGGAGTGTGAATGTTGAAAGAACGAAGTATAATTTTTGTTTGTTTTATTCTTTAACCGATATCGAGAATAAGTAATCAAAAATCGGGATTAACCAGAAAACAAAATTCAGATACTAGGTCCCCTTATATACATTAATGCACGACGAAAAACCATGCAGAAGACAAAATTTGACTGCATTTTTTTCGAGGAATTTTTTCCGCAAGCTTCGAGAGTACAAAATTCAGCATATTTCTTTATACCACTATCGACTTTCCACATACGAATTATGGAAACAAAAAATTTAAAGACTTTTTGTGACTGTAGAATCATGAAACTTTGATAAAAAATGTGAAGAAATGTGATCCAGAGTTGAAACGCAAATTATTTCAAACTTATCATCATCTACCATTTCAATTTTATTCTTTTCAAGCATCGACCCATGTTCCGTTCTGCCGGTATAAAATTGATTCTTTATAAATAAGACTTGAAACGACATTGTACTGACTCAAAAACTATATAATTTCGAGTCTATAACTTCTCACAGTTGACGTAAAATTTCTCCATGCAATATCTTCAAACATATTTTTGGACTATTTTACCATGTTTTATATTCTGTGAATCTTGAAGCTTCAATGATATAAAGTTCGAATGCAAATGGAAAAGTTAGTATCACAGTTCTTTCAAGTCCACAAATGTTTCTAAACCATGACTAAGCTACTCTAAAATCACTTTTTTACAGTATGAACCGTTTTAAACTGTGTTAAAGAAATTTACTTTTGTTTTTCCCAGAATTGTTTGTTTTCTGGATTTTGGTGATTTTTTCTCTTTATTGCTTCTTTTTTTGTCTAGAAGTCTTTTTCTCGGGTTCTCTATTATTCCTATGTCCTACTTTGGGTCTCAAGATTTCTTTTCCTTCGGTATTTGCTCCAAATGGAACAAAATCGACGTTCTCAATTGCAGCTCTAAGTTTTTCTGACTACGGTATCATGGATTTTAGCCCAGTATTGTCAGCCAAAAAACGAATTTCTAAACTGGAATACACCTTCTTTTTTATACCTGACCCGCACGTTTTAGCTCTTCAACAAATGCTAGGGGCCTCCATGAGTGTACTGTAAAACCGGGAAATAAGGTCATTCCATTATTCCTGAAATTATAGACGTGAAGGAAGTAGTTTCTGGGCTCAATCCAAGAAAATTAGTTATGAGACAATTTTCTTTGGAAATTCAAGCTTACATGTGATCTCGTACACATTGTGCCCACGTTTTCACTTACCATTTTTATTTTCAAATTATAGACTTTGTTTCATGTGAAGCGATTTTTTGAAGTGAAACTTCAAAAGAAGGTAATTATTCTTCATGTTTACCAGGAGATTTTTCACACGGGATTAAAAGAAGAAACGAGGCACGAAAAATTCAGTCCCTCCTCATAAAAGGCACAATTGCGTCACAGTAATGAGTTTATATTAAGCTGGTTAGAACAAATCACCCTACTATGCATTAACAACATAAAATTCGAAGAAACACCTGGAATCAAGTTTGAGTAAAAGTGACTCTGTAGGACATCAACAAAGAAATCTGTAATAATTCAACTGAACTACAACTTTTGATGGGCTTCTAGTGTGGCAGGCTGTTCCACTTTCATGATCTTTCCACTTTCGATAACCCTGAAGTACTTGATTTGTATACTGACTACAGTACTTAGCAAGTGAAAAAGCTTCCCTAACAGTACTTGGGCTATATTTATTAATTTTTTGACTAATAGCAGTTTGTGGAGAATTTGTTTGATTGTTCAACAGACATTCTCCATATTTTTTGCCTCAAATCCAATAGTTCCCAATGAAAAAATGTGATTCTTATTTTGCCAAAGTTCCCTTCGATCACTAGTTAGGAGAAAACGAACTACTGAACAACTACATTTTTGGTGCTACCCTGGAGTAGTTCAGCAGTCGTTGGTACAACTGTTCCAACAGCTAAAAAAGCTGATAATCGGGAAATATAAGGAAGAGTGTTGTTACACAGGTGATTTTTGTTCTAGAGTCAGCATGGTTCAGAATTCATTATTACATAAAGATATTTCTACAGATATTTTACTTGTTCTATCAATAGATGCACAATCAGCACGATTACGGAAGCCGAAAAAACGGCCCAAACCATCAACAAGGTGGTTTTTAAACGAAATGGAGGAACACTAATTGATTTAACGTGTTCGACTTTGTCGTACGCTATTAAAACTTTTAGATAAGCAGCCAAAAATATGAACGATTTTTCCAAATTCGTGAGTAACGTAGTGAATAATTTGATGGGAAACAAGAATGCCATAAAATCGACCACATTGACGTGACATAGGAATAAATTAGAAATGATAAGCGAAATTGGGATTATTTTTTGACTTCTGCACCTATTCGGTCGATGAGTGAGAATTTTCCACAGTCGATACCCAGAGGCCAGGATTCCCGAAAAAGAGATGACCCACAATGGTGAACGATAGATTAAATCATAGGAAACTTCCATTTTATCGTGCACGTGCGGGACACTTCGAATCCAAATCATACACAACACCGAACCCGAGTGCCAGTTTACTAATAACTATGTTGTAAGCGTAAAAGAAAAAGCCTGCTAAATGACACTTTCTGCCTCCCATATCGACTGTAAATTTCATAAATAATTTTTTGTTTGCTTTAGCGAATTTTCTAAATTGCAGATAATTTCGTTGTTTAGCACATGTAGGGTTGATGTAATGATCTATCGTTTGATCAAAAAAAGAGAATGTTCACTCCAAATCCACTCAGGTAAAATGACCTCATGTTTGACACAGAACTGAGCAGTTTTTTTATCAGTGTACATAGTAGCTGTTGATATCAAGAATTCAGATACACGTAATTGCAATTCTGATCTCTTCTGTAAACGCCAAAAAGCAAAAAGACTGTGAAAGTGGTCATTTCGACAAGATATTAGAAATTCATGCAGTAAGTTTGAAAAAATATTCACGTAATTCCACCATATAATTTTTTCACTTTTAATCTTCATATTTTCCTCTTTTCGATCATCCGTACTTTGTTTTCATTTACACTTCGATTATTACGTCATGCAATTACGCCTCATGTTTCCTCCATTCATTATAGGTGTGCGACACAGTTTAATTTTTGCTTTTTCTCCTCTGTCCTAAGTGGTCCGATTCCATATCACATATTGAAAATCAGTCATATAAAATCAAGTTGATCAGAAAATCCTACTTCTTCCCACATAGTAGGTTCGCTCACAGAAATATATGTCCTATCGAACATAATGCAGACGTCAATACTTGACTTAAATTTTTGTAGAAAAATAATCCTTGTAAGAATTCTTCTCCACATTTGATATTCTTTTTAGTTGTCCGCTACAGTAAACTTCATGAGCAGAAAAATTTACATATTTTCCAATACTACTATAGACCTTTAGAGTACGCATTCTTGAAACATACTATTTCAATGGAAAACAACAACTTGAATATTAAGCCCTCTGTTCTTGTGTGTGTAGATCAGAAATAGGAAGGGAAATTATACGAAAAAAAGCATTAAAGCCACAATATCACATGAAACAAATTTTTCCATGATCATCATCTACCAGTTCGATTTTTCCACTTTTCAAACAAAGTTCCGTCCCATGTGTAAAAACCGTCTCTGGCCAACTCAAAGAAAATTAGCTATGCAACAATTTTTTTCGGAAGCTTAAGTTTACATGGGATCTCGTACACATTATGCACCCACGTTTTCGCCAAAAATTTTTTGCTGCAAATTCATTTTTTTCAAATGGCTTTTTTCTATTCCGTAACTTCACAATACTAGAACACAGAGATGTTGACATTTTTTAGTTTGTCATTGTTCAAAGGTGCGATTTCATGAATCTGGATTATTGATATTCACAACTCCGCATAGGGTAAGAAAATAGCTTTCAGTTCTACGCTCTACCTGCATGAGGTCATTTTACCTTAACGGATATGCAGTGAAGCTGCTCTTTTTTCGATCAAATGACAGGTCGTTACATCAACCCTACCTTTGCTAAACAGCGAAATTATCTGTAATTTGGAAAACTCGCTAATGAAGCAAACAAAAAATATTTATGAAATGAATATTCGATATTGGAAGCAGAATGCGCTGTATACTTTACTCAAAAAGTTGACGTTCTTTTGCTAACAACATAATTATTAGCAAACTGGCACTCGGGTTCATTTTGATTCAAAGTAGGCAGTGCGTATACGAGCAAATGTCAGTAGCCTATAATTTGATTTATCGCTCATCTTTGTGGGTCAACTCTTTTTTTGGGAATACCGGCCACTGGCAATCGAATGTGGAAAGTTTTCGCACATTGGCTGAAAAAGCACAAAACCCAAACAATATTCCTTATTTTACTCCTCATTTCTAACTTATTCTTATGTCATGTCAATTTTTGCGATTTTATCGCATATTTGTTTTTGATTAAATTGCTCCACTACATTACTCACGAATTTTGAAAAATCGTCCATTTTTTTGGCTGCTTATCTAAAAGTTTTGATAGAGTACGACAATGTCCAGCATGTGAAACTACATAGTTCTCCACCATTGCGTTTCAAAACGACCTTATCGATGGTTTTGATGGTCGCTTCAGCTTCTGTGATCCTGCTTATCGTCCGGCTATTCATAGAACAAGTAAGAAATCAGTGGAAAAATCTTGATCTAGGGATGATTTTCCAACCCTGCAGACGCTGCAACAAAAATCATCCGTCTAACATCATGTCTCCCTTTTTATCCAGGTAATCAGCTTTTTCTTCGTTTGGAACAGTTGTGCCAATGACTGCTGAATTACTCCATAACTTCAGTGACCCATAAAGTGGTCGAAAAAATGGCTGCTTAAAATTAAAACCCCAATTTCACCAAAAGTTTAGTGGCCGGGTAGTCCATCCCTCATCAGAGTGAGATTTTCTAAGGAAACTTACGATAAAATCTGAATCATATTTTTTCTTGGAAGGTTTTGGATTCATTTGTACATAGCATATATGTGACACAAAATCCAATATTCCTTGAAAATCACAATATCATTCTTCCATAGGAAACCATCTAGAAAATGTTTATCGGAGAATTATCATAATTAACATAGTTATCCACTTCTTGTGCTACACTACAAGTGTCCAAAAAAGCCTTCCATAGGATAATGGATTTGGACAAATGTGGTATAAACTTATAAACATCTCTATTCCAAAACATATTAATGTTGTCTATGTATAAATAGGTCTTATACAGTAAAAAATTCTCATCCTATGATATCTGAATTGATCCTATCTACTACTTTTAGGAAAACTGATCGACTAGAGTCCGTCTATCATACTGTAGTACATAAACCATAGCAGAATCTAAAAAGTTTGTTGGTCATATTTTTGGGCTACTTTCGAGCTCAAGCAGAAAAATCTACGTGAAAAACATCATTCCTTAGGTATTTTAGTTAGAAAGGGTTTCAAAGCATAACATAGACATTGGTCACCAAATGTATGAAATCAATCAATCTGGAGGACATTCTCCGGAGATCTTTGGAAGGCTTTGTTCATTAAATGATTTGACGAAACATAGTCACGAATGGTGTTCAGCCAGGTCACTTCAGCGGGGTACGTAGGGTATTACCCTGGTCTCAGATTTGGAAATTACTTCACCACCCTAGTAAAAATGATATAACGGTAAACAAAATTTTCAGACGTGTCATAATGATTAAGCCAAATTGAAGGAAATTGGTAAGTGGATATTTTTAGGATTGCAATTGGCTGATATTTATTGAGAGTGGGCAGTCAGTTCGAGAAAAAAACGTTTAGGTTGTCCACATCTTTTAAAATGTATATACTGATTTTGATCTTTGTACTGATTTATACTGCTTTGCTATGGTGCTTATTGTGTGGTGTGCCGTAACTTGTTGTGGTTCTGATACTGATTTATACTGATATACGGATTTTGAAATGCATAGCTGATATTAATGTGTGAAATTGGAAAAAACTACAGCTTAAAAAGCACCACAACTTTTATCCGTATTTTAATATTTTTTATTTTAATATTTTATTTTAATATTTATGGCATTGTACGATGACTTTTTGGTTATAAGGCAGTATTATCGAGATGACATGATCAGAAGGCTGTAAAACAGAAAAGACGGATAAAATCAGTGGAACCTCGCACTATACGCTTATTTGTAATTAAGCGGGTCAAGTTATCCAGTGGTTTTCAACCCAAGTTGCTGAATTCTACATACATCATCTTAAACGTATTGTATTCAGGATACTACCGAAAAATACACCACTCTGAGATGTGACACACTAAGTAAAAAAATGTCACAGCATGGGAGTAAGTACTAGCCTAACTGATGGTACTCCTAACCTGATTTCAGACCTCGAGGACTTCAGTGTTCAGCCTTCTATTCACTTCACTGTAGTCCAAGAGAATATCCCCTAGGAAAACATTTGTTGATGACTTTTCCTGGCAGTAATCAACTGTTAATTAATTAGTCCTTCGGGCAAATAACTGAAAATATGAACTTTATTATAGGTATGTTACGACTGCATGATGACATGGATAATAGTCGTGGAGGCGATTGTCAGCTGCTGGATACCGTTCGTTTCTACATCGAAATTCTACACCATCGTAACGATTAGAATCTGCAAGTCATTCAGAAAGCTGAAAAATGAACCAGTATCAGTGTTTCGTGACAGACGGATCAAACGATGCCAATGATATTTGCTAGTTTCTTTGCTTCGACTTTGGGCTCCATCTTATTGTTTAGAGTTGTTTCCAGTTGTTCGGAATTCTCAGAAAAAAAGGAGATCTGATTATAGCATGCGCATTCGGCATGTGAACTGTGTTATTTGATGTGTACATATTTCGATGCTCTTCGAATAATTGATCTATGTCTTTTTGTGTCATGAATCCTGTACGTCTGCAATAAATGTTCATTTTTGTCATGTGTTGAACAAAAAACTGCTATATAATATCCAACTTTCGTCACTAATTGGCCCATAATCCAACATTGATTCATCCATGATCAGGTGACTGATAAAGTAGACTACAAGAAAAATTATTTCAGCAAATGTCTTTTCAAAAAAGAGAACAACATGTTTGAGTCCGCCTCTTCAGCATACAACACTTAATTGATGCTGTCATATATAAACATCTTCGCAATCATGTTCATCAAACTTGTATTGTAAAAACGATCCAAACTTATGTTGCAACCGATAGATTTTAGTCGGAAAATATGATTTATACTTAATTGGTGAGACCTTTGATAAAAATTTGGAATTATGGATGATTGAAGATTGGTTGAATATTGTTTGCTGCCCTGCTGCTGTTTCTGACTCTCTTCTGGAAAACTAGAAAATTTCGGCACAACTATCGGTTCCAAGCTTGAACTTTCAATTATAATCAAACATTAATAAAAATTAGAATCTTGTGAACGACTTCTGAATATACTCAAGTTTTTGGTAAACTACAGTTTTATGTTTTAAACAAGCCTCCCTTCTTATGAATTCAGTTTTCTCGCCAGTACTGTATTTGGTATGGGAATTAAATGTGTGAGTCACTTCGGTACAAATATCACATGTAATTAGATGGTGCTATAATATCCCCCACCAGGTATCATGGATTACAGGACCAGCCTTCGCAACCATCATACTTTTGGTCGGAAAAATACTGAAAAATGCCGATTTTTTGATTGAAAATGTCAATTTTACCTCAGGGCCTCGCTACATGTATGATTTTACAATCAAATTATTTTCGCCCCCCCGATAAATTTATATCAAGTTTATCATTTCAATAAAATCTATCTATCTGTATGAATTTTTACCTAAAATATAGGTATGTGAGGAGGTCGATTTATTTGACTTTTAACGATTAGTATAAGAAAGAAAGATGAGAACTAATTCGAATATTTTTTGTAGATGAATGGGAATAAATAACGTACAAAAATAATAATTGAGTAGTGACAAAGTGACAATGAGGAATAAAGAATCTCAGCATTGACATATGACGTACATGACTAAACAGGACGAAAGAAAGAAAACACGAATAATGAGAGAACACACCAAATTTTCTTTAACATCAACCTTTCCACTTATGCAAAACTATCAGACACGTTAAGAAATCTTCAAAACATTACCAGAAAAAGTAGAAAGATAGAAATTCATAAAAACAACTAGAAATATAAAGCATAAAAACAATCCACATTAACTTAAATGGAACATGTCACAGTACTTTGCATAAAAAATGAAATTGAAATGAAAACGTGAAATCAACTCTGAGTAAAAGTGACTCTACATCAACAAGATAACCCGTAATAATTCGACTGAACTTCAACTTTTAATGAGTTTATGTTGAGATAGTTTTAAGATCTTTAGTCTTCGTTCTCCTACAGACACCTAAGTAGTACCTCTGGACCCTTCAGGATGCCACCCACCCATTTTCTAAAAATTGATGTTTACTTTTCAGCTGGGGTGCTTAGCTTGTGTTGCTTAGTGCATATCAAACTGGTTCTTGTATATAAAACCCATATAGACAAACTGATAAAGTATAGCCTCTACCTCTTGCCTTTTCTAAAAGTAGATTCCTCGGATAATTGGATGTTTACTTTTCAGTTTGACGTTTTGTACTGCCTAGTTTGTTTTTTATCTGTAAACTAGTTCTTGTATATAAATCTCACAAAGACAAATCAATGACATGTAGTCAACTCGTTTCGTCCCTTTCCAAACTCTCCCAATACGCATGACAACTGGTTAACACCCATACATACTTCCATGTACGTAGCATACCTAAGTACTACTTACTTACCTCAAAAAAGTACTACACACATCGGGAGAGACATAATTACATCTGTATGCAATTAGTACTTACATATGTTCACAGGGCCGTGCGCAGGATTTTTTCATGGGGGGGGGGGGCGGACTAGATTTTTTCACTGAATAGCCCCCAGAAAATGTTGATCTTACGCGGATATACTGTGTGCATCACCGTTTTTTTTCCTCCAAGATTTTTTCCACATGAGAACCGGACCCAAAATGTTTTTCCTCACTTTCCAAAAATTTTTCGCATTTTTAAAAACGCTTATAATGTGGCTACGGATCCTTTTTTATGCATTTTAGGAGCATACCCAAGCATTTTGTTGTATTTGTAGTCAGAAATCTGCAAAAATAAAAAAAAAATTGAGAAAATTCTGCTTATGTTAGTCAAACAGAGCTCATGAAGAATATATTGGTGTTCTATAGGAGTGGATAAAGCAAGTTAACGATAGAGTTCTCGTGAATTTATCTGCTATCAACATTTCTGTGATTCCGATTAGAATCATCTAATTTTATTTAGTTCTTGGTCTGGCGCGGAGCGCCGGAAAAATTTTCGGGTTTTTGTATTCTAAAACACTGAAAAATAAATCTCTCCATCAGATAATTCGTGAACAAATGTTTTGAAACCGCGTTCTAGAGTAATGTCTTCAATTTCCACCTTCAATAAATGCAAAAGTTCAGATTGCAAACGTTAAAAAAATTCCAATCATTGAGAGAAAAAATTGAGAGACGATGAAAAATCTCTATTTTCGGCGACATAATTGACTGTAAACGATTAGAAAATGAAACGAGCTAACTTGATTGATAGAAACTGTTGATCATTAATTAGTAAGTCGAAGTAGATATGCTAACGGCCGCACCTGAAAGAATATAGTTATAATTATACCCATGACCGGTGTGAAGCGCCGGAAAATTTTGAGATTTTGACCTTTTCAAGTCCACCAAAGCGCATGTTTTCGGTTTAGAGTTACTGCCTCAATTGGGGGGGGGGGGCGGCCGCCCCCCCGCCCCCTTGCGCACGGCCATGTATGTTCATGACTTTTATCATTTATTTATAAATACATGTAAAAGTATCAAGAAAACAAGTTCAACTGATTTGTATTGTTTTTCATCATCAAGTTGAAGTGCAAGAGTGAGTTATGAATCGACTATCAGGCTGCGATTTAACTGTACAGTAATGACTACAATCATGAAAAAAATTGCAGTCAAAAAATAGACTTGCTTTTTGAATCTAGTTCCATTGAATTCCCAATAGTGGAAGGCCTCTTTGCCCAAAAAGACCACGGAAATACCTCTGTTTTACATGCAGAATAATTTTTTGTGTAGGGTGACTGTATTCATTGAATTCCCCATGATCAAAAACCCTTGAACCATGAAAATCCCAATAAGTTACAATTTCAATTGAAACTGCAAAAAATTCCGGCACTGTACTGAAATTATTTGTAATTGACAATCAGGCTAGTACATACAAACATTTTTTATGTATAAATATTAATGTTTTGCAAGCATTTACTGTAAAGTATCAAGTAAAAGTAGGAGTTTTTCTAATGTACTTTTCATACTTTTTTATGTAGAAGAACATAAAAATACTTACGTACAGATGTTACGTTGTGTATTCTCATACCTGTACTTATGTACTTGAACAGCTGGACGTAAGTACACAAGTACTGCCTATGGGAAGTACTTTTGCCAAGTTTAGGGAAGTATGTTTGGACTGGATGCAGCCTTTTCCATCCTATTGAAAAACTGGTCCATATTTTCAGATTTAATGCATTTGGAAGGGATAGTACACAAATAACAATTTTACTTGGATGAGAAACTTACAGTAATGGATGAAAATTATGAGTTGTAAGTGATGCTAATTTTTCATGACAAAATATCATCAGACTGATAATTTTTAGGGGGTACAAGTCGCATGAACAAATGTTTTTTATTTATGCTCCTTCTTTTTTCGAAATCCACTTGTGTCTCACCTCTGGTATTTATTTGCTGATATCAGCTCACAAAAACTATGTCAACTTTGGCTTTAGGAAATGCTTTATCAAGAACAATCAAGTCCTACCCACAAAAAGGGGTACGAATTTGATCAACATGCAATATAAAAAGCTTGTGCAAGTCTCAGAGGATTTAATTTCTAAAGCTAAAAGTGTAAAGCAGACTGAAGTATGGTTCACATTATAATTTGACTGTGTGAATGAAACAAAATGCTAATACAGCACCACCTCATAATATTTTAGTTTTTAACAATACATATACTAAAAAGTCTTTTACGATTGCTTTTGAGAAATTTGAGGCTTGGACCTCAGTTGCAAAACAATTTGATTACATCATAGATGCCATTTGGAAAGTGTTCCAAATTGGAAATCAAAGCTGAGGCAATGAAACTATGGATGAAATGACACACTTGAAGCAATTGATCAAAATTCAGCAGCTATTTCTGATGTGTTCAGCACTAGTTGTGGTATGGAGAGTCAGCGAAATCTAGCCATGCTTTGGCTGCTTTTATAACCATGGATTTGTTCAGCCATATCATACATGCTTCAATGTTTTTGAGGAGCACAATTTACTAGACAAACTGAGTATTTTCTTCATTATGCAAAGATTCCCTAGGTGAAACAAGCTTTCAAAAAAATGTGCACAAAGAAGTATGCCAATTGTGAAGATTGCAGCATGACTTTGCTAAGGTTATGGATAAAATTTTCCTCCATACAAGTATTGGCCAGAAATGCATAAGCCACATTGTTTTTCAATGTATCAAAGAACCGGACTGAAACAGCAAAGATGATGGATGATATTGTTTCTAATATTGTATGTGCTGATATTGTCTAAATATCCTCATAAAAGATGAGAATGACACAACATTGATTTTATTTTTCAATCAAAAAAACATGCAAATGACATTTGTCAACCTGTGTAATCCATATAAGCTTGATGAGTATGATCAACATCAACAGGGAATTAAACTCTGCATGTACGATACATTCAATTCCACCAGCAGGTAACTTTCTATCAAATAACATTTCTAGAGTTTTGTTCCTTCATGCACCAATTCCCATATACATGAGTTGAAACCATCCCTTCCTAGCTCAAAAACAAAGCAGCTAGACCCATTCTGAAATGATTCATGCTAATCATGTTTACTTCCTCATCCTCAGCAATTTTCAGGCCTTCAAACGTCTGTTTGTAAGCTTTCACAAATCTATTTTGTTCAAAATTCAATTTGTATGGAACAGATCGAACTACTGTAGTACCACAGTGATTTTGATTTCTGATAAGCCAAAATCTTGAAAACTGAATGGATTAGTTTTGTAAGTACCCCTTACAGCTTCAGCCAAAACTAGGCCGATAACTAATCGTCTGGGTAAAATACCATTAAATAGGGAGTTTAGTGCCATTGAGCATCTATTCTCTGTAATTAACAAACTCATTTAGGTTCTTCTAATGGGATACTTTACGCTTGTTTTCTAAAGCATTGATTCAATCACCATGATGATGTTTCAGATACTTCTACTTTACGCACAAAAGAGACATCTGCTTAACTTGTATTTGATATTTAGGAGTGATAATTTCATTTCCATTGTCCATAATGCAAAATGTATCACTGTTGCGGTGAAGCTCAACATGCAATTCACATTGATTAATTAAAAACTGATCTTGCATAAACAAGTCAACATGGAGTAGTGCCATAACTTCAACCCATGCACTGTTTTTGAAGATGTCCATTCCTGTTGCCATACCATTCAGGTCGTTTTCAGGATCCCTATCTGCATAGTACATGCCGGCTTGCAGTTGGCTACACTTTGCATCAGTACTAAAGTTTAGTTCCCTCTCCATCAATGCCCTATAAGCATATTTATCACCACTAAAATTAAAAAAGTCCATGCATAACACAACTACAAAATGAAAAATAAATTTACTTATCAGATAATAATTTTCCATTGAGAAACACTTTGATTTGACGAAAGAATGTCTTACCTACCAGATTAATTGGTAAAACTAAATCTCCACCATATGCGTTGGTATCAGCATTTTGCATGACTTTACAGTCGCCGCCATTGGGTTTTATTATGCGTAACACAAAGTATACATAATTCTTTGATAAATCCAACATGTACAAATCTGGGGACAGTTTGTAATCATATGGTCATTCATTAGTACATGGATTTTGGAGTTGCACTTCTGACCAGAATGATCGTTTTATAGCCACTTCTGTTGGTGGTACTGCGAACAAGTCAAGCTCACTTCTTGTACTTGGTAGTGAGCCTTCACCTAATAATTTGCTATTCTTCACTGGGCAAAAATATCTCTTAAACAAACAACCTTACGCAAGCTTTTCTTTCTATGAACTGGAGTAAAAGATTGCATCCTCTTCCTTTTATATGTTTCATGCTTTGGTGTATGGAAAGCCACTACCTTTTGGACAATTTTATCTGCAGCTTAATGTAGTACGTTACTTGCTGCTTTTCTGCAATGTTCTCTCATGCTGTCTGATAATGGTCTACATCAGCTAGATCTGCAGCTATTCTCGATCCAGTTGTCAATGCCTGCTTCCCAGCTGACTTCAGTAGGGGCATAGCTATTCTGAACAGACTTTTGAAAAAACTACCCATTCCAGCACCTCTGTGATAGGTGGCATAAGCTTGGAAAGTAGCTAATTCGCCTCCTAGCTGATGCTGTTGTTGACTTCCCAATGAACTTTCATAAAATGACAGCCAAAGTGCAGTACTTTCTGGTAGGTATACTGAATGTATACCTACCAAATCAAATATGTAAGAGCTTTTTCAAAAGTGCAGCTTTACTACAACTTCCCCAAATTCAAATGATAAGAATTCTCCTGTATCTGTCCTTATATTGATTTCAATATGATTAATATCTTTGAGGAGTACTGGTATGCAATGAGGATTGTCATATGTTCTATTTATGATGTTATCATGTTTTCCCTGCATGTCTTCGATGTGTAATAATGGAGCCATTCTGTTTCCTACAATTTGTTTCTTAACAATTTTAGAATTAACATAAAAGGTTTCAAAATGAGCAGATAGGTCTGGCTAGAATCTACTGAGTGGGGAAGCTTCAGTATCATCAATTGTTGTATATTCCTTTACCTCCTACCAGATACTCGATAAAACTGACTCTATCATCAAATCATAATAGATCCATCAGTCTTCTAGATAGAGTAATAACAATCTGAATCTGAAATTACTTTGACTCGTCTCTGTTTGTCATCATATCAAAACAAACAATACAAGTCCCTTGATTCAGGTCATTTTTTTCTAAAACAATGGCTTTGTTTAGTGCATTGGTCAGATGATATTGCCTCATTGTTTCTTGGAGGAATACTCAGACAGATTTCAGCTATCTGCAACTCTATACTGACCACATTTGCATCATTTGCACTGCCAAGAATATACCAACTTACAGGATAGATGATTTCTGCTAAGCCAACTTCCCAATGACCTGATAATTTCAGCCACTGCAGTAAAGTAACCCTGAAATCTGATGCTGAATTACCCATCTCAGTTTTGCTTGGTGGAGTAACATGAAATTGTGTCATCTTCTGATGTAGACTGCAAACTTTTTAAATGAGTCAAGTGACAAATGCCAGCATTTATATACCATTTTTATTTTTAAAGTACACAAAGATGTACAACTCTGACAGTTTTTTGTACAATGATGAAATTCAAAATATTCGTACAAAAAACCACAAACTACTCTTGATTCTTAAGTTGATTCTTCCATACAGATGGGTTTCAATATAAATGGAAGTTTCATTGTACAAACCTGATGATATAAAAAGTACAGACAATAAACATCACAAAATGAACTCCCAACTGTGTAAGCACACAGAATTATAATTTTGAACTTTACAATTTCTATTCCTGAAATGAATATATTCTTGTATGTATCGGCACATGCCATAAGAGTCAAAATAATCAAGATGTCCATTCTGATCAAAGTATATTGTGATCCAATGCTGACCTGGTTCATTTGCTGCATCTGTATTTGCGATAATAGCTGATGGAGACTTAGTTATCATCGAATTTGGCTGATCTCTAGCAAAGACATCATGAGAAACCTTCTCCAGAGATGTGTCTCTCTTTTCAATTTTGAAGGTTTTTGTGTTATCAAATACAACTCTTTGCAATTCTTTTGCATAAAATGTACCCTGTATTTCTTCTCCTTGTAACCCTTTGATTTTATATAATAGCTCAGTAGTATGATTCAATACTTTATATACACAAAAAATTTTTTCTGTCCACTGTGGTAGATAATCTTTATCAAAGTGTGGACCGAATTTAGATATTCGTACATAGTCATTTATTTGTAAAGTTGGATGTTGTGAGTTCGTTCTAAGGTACAGGCAATTTATAACTTCTGATACAAATTTATAAATGAATTTATAAATTCATAAATTTAAATTTTAACAAATTGAACATTGAGTAGAACTGTTGTATGCTCCAACCAGTTGTCGAAGTATATCTATCCATTTGAGTGGCTATCTGTCAGTGAAGTATTTTTTTTTACTTTAAGGTATGACTGAACTGTTCCATTATTGAACATTTCACATCCTCATTTTGAGATGTGAAAAACTGTATCTCCTCGGAGTTTAAGAGCTTTTGAAATTAATAACTGAGAAACTCTTTAGCCTTATCTGTGCAAATACACTAAGGCTTCCTACTGCTTGATATAATGTCTTTATAAGCTGTACATACAGATAAGGCACCTTTTTTTAGTAGTCTTACCCATGCAAATTTTCTAAGAACATCAATACAGCACATCATATATTTTTGTCTCTTGTTGTACTCACCATATGCTTGCATATCAACCAAGTCAGCCTCCCATTGAGCATCAATGTCACTGATGTAAATTCTGGTAAATTTGAACTTTTTATATGCCTGCTTATGTAATGTGTAAGGATCCCGTTTTTCTAGCCAATTCTTCACATCATTTAGAGTTATACTTCTGTCATACTACTTTGCATGCTTTTACAGCTTGCAAACACCACAGTGGGATCCAGAAGCACCTCTATCTGAATACAATCTTTTCAGGACTGCTTCTTTAAAAGTCTCCATACTTCAACTTTTTCTTTTTCCCAGACTTTTTATCACTACAAAAACTTAATCTTTTTTTAACATCAACATTATGAAATGGAGAATTTTGTCAGTTTTATAGTTATTAATGAGATTCAAGCAATTTGGATTTCCAATATAGGCTTTGGGTACATTAAGCTTCACAAAATGTTCACCAAATTCTTCATAACCTTCTGAAAGTGGAGTTGTAGGTCTTTCTCTTATGTAATAACTCTATGATATTCCTTTTGGGTACTCTAATACCATATGCAATAACTTCACTTCGTTCATTCACATCAGAATCACAGCACTTCTAGAAGCATTTTAGCTTGCTCGACTTTAGCTCTAGGTAAGTCTCTCAACCAATCTCTAGCATCATCTGAAGATTGTTGTTCATTTTTCACTTGTCTCTGATCAGGTGTAGCCGATTGCTCTTCAATTTTTATTCATTTCTGGTGTAGGTTATCAATATCTACTGATTGTTGATATGTATCATTCAGTTCACTATCTTGTTATTTTACTTCAATTGGCTTTTTACTCTCTCCATCAAGCTTCAAGTATCCATGGAAGAGTTCTCCATATAGCTCATATTGAAGTTCTGCAGACATTTGATTATTCTTCCATATGTGTTCAAGCTCCATTTTGAAATCAGACATTTGCTTTCTCAAACCATTATTGGAGTTTTCATCAGTTTCCTTGTCAAACATAATCTTGTGAAATAAGAACCATTTTACTAGTGTATTTCATGTTTTGATAACTTTGGGCAAAATTTCAGTAGCTAGTGCAAGCAGAGACGGTAGAAGTATAGGTGAAAATCCACCACTTTGTATAATTTGCTGCCTTCTTGCCCTCAAGTTAATTTTTTGCTTTGATGCTATATGTATTATAATCTTGCAATACTTAGCAAGCTTTTTCTTCTTCAGGGTACTTATATGAATATTTCCTATTAGCAAGTTGTGACAAATTTCACATAAACAATGCAGAAATTCATGCAGCAAAGTTTTAATACTGCACTCCTTTGTGTTGTATGTTTACTGCAGCAATTTAAGGCATGTTGATGGTGAAAATATATTTGCTGCAACTTTGACATGACATTCTATTAGAAATTCAAGATGAATAATGAGACATTTCAGATAGAAACAGGTATATATATATATATACATTTCAAGCTGGGGGTCATCTGTTGTAAAGTGCATCTATCAGAACTGATATTTCATTGTTATCATACAGATTCAAACCATTTAACATTACACTCTGCAATGTTTCCTGCCTACAGCACACATGTGTTCGATGATCAGAAATCAAAGTTGGACAATTATTCATATTTGTAAATTGTCCTTGTCCAGGCCTACACTATATGACCCGTTTTCTTGCAAGCCAATGCTCTCAATAGAAAATTTGGGAAAGATATTTGTGCAGCAAGTGTTATGTTGTTAAAATCTACTCCTGGCCCAGATCCATAGGACCTCATTAGAACGAGATGACTGTAAGAAGGGTTATCTCGACTTTTGAGGCTTGAACAAACAGCTAATATTACTGCTACAAGAAAAGTGAAACAAATTGTTTTATTATAATCCATTACCTGAGGAACAACTGTTCACCTCCAAAATACAAATACAAAACTGAATATTATAACATGCACATTGCTTATATACAATAGATGGTTCATGGGAAACTGGCAATTTCATTTTGTAGTACCAAAGCAGTGTACAAATAGAAAATATTTCTATCCTATACACTGCTTTGATTGATCAACATTGTCTTCTTGGCTCAATCCTACAAACAGGTCATCAATATACTGTGCATTTATGCATTTTTTCTTAATTCCCCAATGGGCTTCATGGAGTAACACTAAAATTCAGTAATTTCATTTTTCTGTTTTATAATTTGACGAAATTCATTATATTGTACAGGGTCTAACTTGTAATCCTCTCTCCAATTTTTGCTGAATCTTGACCAGAAAACCTCAGCAAATACAGCTTGCATGGGTTTGGTGATTGGTACTCCTCCAAATTATATATACAACATATTTAATTATGAAGCGATGCACAAGATGCACAAATGATGCTGGATACATTAGAAATTCAACTGCTTGTTTACAAGTGCTAATGAGTGAATAAGAGCTGGCAGATTATTCTTTCGAAAGTTTTAGAAAGAAATTTGCAGTTTGTTCATTTAGCTCAATTGTTGCTGAATTTAGGCTTTTGAAATGACCATCTCCATCACATCATGCACATATGTCAGCATTAAATGGTACTGATTTCAGACATAGGGGCCAATATTTAAGCATCTAATGTAGAGTATAATTTTTTTTCGATAAAGTGTGGAACATTCTGTCTACTACTGGCATTGACTGAATTTGTTGCAACTTCATCACTCTTCATTTGCATCAAAATAGATGATTTTTCCTTCTGAATAGATCAATTGCTTGTCAAACAGGTGCCCTGGTGTCATGTAGATATGGCCCAAAGAATCCTCCAAGGAAAAGCATAAAACATATACTGGATGCTATTTTTCCATATGTCTTCTTGTCAAACATCTGAACAAAGGCATTGCTGAGGCCAACATTGGGGCATACCATTTAAAGCATTCTATATCCTTTGGGATGTTCTATCAAACTCCATTTTCTTAACACTACACGAGTTATCCATAATAGAAGCAACTTAGACACTTATAAAAGACAATGATCCAATCTGGACCATGTTTATGGCAAACAGATCTTTTATTGTGGTACATATATAATCAGACCTGTGTCAGTGGGGGGGGGTCAATATTTGTCATAAGTCAAAAGCTATCTGGTGTGTTTTGAGTCAAACCAATAACTAAATAGCCATAAAATGACCGATTTGCATCTTCATGGGTTTCTGTAAAGTGTTTAGAATCTGGAAAAATTTTCCTTCCCAATGTCTGTATCGGTAGTCTACCTGTTGGATTTTTCATCCGCACCAAATATTTTGCTTTTATTCTGTTTGTCCTCATTCCAAAAAAAACATTTTGAACAATGTGTAAAACTGATTTCAGTGATGAGAGCCTCTTGTAAACAACTCATTGAGCCTTTCGTCAGTTTTCATTTCCTGCATCATGTCATCTAGAACTAATGATTGAGGCTGTTGTTTGAAGCTTTTCAGAACCTTGGTAGGTGGCAATCCTTTGAGGAAAGAAACATTGCTACATTAATTCTGCAAATCGGTGTAAGTATTCTGCCATTCAGTATGACACCATATGATTCTAATTGGTACTGGTTGAATCGTTTGTTTGGCAAATAAGATTAGTTCCTTCACAAACTTGGTTTTTCCTGATTTGGTTGGAGCTGAGATAATACAATTAAAAAGGTGCTTCCAAGTGAAGTTGAAAGTAGTCCTTTTATTAAGCATATAGAACAAATGAATAAACAATTCAACACATTTCCATCCATATGGTAGAGTTGTGAAATCTTTTACAATAACATGTTTATCCTATACAACTCTAATTTTTTTTGTACTGGTATAGTTACTACAGTATGGTCTCATTTTTTATCAATTCTTTCAGTTACAACATTAATTTCTTTCTGTGTTATTACATATAATGAACGATTTTACCATTTGTTTTAAACTTTCAAAGTTGACTTGATTGGCTACTTTGAGTTTTAATGTAATACATGTGAACTTTAGTGACAAAATGCAGTTTCTTGTCCTTTGTGCTATATACACAGTAGTAATAGTTCTTTGGGCCATCAGTAATAATTTTCATAGTGTAAATTACTCCGCCATAATCCTTCAGCTAGTCTGTCATGTCACCTAAAGACCACTCAATTGGCACTTTATATTCATTGGTATTGCTTATGTGACAAATAAATGACACTATGTGTGTCAAAATATAAAACACATTGTTCCAACATTTTAATATAGGAGTAAAGCATGAGACGGGCTTCAGTGGTCATATAGGCTGCTATCACAGGTTGACATAAGGCAATGTTAGAACAAAGTCTTCTTTCTCTGTGTGGCTGACAGCAATCAGAGTTTAGCTAATAATTGTTACACCCTGAATAATTGCTGATGGATCAAATATAAGACAAAAATTATGTTGCTGATTTGAAAATAAACTGTCTTTGTCAAACTATTCCATTGACCAAACTAAAAAAGAAATAACACACAATAACAACAATGTTTACAGTTTTAAATATTCTTACTTTACCTCAAAACAAATTTAGAATCAGCTTCGCTAAAGCCTATTTGCCTGGATTAGCTTTTCAATTTCAGTGCTGTCCAGCATTATTCGTCCACATCCCTCTATATCATTCAAAAATGCTTGTCTAGAGGCATCATTGTTGCAATGTGCTGGCTTAGCTTCCAGCCTCCTACAAATCACAAAAATAAACATAAAATATGACATAATGATTGTTTTAACATCTTCATTTTCATGAAAGTAATCACATAGCTGATGAATAAACTGCCATCCCGATTGGAAATTCGATTGTATCTATCCACAACTTCATAATGCCAAATTTCAAAGACTTTCAAAACTTGAAATTAGTTCTTGGTTAAACAAAGCTCACATCAGTTTAGTAAAGATTACCTTGTAGCCTTTATCTAAAGCCTTGTAAGGTTCAATTTTTACTCACATTCCCAACAAGGCTTGATCCTCTTTGTTGAAATGTGTATGCATGGGTGATGCATTTTTGATATATTGGAAATGTTAGTTTTCCATTTAAACGATAGGGTAAAATGGGATGATAGAATTTTTATGAAACATTTGGACCATTGTACTAATCCCAAGAACTTCTGTAGCTGCCTGTACTTCAAACTTTTTGACTGCTTCTATCCTTTGTGGGTCAACTGACAATCCATTTTTGTCCAATATGTGGCCTAAAAATTTTACCCTGGCTGGCATAAAGAAACATTTGTCAGGTTTCAATGTCAAATTTGCATTCGCCAAACATCCAAACATGGTTTCTATGTTTTCAAAACGCTCCTGGATGGTTCTCGAAAAAATTATTACATGTCGATGTATACCAAACATATTTTCCATACATATAGATATAGAATTCACTCCATGAGATGCTGAAATTCTGCGGGAGCATTCTTTACCCCGAACGGCATTACTTTGAACTGGAAAAGTCCATCTTGGCATATAAACACTGTCTTCTCCTTTGACTCGGGATGCATTGGTACCTGCCAATACCGTGACTTTAAATCCAAAGTCGAAAATATCGTGCACCTACCAATGCGTCTAAGTAATCATCGATTCGTGGTAAACCAAATTTATCATCTTTTGTCACTTGATTGATTCCTCTATAGTTGACTACTGGTCTCCAAGTGCCATCTTTCTTGCCCACTAATAACAATGGTGCAGCCCAATGGCTTCTAGGGGGCTCAATGACACCTTTTTCCATCATATCTTTTACATGTTCACCAATGATGTCTCTTGGCATTATAGGAACCCTCCAATAGCGTTTTTGAACTGGCAATGCATCTCCTGTATTGATTTTGCATTTAGCCTCGTGGGTAATTGTTAAAGTGTCCTTTTTCATACTAAATGCATGCCTATGTTTGAGTAGGACATTCATAAGTTGTTGTTGACCCTCTCTATCGATACTTGACTCCTTCACTAGTTGCGTCATGATCTTGATGAATTCCGGTTTCGCTCTGCTGTTGAATTTGATGTTCGGTCAGAAGTTGTTGGGTTTTTTCATCAAATTCTGGTCCCACCAATTTCATTTTGGATTTCGCTATTAGCTTGTCGCTAAGCAGCTTTATCCCCTTTTTTGTTTCCTTTATAAGTAGGATTTGAAAATTGTTATCTTTTGCTTCAACAATTGAAGCATTGACGTTGAATAAGGTATCCTTCCGCATTTCTTCTACCACTGTAGGACCCTTTGTCCAATCCTTCTGTGGCCAAACCACAGCTTGGACAAAAGAAGTGGTATTCGGGGGTATATACCTCCTGGATTTTGTCCATATAAAGGTCTCCTCGTCCATTTCCGTTATTCGCATGACTTGTTCTTGTTTGTCATCGCTTTCATAGTTCTCGATTACAACTACATCCAAGGCTATACTTTCTGGTTTATCTTGTTTTTTAGCCTCTTGTGAGTTTATTACATTTATATAGTTATTTGGAGGATTATTCGCTGGTGGCGCTGTCGCTGGTGATAGGATATTTGACAGTGGCTGTGGAACATTGCTTTGATGATAATAATATGCCATGTTTGGATTGTGCTGCATATTATTATTATGATATGGCACCCATTGGCCGAAATTAGCGAATCCCACTCATCCGTGATTTACGAAGCCACCGCAATGATCAAAATTTTGATTGTACAAATTGTTGCCAGGATTCCACGACCTTCCCTGATCTGTTGGTTGAATTCATTCAGGGTGAAGAATGAAACAATTTTCAGAGGAAAGGCTATTCCATTTATGGTATGTACAATATCGTGGATGATATGGATTTCCCAGAACTCGATCAGGTAAGCTGTTATATGGCACATTATTGTTGACTCCCCACCGATTAAGAGCTGGCAGGCCCTGATTCCTAATTGCATCATTGACCATTTATATAATATCTTGGTGAGATAAGGGGGCTTGAAAAGCTGGTGGTGGTGGAAGGATAGGTTTAGGCCGTGGAATTTGCTGCAGTTGGTTGCCGATGCTATCCTGCTGACAGATTTGTAGATTATTAAATCTTTTGTTTTCATTGACTCTATTCAACCGATCATCTTTGCCGTCTTCTTGATCCTCGCTGAACTCCTTCCAGGCCATCATATCCGCTCTCAATTTATTTACGAATTATGCCAGAGTCGATATTTTTGAATTCGTGAAGCCAACCCACCATTCGAGTTTGGACATATACAGGAGCTTTGTGAAAATATGTTTGTATAACAATTCGATTTCTTTCGTTTTCCGTTTTTTCATAATTTAATAAATGGACATAGGTCTTTATTTGTCGCAAAAAATCTTTGATTGTTTCCCCTTTTTGCTTTTTCATATCATGTAACTCCCTTCTGAGTGCAGGAGTGTCCATTTTAGGGGCGATCATTGTAATAATGCTTGCTTTTCCTTCTTCGTAGGTGCCATTCTTATTCACATATGTCGAAGTTTCAAAATCACAGCAACGCCAGAGTACTTCTATTCTTAAGTCTTCTGTGTCTACAGGCTTGAATGTGCCTTCCAAACATGCAAAAAATTAAGTATCTTGGCTGCTTCCATTTTATCCAATATTTCTTTATTTTCCATTCGATATAGAATTATCTTCATTCTCTTTTCCGGATCTTCGTAATATCCTCCATACTCTTTTCGATTCAGGGGAATGCTTCCTGCTATAGGTTGTTCTGTTCGGGGATTCCATGATGTCGTTTGTATGTCGTCTTCCATATTTCCATGTTGGGCGTTCTGAGCCTTGGCGGAATGGTTTTTGAACCAATTTACTTTTCTTTCCAAACTCCTGTCTAAATGGTCCTTGACTGATTCAGATGGTAGTATATCCATATCTCCATGATTCAATATTCATTCTTCCGATTTTCTATCCATTTTCTTCATTAACTCCTGCATTTGTTTTTCTACTTCCTCCATTATTTTCTTTGAATTCTGCTGTTCTTGCTCCCGAATTTTTTCTTAGCACACTTTGCGTTCCGCTCTTTCTCACATAAGTTGATCAAGTATTTTTTGCTCTGGTAGCCCTGCCTTTGTTCTTTCTACATTCACCTCCTTTCCGTTTCATTTCTCGGTTTCATTTGGATGTCTATCTTTGCGTCAATTTTGTGTGTTAGTCTTGGGTTGTAGATTGATAATAAATTCGCTTCTGGAGCTATATCAAGTTTTTCAGATAATGATGATGAATCTGAAGATGTTTGTGCCCTCTGATCCACATAGTCTTGTTTATCCACGTCCATAGTTTGATTTCGATCGCTACCATCTGGTAAATTCACAAATTTCTTTGCCACTTGTTCAATTGTCCCTTCCAGGTTTGCCATTCGTTTGGCATTGTCTTCTTTGGCCAATTCGGGCTGCAATAAACTTACTTTTTGTCTTCTTCCTGGCTGTTTCCCGACTGTTAATTTCGGCTTCAATACTTTCTTCATAATTTACTTTCGTAGCTGCACGAGTCACCAATGTTGTAATGATTGTGGACGTATACCCTCAGCTACCTAGCAGCATTTCTTGGTAGAACCAATCTGGTATGGCCCCTGACGCTAACCCAGTGCTAACTCCTAACCCACAGTACCTAGCTGAAACTGGTTGTACTAAGAGATTTATTGTCAATAAAACGAGAACCAAACAGAAGACAAAGGTTAGAGACCAACGCCAAATACAATGCACAAATAACGACCTAGCCACTGACACACGGATTCCTTGGTCGGCCCCTGCACAAAGAGCCACAGGGGTTCTTGGATACTTAAATATGCGGCCCAAGTGGCCTCGCCCTCTGCAGGACTGAAACTGAACTTTCTCAAAAGAAAACTGAGACAGAACTACTTGTCTCCAATACTCACTCACTACCTTCTCAACCAAAAAGGGATCACCGACTTTCCTCTGGCCACACTTGGCGCCGGCTGGCAACACACACGCGTGTGGGTAACAAAAAATAACAATGATAATGAATAGCGACGTCCACATTTGCACTCCTTTTCCTGCCCACCCGCGAAAAAATGATAAATTACCAATAATGAATAAACTGCATGTCGGCGTGCCTAACATCAATGTTGCATGTTATATGCAAAACTTTCACGCTATGCATTTGTTTGTTTTAGGGCCAAAAATGTGTGACACAAACCGTTTTATCGGTTTGTTTACTTAATAATAATTGGAGACACTCTAACAATAAAGAAACTCCGGAGGATAAAAATGTAGTAATTAGAGGACCAAAGGTCAGAGGAATTGACCCTCTGACAAGCTGTGATGATGACTTTTGGAAGGCACAAGTTATCATGATTTTTTATATGTACAAAGCATCCACTTTTCCTGCGATATAAAAAGTCATAATGGATAAAAATTGTACATTTGTTCTGTGAACCAGCACCTCATTATTTCTTTACTCTCACCAACTTGATAGCTATTGCGGGATCTTCCAAAGTTATATGATGATTTGATTGGATGATGAACTCAAATAAATTCACTGTGATCCATGGGCTGAAATTTATGTGAGGTCGAAAATGTACAAAAATAGGATTGCTGAGGCTAGGATGGTAAAAAGCTGCTCCAACCAAATCGTGCTTGTGTATATCACTTGCCATTTGATCAATCCCATGATCTAAAATTGTAAGTAGCTGTTGGTATAAATTGTCGCATTGATTGAGGTTTCTCAAGAAAAACAGTCACATCTGTCCACTTGTTTGGGATAACCAAACTCTTTATTCTGCACTTTTGCCCAGGTAGTATAAGTGTTCAGGTGAAAACTTGACATTACCACCCTCCTGATTCGATTCACTTTCATCTGATGCAATATATTCTTCCACAGTTGTAATGTCCCAGCATAATGAATTGTCACTATTGTTGTTGTCGAGCAACACCATTGAAGTGTCTTCATCGGCCATGGGTAGAGTCAACTGTTGATCTTCATTTTCTGCATCCTCTAATGAACCCCATGTATTGTCAGCTAGACCGAGTATCCAATCCAAAAATGAATCGTCCACATTAGAATCAAATATATAGGAATCAGTTTCAAAAAGAGACATTTGGAGAAAAAATCAAAATGATTCTCCAGCAGTGATTAATAGTTTTCATTGTTCTTTTTGTCTATGAGTCAACTGTGTGCTTGAGCTTAAAGCAGTTTCTTTTTTTATCATTCTATTTATGCATTGTCTGGCCTACGTACACATAGAAAAGTTTGGATTTCTCTGAACCAGTTTCTTCATCTCCTAGAAAAGTTTCATCATTGAAAAATAGCATATGTTTACTACTTTATTTCATCGAATCATCTATGTGCCTCAATACTTTACATTTGCCCTCTGACAAGTTAGTTTTGGTGCACACTTCAAAAGATTCATTAGAAATAATTTTGTCAATATATCATCCATTGTTTATGTAAAATTTATGTATAAGCTACAACTTTAGAACCAGTTTATAGATAAAAAACAAACTACACAGTTCAACACATCGAACTAAAAAGTAAGCATCAAGTTATCCAAGAAATCTTTTTTTAAAAGGCAAAAGGTAGGAGTCTATGCTTTATCAGTGAGTCTTTGTGAGTTTTATATACAAGAACCAGTTTCATATGCACAAGCTAGGCACACCAGCTGAAACGTAAACATAAATTTTTAAGAAAATGCATGGGTGGCACCCTGAAGGGTCCAGGGGTGCTATTCACCTATCAACTTTTCCAATAACTCTGTCAGCTGATGATAATAGTGTACTTAGTTCTTCCCCCAATGCTAGAGAATGTCACAAAGGAAAAGCATGTACAATTTCACATTTTTATGGTTTCATGTTAGACCATGCACATAGGATGAAAGTTTTATTAAAATTAACAACCAACTACTTCCAATTTTTCTTCTAAAAATTATGGTAAATATAAATGTTTTTTTATCCTTTTGTTCATGTGGTGAAGCATGTCATACATCCGAATTCTGGTGGAAATCTCAAATGACTTACATTTTTTTCGGGTACATAATGTTCCAGAGGTCGTTTTTATGACTGGTATGTTCTTGAACAATTATTCTGCTGAACTATGCTCTAGAAGATTAAAAACAATCCTGCATTACCCTGACAGGTTGCTGAGGAACCAACCAAAAACATGTCCCCATATGTTTACAGAAGAAAACTAGGGCCGAATTTGTGGGCGATAGACATAGTCTATCTCCTGGTTATGAAAATTAGCTTGAAATTCGACAGGCATGGACAATTCACATAAAAGATCCATTTGTTCAATGTTATGGTCATAATAAAATAAACTCACAGCTCGATGGGCCAATATTTTTTATTGAGTTTTATTTTCTTATTGTGGTATTTTGTGGAGTAAAATAACTCCAAATACTACATCCACTGCGGATTGGAGACTCTATCTTATTCTCGCAGCAGAGCGAAAGCAGGTTAGACTTAGGATTTCTGGAGTACCACCCAGCCTGCAAGTCTACAATTGTGACTCAATTTCATCAGTTGTTCTCTTGACATAATCCATCTGATCAGGAAAATTCTGTGAAAAAATGTCAAGGGTCAAAAAATCGTCATTTTCAGAGATGTTAGGCTGCTGTGGGGTCACAATTAAGCAACAGTTCTAACCACAGGCTAACAACAACAACAAACACCAAACTCTCCCAGACGTTTCACCAGATATACACCAGAACTTTCACTAAACCTCAGGCAGAACACCTTGGCTCGTACCTCAGGAGCTCCTACCCAAGTCTCCACTCCTATTCTTAAAGACTCCTTCCACTACGCTCACAAAACAAAACAACTTACAGGTCCAAGTTGTATTGGGTGACGAAGGGCGACGCCAATAACAAATAATAAATAAAAATATTAAAAGAAAGACGATGGCGGCGACGCTCCATAAAAATAAGTCTTTTTTCACACTGACCAAAAGACAGCAAAAACGCGAAACAGTGGCAGAAATAACCTATGCAAATTTATCATTTCTTTTCGCCACTTTTCGCCGCGTCCAACCGCCTGCGCACCGACGCCGGAAGCTGAACACGTGCACCTGAGCCCACCTCAACATCCCTCGGCCCTCAAAACCGACCAATGGGAGGTGAAAACCTTTCTGCAGCCTGAGTCTCATACTGAGACCCCGACTGCATAACAGTTTTCCCCTCGGAAAACAAATTTTTGGGGCTACCCCCTCCAAGATGTGATCCAGCCCCTACCAGGTCCTTCAGGTGACGGCGACCTTGACCAATCCATTCGGCAGGGCACTCCCTTTCGGGCTACCTGAAACGATCACGAACGTAGTTCGGCCTGGACTTTGACGTCGATCTGTGCCTAGATCCGGGGCGTCGCCGTTCCTCTTCTCCCATTTCCTGGTTTTTACAACCTCGGTGATGAGGTGCCCCAGGTGCGCTTCCTCCCCGGTCGGCCGCTCGCCACATTGCTCCGTCCAATACAAATCTACTCAGTAAAAAATATTTTCTATAAAATATTTCAAATATCTACTTACGAAATAATTTTATAAACGCGAATAAAATTTTCACGTCTTCATCTTTTTCAGGCCCTGAAAGTAAACAAGAAAAATACGAGGGCTATATACACGCCCGAAATAAGATGGACGGAAATAACGAATTTTGCCGGGCAATGTTTGAGCACCGGAAACGAGAAAATTTTTAAAATTTAAAGCAACAATAAAACGAGATAATATATATATTTTTTTTTTTTATTTTGTATTTTATTTGTGTTTTTGTATTTTTGTATTTTTGAAATAAAATTTGTACGAAATAACAAATTTTGGTCCAAAAAGTAAGCGGCTATATGAAATTATTGTTGCCCGCCGCCACCATAACCGCTGTATTGGAAGCTACCACGGCGAGGGTAAGGACCACCCCGAGCTCCACGACCCCTGAGGAATCCCCCAAAAACTCCTCGAGGTTGGGCCACACGAGGGGGTCCGCCTATCGCCTGTCCTCTATACGGTTGCGGATTAATCATCTTAAAGGGTCTACCTTGACCCTGTCCCTGACCCCAGCCCCGGCCATATCCCCCTCCAGTTCCCCTCTGGTAGGAGCCCTGAGTGGAACTTACGGAAGATACTCCTGAAGCTGAGGTAGTGGACCTACCTTGACTTTGTTGATTCGCGTACGGTAATTTGAATACTCCAGGCTGGTGCCGACCCTGCGAGTGAGACGATTGTCGCGAGTGCTGGCTCCTAGTCCTGGATGCATCCCTAGGTTGTCTTTCCGTTAACATTGGAATCTTGAAG
The DNA here is from genome assembly GCA_963922205.1 of Romanomermis culicivorax. NCBI lineage: Eukaryota > Metazoa > Nematoda > Enoplea > Mermithida > Mermithidae > Romanomermis > Romanomermis culicivorax. Next base: position 318,321 of record CAWUHX010000008.1, on the reverse strand, counting down.
GGTTGCCCCTCCTCATCCTCGGCCTTCTGGAATTTACCAGAAAATTTCTGAACCATATCAGACAACCTCCTTTTCGCTGCCATATCTACTGCAGTTTGTTGGTGCTCCTGCATTCAGTTGGCGTACGCTTCCCTGAATGCAGTACTACCTTCTCCCCGCAGGTAGATAGAATAATATCTTTCCGTAACAAATGACTTGGCTTGTGCATCAATTGCACCAATATGTCTCGGGCCCAACTGCTGTTGTTCTAATTTTAGCAACACCATGGTACATAAGTATCTCACGGCTGCCATCACTATTTCCGCATCAAAATGATGAAACCAATTTGGCATGAACTTGAGCCAAATATATTCCCAAATGGGCTCAGGAACGTTTACATGATCATACAGGAAACCACCTTGAGCATCAAAGTGATCCCCGTAGTTCTCGTAAAGCTCCTCTACTCCATTATTCACTAATGCCCAGATGATTTGGTTCCTATTATCATCTGGCATATCCTGAGCAAAGAATTCGATCACCTCCGGTGTCGAAAAATCTATCCTTCCCTTCACCAAGGGAAACTTCTTATGGACGTCCCAGTAGTCTCTCAAAACAGAACTTAGGTACTCCAAAGTTACTTCCTTATCTCTACTTCTCTTGACCGATTTTGTCGGTTCCGACGTAGAGGGTTTAGAAACAACTTTTTTCCCTGAAGCGCTGCTCTGGTCCTGCTGAGAAGTCTTATCCACCTTAGACACGGGCTTAGCCAAAGTACTTTTCGTCGTTGCACTTACCTGAGATGCAGACGATTTACTAGGTACTTTAGCCGAAGCAACCGTCGACTGCACCTGACTCGTAGAACTTTTGGTTCCAGGCATCAGGCTTGTCGGCGTAGTTCCCGTCTTGGATTTGGTTGAATCCGTCAATAAAGTTGTAGATCCTGCAAACTTCAAATCCACAGACGTAGAACTCCCTGTCTGTTCTCCTTCACCATCACTAATTTCAATAACATCCTCTTCATCTCTCTTTTTAGCCCTATTGGCCCTTCGGGCTAACTTTCATCTTCCTAGTCTTTTAATTTGTTCATCTGTACGACCTTCTGCTCTGAACTTTCTGACCTCTTCGGCAGTATACATACCTGGTATACCACCGTCCATACTTGGATCTCTGGGCGCTACTTGAACTGTCGGCGTAACCTTGCTGACCGCAGGCTGGATGACCTGCGTACTAGAAGGTTGCACCGGCAATTTCGGGATATGATAAGCAGTAGGCGGCTTGGCTGGAGCTTGCACGACTGTAGGCGCTGCCAGAGGCGTCGGCTTTGCCGTAAAACCAGCCAATACTAGTTCCAGCTGCTTCTGCTGCTGATCTAATCTCGCTTTCTGCTCCGCAAGCTGCTTAGTAAAAATCTCTTTCTGTCTCTCGATTTCCTTTTCAGCTTGCTCCCTGAGCCTTGCTTCAATTTCCTCTATTGCTGGACTTGCAGCAATCGTTATGAGATTGCTTTCATCCAACATCGGCTCTGCCCTGACATCCATTCCAGAAAGTAAACTTTCTGTCTGATCTAATAATGAAGTTACTTGTTTTTCTTGATCAGGCTGTATCAACGATTCAACAGTGACCTCATTGTCCACTTCTAAATCGTCTCCTACCTTATTCAAGTCTATGGGGGTGTTGAGGTCTGCAGGTATCACCTGTAGCTGTGCTTTCGCCGCAACAGGCTCAGCCTGCATCCCCTGCACCTGATCCAAACTACTCATATCAACTCCAGATTGTTGACTCACCGTTGTGCTTACCTCAGTGCCTGTAACCGGCACTGCTGGCTGCTTACCTGTCGGCGTCACTACAATCTTATCGCCAATATGGGTAATCGTAAAACCTGGAGCATCGGACGGCAATATCGGCTCAAAAAATGGCGGCTCGTAACCTGGAACGTATTCCGGTTGATACGCTAAGACGCTCTTTTTCTGATTCTCCTTCGTTGCGTCCTCACTCATATCTATTGGGTATCGCAAACCTGGAACTCTAACAGCTATCTGGCGGAAGTAAAACCTCTGATAGCAGTACGGATTATCTTTGTACTGCGGACACTCCGCCAAATGCTTCCTTTTATCTTCCGGTCTTTGCTCCCATGACTTTGTCTTGGGCCAAAATCGGATCGGCAGAAATCGGAAACGATTTCCCCGACATGTAATAGAATCGCCCTTGGTTGGCGTATGTACCTCTGTTACTGGAAGACTATTCAAAAATGACAAGTACTGACCATACCTATCTCCCCTCCACAACATCTTCAAGAGTTGTTCCTTTCCCTCAGGGCTAAAGGATCTCAAATAGTTGTGGTCAAGGAGAGAGGTAAGGTACTCCTCCGCCTCCTCTCTGCAAGCTGGCCAAAACAAATGAAACGTAAGCGGAACTTTATTACACACTGACTCCAAATTCTTAAAATTGTCCTCGATCAATATTTCAGAATAAGGAGCGATATCCATACTCCAGTGTTGTCTTACATATGAGTCTTTACCGTTCGAAATTCTGACCGGTTCATACTCGTGGTAATCAACTTCCAGAGTTGGTATCTCCAATAACTGCTTCGTTTCTTTTCTATACCTTAGATAATTCTCGTATAAAACCATAGATACTGGTTCATCGAGTCTACTGAAACTCTTCCCTCGATTAACCATATCTACCACCTTGTTCATTATTCGAGTTCTAATCTGCTTTTCCGACAAAGCTTCTTCGAACTCTTCATCCTCACTTACCGTATCGTTACCGTCTACATTCTTACTTTTTTCTTTAACGGTATAATCAGGATGAATACCCTTAGGTATACTTATGTCTCTCCCTCTCTTCGGATTTGCCTCGTAATGAGGGAAGCTGTACTCCACATAGCCTCCAAATGAGGTGTCCATTTGGGCAGCCATACGGGCATACGCTTCCTGTCTCATTACGTGGTAAATAGCCGACGACTGCGGCTCCTCTACTTCCGGACTTCCACAAAAAGTCTGCGGAAAATTCTCTCCATGTATCATATTAAAAAACCTGTACAACCTGTATGACATTATCTGGATTTGATCCGCTTTCATCAAATCATGCGGAAAATACTGGAATCCGACCTCGACTTCCATAGCTAACTCATAGTGGAAAAACGCTAAGAAAACCAACAATGAGTAGTAGGCGTCCAGTGCTGAATACCTGATTTCAAACTGCATCAACGTGTGCCTACAGAATCGTTCACGTTGCGCTCTCTGACGGAAATCGATTTGGAAATAACCAACGTCCGCCAGATACAGCTCCGTGAACAACCCTTTCAGCTTAAATGTTTCTGGGCAAAGTCCCAACTTCCTGGACATTGCCAAAAATCTTCCGTTCAATTGATCCCCTACCTTGGCTACGTCATAATAACGGCCATACGAAGATGCAATTCTATACTTGATCTCTGCTGTCAGATCAACATCCTGGTGATTTCTGCCTGCGCCATTAACATTCCAGACGGCAACCAGATCTGTAACCAAGTTGTATCCAACGAGAAGCATGTCCGAATCTAAGAGCTCATGAATGAGCATCCATTCCTTCGGCATGATTGTCGTAGTATCTACAACAAAAGTGTCTCCAGTCACCGTCGAGAAGCTAATGACTCTCGCGAACTCCTTCCCTTTTGGGTTATCAACCCCAGAAGTCGCGAAAACCTTACTCACATACTCTTGAGTAACTTTTTCGGTATCGAAACCGATAACTGGCTGTCCTCGAAACCTACTGTCCTTCAAGGTTTCGACCATCTCAGCCACCTTACCTATCTCGACCAATTTCGGTTCTGTTAGTTCCAACGGAAATCTTCCGAACGTCGTTGCAAACCATCGTTCCAATTCGCCGACTCTAACAATGCGTTTAACATTGTAGTCTAAAAAATTCAGGCGAAATGTTTACAACTTTTTATGAAAACCTTTTTGAAGCGGACAAACATCGGTTAATTTCTACCTTCACCAAAGATAGTAAGCACAAATAGGGAAGAAGAAAAGAAAATTGCAAGCAGGGGAAAATAAGGTACCACACATATATTGGGTTAGTGTTGGGAGATAGTTAAACACAAGTGCGGCCCCGACTTCTACCTTATATGGGAGTACACGCACAGACCACCTGCGTCTTCCATCAATCGACTGCATGCCGTCTCAATCCAACGCCCAAAACGGCCTATCCAACTAATAAATTAAGAATTTCCAAGAAGAAATTTGAAAATATATTTACAATTTAACCAAGATGAGGAAATTCGTAGAAAATTAAATTAAGATGGAATTTGAAAATTTAAATAAATTTGAAATTATCTACCCCTAGTCGACTAGTTGCTACACTCCACTTCCTCCCCATCACATAGTCGAATTTATTCAACTCGCTATGTGTGTAGAGGAGTAATGTAGTTTCGCAAAAAGTCCAAATTTCGCGCTACGGGCAGCTTTGCCACACTTTTTCAAGTTGACAGAACAATTATGTTCCCACTAAACTTTTAGAATTGTCTAGGCCTTCGTCTAGACACCCGTGGGCTATGACATCCTGCTTTGCCCAAATAATTTTTAAATTAACTAAGTTTAAAACTTAGGTCGCTTACCATCGACTAAAAAATACCGATTGTTTTGCCGCACCTGCGGCTGTCCATAGGTCACGTGGGGGTCCGTGACCAAATACTGCTACGTCCGGCGTCCATTGGGGGGCCTGGACATTCCTTCCGCTTCTTTCTCGAATTCTACTAATTCGGCGCTATCAATTTTTGCAAAATTTTTTAAATTTTTTGATATGAGCTGAAAAATCGACAAATTTTCCGCTTTCGCTACTTTTTGTCTATTTTCACTCTAAAACCCAGCGGTTTTCCCAATTCTTCCAATATTCACAGAATTGGGGGGCAACAATTAACTATTTCTTCCGAAATTAATCGGACTCGGGAAAATTTAAAATTTAGGCCGTGAAAAAAGTTTTAAAAATTTAGGTTTTTGCAAAGAGTGGTTTTTTACCAAAAATTTTGAGAAATTTTAAGATTTACGCGAGGGAAAATTAAAAATACACGATAAATACGCGATAAATACATAAATAATTACGATTAAATACAGTTTGTACTTAAATACAATATTGGGGACGAAAAAATATGGGGGGGTAATCATACGCACACACACACAAAAACACAGCGCTACGCGCTACGGCGGTTTATAATTACTGATTTTTGAATCTACAGTAAACTGCGTGTCCTTAGATGACACGTCGTTAGACTGCAGCCATCTGCCGGTCTCATAGCGAAAGTGCTTTAACCTGCTCACGGATACCACCTGCTTTTTCAGCGGCTCTCTCCAGTGAGCGATTTCAAGCACATTCTCTGATAATCTACTATTATCAGTAACAACATACGGTCCTTGCCACGGCAGACCCAGTTTTTTCTGTCTGATAACGCCAAGGTCAACAGTTCGATCCTGTTAGGGGCCACCACTTGTTAGGCTGCTGTGGGGTCACAATTAAGCAACAGTTCTAACCACAGGCTAACAACAACAACAAACACCAAACTCTCCCAGACGTTTCACCAGATATACACCAGAACTTTCACTAAACCTCAGGCAGAACACCTTGGCTCGTACCTCAGGAGCTCCTACCCAAGTCTCCACTCCTATTCTTAAAGACTCCTTCCACTACGCTCACAAAACAAAACAACTTACAGGTCCAAGTTGTATTGGGTGACGAAGGGCGACGCCAATAACAAATAATAAATAAAAATATTAAAAGAAAGACGATGGCGGCGACGCTCCATAAAAATAAGTCTTTTTTCACACTGACCAAAAGACAGCAAAAACGCGAAACAGTGGCAGAAATAACCTATGCAAATTTATCATTTCTTTTCGCCACTTGCGCACCGACGCCGGAAGCTGAACACGTGCACCTGAGCCCACCTCAACAGAGAGGCCTGGTAAAATAGAAAAGAAAAAATCTCTGTGATTCTGTTTTTCATTAAATATCATCTACTTTAAGTACAAACAGATTAAACTTTATCCAATACACAAAAATTTTGCTCAAAGAAAGTCTCATGGGTTACAACTCATGGGATACAGGAAAACTACCAACTTCCGATTTCTTCCAGCCCAATTTCTGTTTTTCTCTTTTTTACAATTTTCGACCAGAAAAAAACTTTTTTTAGAAATATTTATTTAAAGGCCTAATCGTGCATTTGAACCATTTTCCAATTTGATACTCTTTCAATGTAGGCAAGAAAACACGTTTTTTTCCATTTGGACAATTTCAGCTGCTGGGCCAATCATGGTATTACATTTTTAACAAACCAAATGATGGTGTTCTATTGAGCACACAACACTTGCTTTCAAATGCTTCCCAGATTGCAGCAAAAAAAATGAAATGGTGTAATGTCCATGGGGAATATCCACCAGAGGACACTCGACAAAATTGCATTCCTAAGCATAAATGGGTATAATGTGGCAGAATTATGGAAATGTGGATTGAACATGCAACTTAAAAATAACACCCAAATGCAAAGTTCTTTGCTTTTACTCAATTGCATGAACCAAGTAATCCCAGAGACACATTCTTTGGTGGCCATACCAGTGCAACTTGCTTACACTATTGTATGAAGCTGGGTAAAAAAATTCATTACACCAATATTTGTAGCCTGTACCTGTGGGTATGTAAATATGGACAATTCCTGTTGAGCCAGCCTGATGACCGAAAATTTCTGATCGATTTTACCACGGGTCAAACCTTATGGAGGGCCCATTAAATGCAATGTATTACACCCTAAAAATTTACTGCATCCAATATTATGGAACAAGACAAAAATAACCATTTTCATTGCAGACAATGTGTGGGGATAAAAATAATTATAGATGTGGACATATGGATATTGAATGGTCACTCAGTGGTACATGGGTATGCCATAGATTATGTAAAGCTGTGAACTTCAGGTATGTTGTCCTTGAAATATGCGAGGTATGGCATTATTCTCAATTCTCAGAGTACAAAAATCTTAACAGCAGCTTACTAAATGGCCTATTCACTCAATACATAAATCAATTCATAGAAACAATGCGAGAATCTGATGGGTGGCACTCATGGGTGCAAAATGATGGGGTCAAACAAAAATATCTCCAGGAATGGATCGATAAAGAAAAAATTCATCTGGACCCCTCAAATATCATCAAAAATCTCAGCTTGAGAGCTCTGGTGATATCATGCCTCAACAGCTTCTGGAAAAAATTTGGCCAGTGGAGCAATATGATGAAAATGAATATTTCACACAACTGTGTGAGTAGTTCAAACTTTTAAATGATAATAGTAGTATTATGCATAATATCCACCCTTTAAGTTGTGACATGATCATGGTAAACTACACAAAAACTGATGATCTTGTACACTTTTTGTCAAATAGTAATTCTGTATTAGCTGCTTATGTAACCTGTCACACTCGTCTTAAACTGTATTCCTACATTGAAAAACTCCAAGAAAGTGTACTGTATTTGGATACTGATAGCTTGATATATTTAAGTAGGTCCTCTGACCTATAGGAAGTGCCTGTAGGTAATTACTTAGGTGAAGTTACTAACAAACTCAACAAAGACTATGGGTCTGATGCATTTGTTTGTGAATTTGTAATAGGTGGTCCCAAAAATTATGGTTTTAAAGTTATTGTAAATAATGTAAAAATGTGTACTTTAACAGTTGTTGGACTTCACTTGACTTATTCTATATCTTCAATGTTAAATTTTGAAACCATAAAATTTATGGTACAATTATTTGTGAGTCAGCAAATAGATTCTTACTGTAAATTAAATTATACAAAGATTGTCTAAACAAATGTATAAAAATTATAAAGTTGTGTATGATGAACATGTTGTGCCTACAAATTATTTCTCATTACCTTGTGGTTATAAAAAATGAAAAATGCATGAAATTTTACCAAAATTGGATATAAGAGGGAAAGAACTTCTTATAAGTATGATGTCACTCGAGTTGAATGCCAGAGAATTCAGGTAGGCTCTATACTTAAGGATTGGCTAAAAAATGTTGTTCAGCTTTCACTCACCGACAGTCTAAAAACCTGGTATGGGTCAGCAGTTTCTCAGCTGGCTTTCGGAAATTTGATTTTCAGAAGTTTAGCAAGCCTACCTCTGCCAATGTTTTTTCACTTCACATTTTTTGAAAATCAATTTTTGGTTGCTTATGGGCCTATCCTAGAGTCCTTGCCTTCTGGAAACTATACATTCTCATCATTATCAAACAACAAGACTCATCATCACAGTCAACAATGCGACTGCTGCAGATGACGCTGACAATAGCATTGAGTATACCATTGATGATATAATAATTTAAGTTGAGTGAGGCTAAGGTTTTATTGGGGGAAAATTTATAAATGTCATCTTCATATCTACAACAATCACTACTAAGGCTGTACCCAAGTTCCAAATGATTCTACCTTAAGACAGTGCTTTGAGCAATCATGCATTGAGAATTCAAAAGTTATTATCAACTATGTACAATACAGCACCAGTTTGGGCTACAAAATGACACTTAAAAGTAATAGCAAAGGCCTAGAACTGATGAATCTGTATAAAGGAAGAAATTTTCAATAATCTAAACATGTGACTTGTTCTGATAAATTAATGAACTAATGAACTATTGGAATACTGAACTAATGAACTATTGGAATACTAAACTAATGAACAAATGAAAAACTCATTTTTCATTTAGGAAGTTTGGAAAAGGTTAAACTATAGAGAGAATATTTCCACGTATTTTTTGTAAGAAAATGATGTTTTACATAATTCTTTGAAGTTTCTTTACCAACTGCCAACAAAAATCTTTCTCAGTCTCGTCATTCATTTACTAATTATTTGGATCCTTATTATGATAATTCTACTTCCATTGAGCATTTAGTTAACATGAAAACTCCTGGGCCCAGATGCACTAATGGCTGGTGAACAAAAACTAGCTACTAGCTTATCAGAAAAAAAATCAGGTTTCAAAAAAAATCAAGAAAAATCAAATTTTTCACTAGTAAGATCTAGTAAGATCTTCAAATAGAAAACTAGTTGTTTGAGTTGCACCAATTATTTCAACTTGCTCTGTTTTCCATGAGTATTCAGTTGCACCAACTTTCCTACTATTTCACTCATTGACTAGTATACTGGATCTACTCGAGAGGTGTTTTTTGATCAGGTTAACTAGTTTCGGTTGGACCAAATTTTTCTACTAGAAATTTTCAAGTAACTAGTCAAAAAAGTAGTGATATGTTCTACAAGTCAGTTTGGTGATCTCATTGACTAGTTTTAATATAAAATGTATAGAAATTTAGGTTCGAGCTTGGACAATGATGAAGAGGAGCCTAACCCTTGACAAGGAATGGTTAAACCTTGAAACAATTTTGATTTGGACGATTTTTCAGGATGATTTAGATTTTCTAAGCCTATAATAGAACCAATTACAGATGAGTGCCGGAATTAGTGATAGGAATTTTCTATTAGTGCCTATGGAACAACTTCTGCTTTGCACTTGTTATTTAGCTTCTGGAGCATTTATGCAAGTGGTAGGTGATGCTCACAGACCACACAAATTAACTGTTTCTCCGAAAATACACAGAGTGGTTCGGATTTTGAACCAACATTATTTTAACCATGTAATAAAATTTTGGGATGATTATGCCACCCACATTCAAAAATTCTACCTAGTCGCTAGACTTCCATGTCTAATTGGGTGCATTGATGGGACTTAGGTACTGATAAAAGCTCCCATGTCGAATGGGCAACCATATGTTAATAGAAAAGGTCAACATTCTTTAAGCTGCATGATGATCTGCAATCTGGATTACAAATTACATTAGCGCACATTGGCCAGGGAGTGTGAACAATTCTCGAGTTCTATGAAACAGAAACATCCCTACTCAATTCTAAAATGGTTGGTGTCCGTTCCCTGGGTCACTGCTACTTGGGTACTCAGGTTACTGGAATAAAGAATGGATCATTACACCTATTCTAAAACTGGATGGCCAGATGACAAATACAGGAAAAAGATATAATTAGGCCCATAAAAGTACATGTTGAATCATTGAAAATTCCTTTGGATTACATAAATGACAGTTTGCTTGTCTTCTGTATCAAAGGGTGAAGTCATAGTTTGCTGGTAAGCAAATCAAATTAACAAAGGAGCAAATTTCAGAAATCAAACTATTTTTGAGCAAGAAGTTCATAATTCCAGCTTAACAAGACATCTCATGGATTCAAAGTTTTCAAAGTTGTCATGCAGGTGCGGATTTGCATGCCTAAAATATGCACAAGTAACGCATTTAGAAAACACCAAAAGTTATTTCAGGAAGAAGCAATTGCTTGCCCAAATCAACTGTTGAAGTTTTATTACATGGAATATACACACAGTTTAACCTGACACATACTTTTTGCATTCAGGGGAAATTGTGAAGTTGTGTTGCATAATGCACAACTTGCTCATAGATGATAAACCTATGGAACCTAGCTGTTTGCTAGCGTATGAAATACAAGAGGAGCCTGGTCTACCTAATATTGCTGATGCTGTCAATGATTTCAATGTTGTAGAAGATAGTCAACGACAGAATATTATTGTTCAAATGTTTAATCATTAATCAGATCAAATATCAATAGATCACATTTCCTTATTGCATTCAATAAAGTTGCTCAAACGATCAATTTTCACCATTTCCGCAATCACTGTAGAAGTTTTCAACAACTGCGAGGGGAGCTGTTGCAGCTCTATTTATGTTAAGTGTATTGATGACGGGTATACAGTCACCTTGTATTTCTTTTCAAGACACTGGATTTCCAATTGCATTTCATATTATAGGGCTCCAACAAGCTTTATCAAAAAATCATTTGACAGTTTCAAGTTGGTAATTTTCAAATGTATTTTTTCATCTGGATCTGATTCAACATTTTCATTACCGGGAAACCCCCTCTTCCTGTTGACCATGGATTGTGAGCTCAAACAGCTTAAAATAGAAGCAATGCATTTTCAAACCAAAAGGCATGTTCATGTGAAATAAAAGAAACAATATACAAATTACTGATTGACAAACATCTTAAGTTTAAGGTTCTATGTATACCTGCACAGGGCTGCACAAAATTAGAAGTTCGGGAACAGTGAGCTGTGCCATCTACACTTCACGATCATCTTAATAATTTAGAGTGTCAGGTTATTGAAGTTTTTTGGGGTGTCATTCGCCTCCCCCACGCCCATGTGTGGATGCTGCACACTGACGTACATATGAAGGGCATTTAATCCTTATCCTTATTTCAAAATCTATTTTCCAACCTAACCAAAATCAAAAGAATAGCTGGGAAAGAAAATCCTTGCATTTTTCAAAAACGTTAAGAGTGATTTTCCTATGCCGCCTCAGTTCCATAAAGATAATATACTTTTTTCCCGATTTTCTCAAATCCAAATTACATTCTATTTCTAGGTTTGTGTCAGCCGAAATTCCCACAACAGCAATTGACGTTTAATCAATAGATTCTGTAACAGACAAACCCAACACTGCTGCCCCTTCGTGGCCAACTATTTCAATAACTATTAAATCGATATCCAATAAGACATTATCATTTCCTGCTCCAGTTCTTTGAAGTTTATCATGTTTCACAATTAAGGCCTTCCTAATGTTAGGCCAGCTATATCCCTAACTTAACTATAATTTGCATCTGGTGCAAATACATATCCAATGCTTTTTCTGTGTTCATAACCCTTTGCCAAGCAGCCACTCGATGACTTTTAGTAAATGATTTGTTAAACTTCACAATTAATCAATCATGATCCTCTGTGATTTTATTCAGGAACATCAATTTTAAGGTATCAGAATTAAAAAATTTTGGGCATGACGTCCCAGATAACAGATGAATTCCTATTATCAAATGCAGATACTTTCTCAACGGACTAGTGGAAAAAACTGATGAAACATGAATTAGTTTACTGAACATTGGTGCAACTGTAGTGAACTGAACTACTGAAGAATTTTGCACCAGCTAGTAATCGTTTACTGATTTGGCAAGGACTAATAAAAAATCATACACCAGCTAGTAAATAAAATATGATTTATTAGTAGCCTATTAGTGTAACTGCTTTTATATATGACTAGTGGAAAATGTTTTTCACTAGCTAGTTACTGGTTATCAGTTACTAGAGATTGGTGCAACTGGACCCTGGATGTGTCAAAAATCTTCGGTTTACTAATTGTAACATTATTGGTGCATGTAATGTAAATGAAAATGAAAATGATGAAGATATGATATAGAGGACATCTTTGTTTATCAAAATTGGTCATTTTATTAGTTAGATTGTATGCAATATTTTTGTGTGTGTGTGTGTGCCTCTTTAAATAAAACGAGGATATAGAATGAATTGTAGAATGTGGATAGTTTTATTTTGAGTATTCTTTTTACTCACAATACATTCTCCAATAAAACTACAGTACTACTCCAAAATTAAGTTTGCATCTATAATTTTGAGTTTATGATACAATGTTTCTGAGAAGTAGTGGCTTATGGTCAATTTCCAGTTCTAGAAAAATGTTGGCTTTGTTTGAACAACTATTAAAGTTACTGTAGAACGATATAAAATGTACAAACATTTTATGATTCCAGTTTCATAGTGCTGTAAAATTATTTAATGGTCAGCATTTAACACCCGAAGAAGAAGTTCTTACTACCATTATTTTTGCAGTCACTTTTCAATTGAAAATCACCTTTCTAACATAAATATTGCTAGGGTGTAACAATTTATGAAAGCAAATAGGTCTACTTATGGGTCAGGAGAAGAAAACACCTATACGCTGTTTTATGCACAAATTGATGGCAGAAATCGGAGAATTATGTGAAAAACATTTACAGATTTCAACGACAAATTGTATCATAAATTAGATGAAGTACATTGAGATTATTTTATGACAATGAATAATTTCACTTAAATTTATAGAAGACTGTTTATAATACAGCTTATTAAACAGGAATCTAACTTGTAATATAGTTCTCAAATTTGTTTGATGGAATGTTAAACATATGTTAGCACACCATTTCTCTGTTCGAATTTTCAAAATTTCAGGTTACCTGCACTTATTATCAACAAGGATTAGGTTTCAAAATACAGTGTCATTTGACATTAGATATCAATTTTACTTGATTCTTCCTTGAATACTAGAGAAATCAATGCATAAAGTTACATGTGTAAACATTCAACACATGACCTATAGTTATACTTTAAAACATAGCATTGTAAAGCTGAAAAGAAGTAAAGGAGAAAACATCCCGAGCAAAGGATCTAATGAACTAACAGTTTTTACTAACGAAAATTCTACAAAAATTTTGTAAAACCATTGGATTTTTTGAAAAAACTGAGACTACAGCTGTTGATTATAGTAGAAATAGAGTAAAACTGTGAGATCATTAGATTTCATGAATCACATTAAAAGCACTATATTCTAAGTATAGGATCTAAGGATCTAACTGTCCTGTGCTCAAGCATTGTTCACTTTCTGCTGTCATCGATTGTGCTTGCGGTCAGGTTGGTGCTGAAGATGGCTTGGTATTGTTCAGCTTCTGAAAGAGTAGATTGCCAAATATAACACAGAATAGGGTTGATTTTGTGAGCTACCTTATTAACACTTCAGCCGCTCAAATTATCTAAGACAATAAAATTTAAATTGAATCTCATTTTGCCTAGATTATCCCGAACGTTAGTCGGTCCCAAAAATGTATCATTGCCCATCGAATGCAAGTAACTTTGAGTTACCCAAAGCTCGTAGTCTAATTAGTCTTAGTAGCCTGCTAGTGCGTCAGATTTTCATTGTCCGATTAGGCCTTTGTTTTGGCAGCAAGCCAGCTTGTCGATATAGCTATAGATTTCTTCCTCCTCTTGTTCTCCTGGTTCGGGCTTGTCCGTATTAATTTTCACGTGATTTTCGCATTCTCCAGCAACTTGTTTGATTCATGGTGCATTATGGAAAATTAGTAAATTCATGAAAATCTGTTCAGCCAAAGCATACGCTTCCATAATTGTTGTAGCAAAAAGCTGTTTAGTAGTGGCATAAGGGAGTTTTTTCATGCAGGTATATTTCCATGAATGGTAGGCTAAACACAACTTTTTAGAAATAAACATGGTTCAAAATAAATTACAATGCTTCAAGTCTTTTAGTATACATGGTTTGCATTTTCTGTGAAAATTACAGTTTTCAGACATTCACTGCTCTGATGCATGTAGCATAGCTCCTTGATCTGTCGGTAATTTTATGCACAATATACTTTTGAGAGCTGTCATTATTCTCATAACTGTAACTTCATTTAAATTATAAACCCCAAGAAACTCGACATAATAAAATGCACTGTTCAAAGACTGATGAAAAATGTGATTTGCTGCATCAGAATGTGATGCGGGAACCACATTGGCTTTACATGATATTATTAGCATTACCTTGAACTATTGTTTCAAGAAATACTCCATGATTGGAGCACTGTAGCTTAAAAATTTTATTATTCATAGACCTGCAAATACAAAATGAAAATGAAAATAGAGAGATGAGATTATCCACATCTGATTTGAATGCAGCCCATCAAAAAATCAACAAATTGATTGTTGTGTAAGATGACTTCATCAATGGAATGAATTCCGGTGTCAGCACCATAGGTGATGACCTGAAAATTGTTTGACTCCACATTTTTGAAAACGTTTCCTTCTCATTTTTCTGAAATAGCACTAATAAGCACATTTATACTGTTGACAGTAGTATTTTATCTGCATAGATCATTCGATGAGAGACATAAATCAAATTTTTTTAATTAAAATTTGATAGAATTTTATAAAAAGATGAACAAATGAGGAAAAATTAATCCGAAAATTTATAACCCTTGAATCGCAAAAACTCATGGTTTCGAAACTTGTGAATCCACACTGTAATACCTGATTAGGAAAATAGCTCCAAGGTGCAGAACCCTGAAACTATGGAGTGCAACACACCAATATTCTATAGGTATGCTCTATAGACACTTAAGCCCATTTAATCTTAAATGATGATTGAAATAATGAAAACCAAAAAACAGGTTGAACTTGACATGCAGTTTTCACTTAGTTGGAAACTTTATACTGTAAAAAAACGATAAATTCCTCTATGAGAATAGAAAAGGCCGAAATCATTGAAAAACCATTATGCTAATCAAGTGGTCATTTAAACAGAATTTACGATACTAAAGTGTCATTCGAAAAATTTTTACCACTAAACCAATTCATTGACGACTTCAGCAAATCATCACTCACCGATGAAAAACTTTTTTCATTGATAACAGTAAAAAGCTTGCTAAGTTTTCCCAAATTCAACTCACTTTCATGGAACTGATGTTGTTATATCAGAATCAATGGAGCGTAATTAACTATTATTATACGATGACCCCAGCCCAATTGAACATCTTCGATTGAGCTATGGTTTGAAATACGTATAATTTCAAATGACTTTCGCATGACTCTTCGCATTCTCGATAACTCAGAAGTATGTAACTTGTATACTGACTTCAGTGTTCAGCAAATGAAGTAGCTTTCCTAATATGTATCATGCATCCTTTAACTATTTTTATATCAAACTTTTACTCCACTTGGTTGAATATTGAAAATATTGAAAATCGAAATTGATTAAATCCATGTCGGAATGATGTTCAGATCAATGTTGTTGACATTTGATAAAAAATTTGCCGGTTTCTACAAGTCCCTCTTGTATGATAAAAAACAGGAAAGAAAACACTGATAAACTTGAACACAAACTCAACTTTTGTAATTTCAATCATGGAAAATGTTGTCAGTAGATGTTTCGTACATCTTGGATTGAGTGAACTTTTTTGACACCGAAAAAAAAACATTTTTTGGCTCTCCATAGATGAGATATGAAAGTAGTTCTCTGAAAAAGTTTATGCGCAATTCATTTTCTAATTCCGTGTAGATCAGAGGCTTTTCTTGGCATCTTCCATAAATCTAGGAGGTTGTGAAGTCGAGTCGCAATCTAGCTTCTGTAATGACGAGTTTTAGTAATCTCAAACGGAGACAATCTTTTTGTGGGAAACAACTTCATCAGCTATCTGCTATGCCCACCTTGATTTGATATAACAACTTTTTGGCAAACACACAACCAAAATGAGTTTTCATTGTAGACTTGCAGACACGATAACACAACAAGAGCTTAGATCAATGATTCAAAGAGCATCGAAAGATGTACGAATCAAATAATGTAGATAACATGCCATATCCACGTGCTATAATCAGATCTCTTTCTCTATTGGGAACAACTGGAAACAACTCTAAACAAAAAGATGGTGCCCAAAATACTGCTGTCGAAAGCCATTGCAGAAAAAACTTCCACAAATAATTCTGGCGCCGCTTGATCCGTTTGTCGCGAAACACTGATACTGGTTCATTTTTCACCTGTTTGATTGACTTCCAGATTCTAATTATTATGATTGTGTAGAATATTGATGTAGAAACGAACGGTATCCATTAGCTGACCATCGACTCTACGACTATCATCCATGTCATCATGTAGTTGTTACACACCTATAAAAAAGTTCATATTTTCAGTTATTCGCATGAATGTGCAAATAATAACTACAAAATTGGGGTCATGGTAAAAAAAGGTCACCAAATTCTCATGCATTAATTGGAAGTGCTCTTTTTCTATCGAATATATTCATGAAGGACAATGGCATGTAGAGAAGGCTGAACATTATTAGTAACTTTGATTCATCAGATCATTCTACAGACAAAGAAGATCTGAAGGACTGAACAATGTCTATGTCAGTATGGATTTTTAAGCTGCAACTGATTATGCTTTGAAACCATTTCTTATTAGGAAATATTAGATGTGAAATTTTATATGTATTTTTGCGCTTGAGCTTGAGGGTGGTCAAAAAAGATATAACCTACAAACCTTCCTAAAGTCTGCTTTTATACTTTGCAGCATTATCCGCGAACTTTAGTTGATCAGTGCTAGAGAATAGTAGGTAATATCAATTACGTATATTTGTGTATTCATAACCTTATGTCTCAGTTGACCATCTAAGGCTTATTTGGACACTTCACCATGTAGTAACACATGAAGTCATAGCGAGAGCTCACGTAACTTCTCACAAATATTCTAGCAAAATATTCTATGATAAAACTGATGCCAAGAACAATGCTAGTTTTTGTAATTCTTTGATGAATAGACTTTTTTTGCACGCTTGGATGTAAATTAATGATCCTGAGATTTTTCAGAATTAGTTGATTTTATTTGTCATTAAACTTTCTGAAATGATAAATATGCTCTGTAGGTATTTTTTAAAAATGTTAATCCAAAGAATGTACTACTGAACCACTAAATTTTGTTGCGTACAGTCTTACTTTAGCGTCCATCTCAAGTTGGCCCATGCCTCACTGTTTCATTCAACGTTATAGACGTCGAAGTGAGACTGATGTCTTAACTACGCGCCTATTTCACTTTGGCTTCTCATCTTATGTATTTTGTTATTTTAACACTCATTCTAATTATTTGTTCAAGTAAGGAGCGAGGATCATCACTGCATTTTGTCGTCATACTGAATCATATTCTACTTTATGACGATTGTGTCACGTTACAGCCACCGTCCAAAAAACGAAATAGCTATTGTCTCGCTATAGCCACTAAGGTACGTATAGTCTGTTTTTCTTGAAATGCTTCTGAATAATGAAAGTAGAAAGCAAGTAGTATTTCACATTTTCACGCTTTGTTGATAAACAATATAACATATTGAACTGGGAATTTGTGGGCATAATGACCTAACCCTCAGAGATTTTTCGGGCAAAAAATTTTACAGTAAGAGATCTACGTAAAACTTATTTTGACGACAACACTGATTTGTATCACTTTTCTATTTGGGAGCATTTTATAAAAAAGAGACTATATATACATCTCACTGTAGCCATCAATAAACAAAATCTGAACGCCCCCTCGGCAATTGTCTTACAACAGCCACTATGATTATGTAAAAAATAAACGTTTAAATGTTGGTTTGTCAATATTCTTGTCAATGCTGATTTTCTAATTGAGGTACTGCTTAATTTTCATGAGTACTTCTGTGTATATGTAATGATTTTTTCCTTATTGTCAAAATATGAGTTTCACAAGTTTGAATGTTTCTCGATCAACTTCTTGTTGACATCCCTGACTTTTGTGGTAGTTTACATCAAACGTAACAAATACAGGCATCCGAACACATGTTTCGCATTGTTGTGCGATAAGCAACAGGTGACAAATAAAAGGTTAGATAATTAAAAAATTGTTGAACATGTAAGGAAATATTGACCAGATCAAAGCATTCCTCACTGATTTCAAAATCAGGGCTCAGGATGCACTCAGGGTCATTTTCCAGAATCGTGTAATGGTTTTAATGATCTTTGTGATTATCTCATACGGTGGATTCAGGCTAATGGGCTCAAAGCTACTTATGAGAATGATGATCTACCATTCAAGTCATGGTTTAAAAAAGTCAAATCACTTGCACTCTCGTCTACTGCAAAACGTACCCAATATTAACATGCCAGAATTGCAGCAACCAATCGAAAATTTTGTTGGCCTTTCGAAGGTACAGTCCAGGGGTCGGTTTCATCAAAGAGACTTAAGCTTCAGCTGAGCTGCAGCTGACGCTGTAGCTTAACTCTATATGTTATGTCATTGCCGTTAAGCTGTAGCTCAGCTGCAGCTTAGCTCATGCTCACAAAACATATCGAGAAAGTTAAGCTGTAGCTGAGCCGTAGCTTAACTCAGTATGTTATAACATGGCCGTTAAGTTGCAGTTCAGCTGCAGCTTAACTTTCCCGGTATGTTTTGTGTGTGTGAGTTAAGCTACGGCTGAGCTGCAGCTTAGCGAAAATAGTATAACATATAGTTAAGATACAGCTTAAGTTGCAGCTCAGCTGGAGCTTAAGTCTCTGATGAAACCGGCCCCAGAGCTCAGTTTTGTCATCAAAGATTTTTCATATCTGCCTATATAGACTCCGTGTTTTCTTCATTTTCCAGTTTTCCATATCGAATTCATGGTACTTCTCGTCTCAGATCCGCCAGCAATATATATGTATCAGGAGACTGGTGGGTGTAAAAACTCGGCTCTGTATTCAGGGAACATACAAGCTTTGAAACAACGTTTTTTGAACGGTCGTACGGTTGTGCTTCTTTTTGAAAACAAACGGAGACTTCCTTCAGAAGTTTGCCGGAGAGTCTATGATATCTCTGATCAAATCCACTGGTTGTACATCCATACCCTCATCTTATGACATGTAAACATCATCAAAATTGTTGTTGGCGGTTGTGACACAGTGGCTGTAGTGTGATAGATAGCTACAGCAGAGGAATGTCTTCTGATTATTTCGTCCCTGTGATGAAAGAGTAGCTCTATTGGGACAGCGGCTGTAGTGACACAGTGGCTGCAGAGAGAGGGATCCTTTATGACTATTCTAATTAGTACTCAACATATAGTAAACAACCCTTAATTTCAAACAAAAACAACGTGATTCTACACAAACCTGACGTTGAAGAAAATCATATTTGGCACGGGATGTTTTGGCAAAAGCCCAATAAACAAAAACTCTTCATAAGTATCGCACGGACGAGAACACATCGCTCGTATACCAGGGCATATTAGGCACCATGGTAAGAAAGACAAGTGCAACTGAGAGATTTCTCCAGAAGTGTTTTTCCGACCACTTTAGGGGTCCACCGAATCCTCAAAGCAGTTCAGCAGTCATAGGTACGAACGTTTCAAGGGATAAAAAACTGACAGCCTGTAGGGAAAGATGCTCACATGAATTGAGGGAGAATGTTGTTACGCAATTTATATTTGCAGCAGAGTCTGATTAGAAAATTATCATTACAGTAGAATCTTTTACTTGAGCTATCAAAAGCCGGATGATAAGCATGGTCGCAGAAGCTGAAACGACCATCAAAACCATCGACAAAGTCGTTTTAAAACGAAGTGGCGGAACACGATACGGTTTGACGTGCTTGACATGGTCGTATGCGATCAAAGCTTTCAGGTAAGTAGCCAAAAATATAGACGATTTTTCCAAATTCGTGAGTGATGTAGTGAATAATTTGATTGGAAACATAAATGCCATAAAATCGCCAAGATTGACATGACATGGAATAAGTTAGAGAGTATTAGTGAAATGGGAAAAATTTTTCGACTTTTGCGCCTATTCGCTCGATGAGTCAGAATTTTCCACAGTCGATAGCCAATGGCCGGGATTCCAAAAAAAGAAATGATCCACAAAGATGAGCGATAGATCATATCATAGGACTCTTCCATCTTCTCCGGCACGTGCTTCACACTTTGGATCAAATTAATACACAACGTTGAATCCAAGTGCCAGCTTGCTTATAATTATGTTGTAAGCAAAAAAAGTTAACTTTCTGTCCATACTGACACAACACATTCCACTTACCATATCGAATAGAAGTTTCATACATGATTTTTTGTTTGGTTCATTAGCAAAATTTCTAGATTGCAGATAATTTCGTCGTTTAGCACTTACAGGGTTGATGTAATGATCTGTCATTCGATCAAAAAAAACGGAGAATGTTCGGTGAAAATCTATTTAGGAAAAATTGACTTCACGTAGGTAGAACATAGCTTTGCAAACATTTTATTACAGTAAATAGAGCTGTAAATAAATATTATTTAGACACATGAAATTGCAATTTATGAGGATGACCGAGAAAAACGTCAACATCTCTGTTCTTTAATTTTGTGAAGTTGATTAGTAAAATTCTATGCTCAATTTTCAACAACTGATCTCATTTTTTCGAGTCAGAAAACAGTGTAGGAAGAATGTAGGATGAATGCTCTTTGCATCAAACAACAAAAAAAGAAAACTTTCAAATACATTGATAGTGACAAGATCAGTAGAAAATTATACTGTGAGTTCCACACAGGAGTAAACCTGCGGAATTTCTTTAACTCTATTTGTTTTTGGCTTCATTGTGGGCTTCGTTTTTTCATCATTTTCATCACCCATTCATATTTTTTTCGTTCAGACATCGATTGTTAATCCACATACTTACGCTTCATCAAGATTTTTGTCTTTCTTATTTTTTCTCATTTTTGTCTTCTTAATCATCAAGAGTGTGACTGTGGTCAAAACAAAGTTAGATTTATCTGCTGTGAAACATTGAAAATGAGTCAATTATTAATAGATTCGGTACTTCCCACTAGTAGCTCTTCAGGATGTGTATATTAAACCAAACGTTACAGTATGCCAAACGTAAAACTATTGCGTTCGTATTTGTATGCGGAATAATGCTGTAGAATTGAAACCAAGTCCTTATACTTATACACTTTATGGCTTACCGAATTTTCTTCAAACATTTTACACATAGCTATATAAGCCTAAGCCTAAGCCTAACCCTAAGCCTAAGCCTAAGCCTAAGCCTAAGCCTAAGCCTAAGCCTAAGCCTAAGCCTAAGCCTAAGCCTAAGCCTAAGCCTAAGCCTAAGCCTAAGCCTAAGCCTAAGCCTAAGCCTAAGCCTAAGCCTAAGCCTAAGCCTAAGCAGCCTAAGCATTAGCCTAAGCCTAAGCATATACATAAGGGTATGTTTGAGTCTATGCTTAACCCTGAGCATATAAGCTATTACTCGAGGACAAGCCAACACGTATTCTGCCAAATATTATTTTCTTCAACGTTGCATTGCTCTAGTACATGCTTAGAACTCTAACGTTCTGGTATTATAAAAGTGATTCTAAACGCATGACAGCAAATAAAATTGATCAGGAAACTGCAACTCCGCATGGCAGAATGTTGAGCGATACTGTTTCTGTTGTGTAGTTGCTTATAGAATTAGTTGGTTTCAAGTCTTGCATTTCAACCTCAACGGATCTATATGACGTCTGCATTGTCCATGTTTCATCCATGTAATCCATCTTTGTAAATATAACTCTTTTTGATTATATATTCGCTTGTTATGGAATGAAACAAAATTGAACATAATTTATACATCTTATTGGGATCTATATCCAAAATTCGGATGTTATTTTCTTGATGTTTTGAGTCGTTAGCTTGATTAAAGTTTTTTGATTGGTTCACATTTTATTCATGTTAGTTATTCTGCACGGAAAAATACGATCGATAAAAATAACTCGAAGACATAGGCCCAAGAACAGTTTCACTGCTTCATGCAAAATTTGCAAAACATTTCAACACTTTGAAATCGAGAGTTTTATATATATACTCGTACAACTTGTACTCATGGATGCCAATTTTGAGTTGGAAGTATATCAAGCAGAGAAAACTCAACATACATCTACAAAAACATCTTTGGTATAAAAATTATTTATCATATTGACAAAAGTCAAGGAGAATGACCCCATGACAGAAGAGTTAAAATTCATACAGTTGGTCTCATTGTTGGTGAATTCATACAGGCAGGTCTCATTGAGAAGAAGAAATGAATACAGATTATTTGGGACGCAAATGATTTTCTTCATAACAAACTGATCCACACATTGAATTTTTGCTCCAAATAATGCTTTGGGTAGAGACCTGAATTCTTGGGGAGAGAGGCTTGTTCAAGACATTATGCTTTAGTTTGCCAAGAACTCTAGGACATTTGAAATTCATTCACGAGATTCCAATTTCGATTCAAGCTTAACTATACTCCAAAAGTCAAGCTAAGTAATCCATAGCTGTGCCGAAATTTTCATCTTTTGTAGGAGAGGGTCTGAAATAGCTAATGGGCAGCAAGCCAATTAGAGGCAATCGTAAATCATCCATAAATCTATTTTTATTAAAAATCACACCAATTATTTTTTAATCATATTTTTCGACTGAAATTTATCAGTTGGACCGTAGTTTTGGAATTGAAAGATAGTTTTTTACGTTGACAAGCTGAGAAGATTCTTGCCCAATTGAATATCATTACGTACATGAAAGCAAGAATTACATGTTGTGTGCTGGTGAGGCGGACTCAAGCAGGATGTTCTCCACTTCGAGTAGAAATTTTTTAAAACCGTATTTCCCATGCTGTACGTGCTGCATACTTCAGATGTTAATCATGCACAACACTGAACCCGTGAGCCAGTTTACTAATATACTGTAAGCGTAAAAGAAAAAAGTATACTAAATGACACATTCCGCATCCCATATCGACTATAAATTTCGGAAATAATTTTTTTGTTTGCTTGATTAGCCAGTTTTCTAGATTGCGGATAATTTTGTGGCTCTGCACTGTAGGATTGATGTAATGATGTAATGTTGATTTGATGATGTAACGTTGATTTAATGATAATTTTCATAATATAAGTACTCAACACACAGTAAGTGAAGTTAAGTTTCAAACATAAGGACAACCATAAAGAAATTCGTATTTGGCAAGATGTGTGTTGGATGGTTTAGTCTCAAGTATTGACTTAGACATAGGTTCAGGCTTAGGCTTGGGCTTAGGCTTAGGCTTAGGCTTAGACTTAGGCTTAGGCTCAGGCTCAGGCTTAGGCTTAGGCTTAGGCTTTGGCTTAGGCTTAGGCTTAGGCTTAGGCTTAGGCTTAGGCTTAGGCTTAGGCTTAGGCTTAGGCTTAGGCTTAGGCTTAGGCTTAGGCTTAGGCTTAGGCTTAGGCTTAGGCTTAGGCTTAGGCTTAGGCTTAGGCTTAGGCTTAGGTTTAGGCTTAGGCTTAGGCTTAGGCTCAGGCTTAGGCTTAGGCTTAGGCTTAGGCTTGGGCTTAGGCTTAGGCTTAGGCTTAGGCTTAGGCTTAGGCTTAGGCTTAGGCTTAGGCTTAGGTTTAGGCTTACGTACAGGCTTCTGTTCTAGTGAACAGAAAAATTGATGATAAGAAAACTAAACTGTTGGAGGTTTGTACTTGTTTCATTTCCGAACCGTGTTAGAAAATTTCCTTTTGTCGTAAAATACCGTTTCAGATCACAGATTAGCATCAGAAACTGTTAGATTTTTCAACTCATCCTATAGAATTTTTCAGGATATCGATACGTTTGCTATACGATACGCCATGTTGGAAGTATCAACGCCGATTTTTAATGACTAATTTTCAATATTGGGCAGGCCCAGAAAGGGAGAATGACAAAAGTTTATGTTTGTTTGAAAACGGTTACGTTCCTTAATTAAAAAAAAATGCAAAAATCTTGGTTAGGGATAACCAGACGACGTTCCAGTTGATGGAGAAAATTATGAACGGATGAGCATGATAACGAAAACACGAACATCAACAATGTAAGAAAAATATATGATAGAATTACAAAAATATTAGTTCATACTCCCTGCATGTATTTCTACTGTCTTGTTGCGATTGGCCCCTTTTCCGTTTAAAAAAGAGCAATTTCACTCTACTGACTTCTTTCACTGTGATAAGAAATTCGAGAAGCGCCGCCTGAAAAAATCGATACCTTGGAAGATGATACACAACATTTTGTCACGATGCATCACAAAAATTTCAAGATGCATCGAAAAACATACAGATGTAAGAGTTATCGAATTTTTTTCCAAGTGCATCGCAATTTTTTCAAGTGCATGCAATTTTGTTTTTTTTTCGAGATGATCTTCAGAAAATAAATCAAGATATCGTCTTGGAAAAATATATCAAATTAATATTCAAAGCTCCATGTACGGGAAGAAAAAACTCTTCAGTTCTATGTTCTGGCTGTATGAGATCATTCTACCTGATGAACGGATGGGCAGTGAACGTTCTCTTTTTGTGATCAAATGACAGGTCATTACAATCAACTCTACCTGTGCTAAACAACGAAATTATCCGCAATTTGGAAAACTCGCTAATGAAGCAAAAAAAATTGTTTATGAAAATTACACTCGATATTGGGAGCAGAATGTGTTGTATACCATACTCAAAAAGTTGACGTTTCTTTGCTTATTAGCGAACTGGCATTCGGTTCAATGTTGCGTATCATTTTGATTTAAACTATGCACGACGCAGTCGAGGAGATAGAAGTCTCCTATGATTGGATCTATAGCTCACCTTTATGGGTCATCTCTTTTTTGGGAATCCCAGCCACTGGCTATCGAATATGGAAAATTCTCACCCATCGATTGAATAACAGGCGCCGAAGCCAAAAAACGATACTAATTTCACTCATCATGTGCAATTTATTTCTATGTCACGTTAATCTGTGCGATTTTATGACTTTATTATTTCCCTACAAGCTACTCACTACATTTTTATCGAATTTGGAAAATTCGGCCGTATTTTTGGCTACTTATCTAAAAGTATTGATCGCATACGACCACGTCAAGCACGTTAAAACGCAGCATTTTCCGCGACATCATTTCAAAACGACCTTATTGATGGTTTCGGTCGTTGTTTCGGCTTCTGCGATTGTGCTTATCGTCCGGCTATTGATACAACAGGTAAAAATCAGTAGAAATCTGACTCTAGAACAAAAAACACCTGCGTAACAATCCTCCCTGATTCACCTGATTATCATTTTTTAGCTTTTGGGACGGTTTTACCTAGGAAAGTTCTATAAAGGCGTCAAAAAAAACTGCAAGACAAAATCAAATATATCTGAGAAATCACAAAATCATTTTTTATGGTCAATTTTCTGCAAAATGCGGTTGATCAAACAATTACAAAAATCAGTACAGTTATTGACATGACTTCGAAAATTTTTATGATAGAATTTTTTACTAAAAAATTTGTCAATCCATGATCACAAGAGCATTTTGTGTTTATCACTGGGCGATAAGACTTCCATAGGATAGTGGGAATGGGCGAATGAGATATAAAGTCATGAATATCTGTTCCAAAATATATATTGATCTTGACGAGGTATAAATATGTGTTATGCAGAACATGATCCTGATCGGATGGTATACGAATTGATGTAATCTAGTACTTCTTAAAAAACTGATCGACAACAGTTCGTTGTTGATAATGTAGTACAAAAAACAGAATATACTAACATATTTTTTTGTTTACCTTTTTGGACTACCTTCGACCTCAAGCAGAAAATATACATGAAATTCTTCATTTGCGGTGTACTGTGTTGAGAAATGGTTTCAAAGCATGGTTACAAAGCTTGAGATAGACATTGGTCAGAAAATGTATGAAATCAATGGATTTCTAGAATAATTTCCTGAGATCTCAAATAAAATGTCTTGTAGTGTATTTCCGCCGATTTCCCATATTTGTTGTTTTTTGGAAGAGGCGTGCAGGTTCAAAGTGGAGCGAGCGAGGCAGACCATCGAGAGACGTTTTACTGTAGTGCAAATCCACACACGTGCTTGGGCTCTCTTTTTGACTATTAGTATTGTTATATTTTGTGCGTATTAACCTGCCTCCCAGTGTGCCCAGCCTATTGTGTATTTTCCCAGCATGAGGAAGTTTATTATTTCTTGCTCGCTCGAGTTTTGTATGAGTAAGTTTATTTTTTGTGTTTGATGAAATCGGAGAAAGCTCTCCTTTATTTTTCAAACCTAATTGGGAGGCAAATTAAGGAATTTAGTTTTCTTAGTCTGTGGGTTGATTATTGTCAGGTTGAAGTACTCTAATTAAGTAATTAATCAGGTAAGCATGGGTGGTGAAAATATGTGAATTAAGGAAGAATTCTGGAATCCCACTCCTGTCTCCTCTCTCAAACCCCCGATTAAATAAAAATACAACATTGGTGACTATTTGGATTAGCGCTGCATCCGACTGTGGTTCTCAATTCTGAAAATCGACCACATCGTTTCTGCCCTCAAGGTTACAAACCAGGTTTCTATGACTTGCCCAAACCTGCCCCCAAACCCGCCCTTGTCTCTTTTAAGTAACTCCGCATTAGACAGTACTACACAAGCACAAGCACCGCCCCTTTCCGCCATGCCCACACTGGCCAATTCACCCACACTGCCATCTTCAGGTCAAAATTCAACTATCACAGCCCCCACATGTGCTAGCATGTTGTCCATATCTCAGATACCGCTGCCCAGCACTGCCATGCATTCCGGTAATAATCCTATAGCCACTCACACCTATTCTTCTGACTCCTTCATCAATATTGAACCCCGGCAGGCCCCAGCAGCCACCAGAGCACCTGCCACCATTCACCACAGTAGTTTGGCCATAGCAAATGCAAAGTTCATAATTTTTGAATAGAAGCAGGCGATGCCCTCGAGAAACTTAGCGCCGGGGCAGGGCCAATCACTAACAACATCCTGACGGTGCAAAAAAATGACCAAATTATTGATGCCCTTTCTAATCAATTTCAAGCTCAACAACTATGCGTCCAACACAAAATCCAAGAACAAGTTCAATCTACGAGTGAGAGCTTCGCCACCCTGGCCAAACAAATGCAACAACTAATTTCCACCTCTACTGCTGCAGCCATACCATTCCATCCACCTACCCCTAGACCACGGCCAGTGACCTCACAATTTCACGAAGAGGAGCCGTGTGATATTTATATTCCAAATGAAACTCTCCCTGAAACTGAACCAGCTCTGGTCTTCAGCAGCCCACCAGTGCACATCAAACCAAAGGCACCATCAACCAGTACCCTAAACAATAACGAATTTTCCCATATCACCCGCAGTGAAGATGAAATCTCCTGCACAGCACGGCAAAGATGGCCAATGCCCCTGGTCAACCCACTTGGATTCTCGGACTACCCACCCGATGATTATTATGATCATCCCCAACCTTGGTACCAATTGCCGCGCACATCCCATCAAAAAGAAGATAGCCAAATCAAGACAATTGCAAACAATATGCACCTGCTTGCAATTGATGGCTCCACAACTAACAAATGCCTCCTCTATGTCTTCATTCACCTTGAAAATGAATTCGGATACGATGCTTCCAATCACCTAAAGATGAGCAAACTTTTCCCCCTTACTCGTGACAGGCCGAGCGATATGATTCAAGATATGAAGCAGTACGAAGAGGCAAAGAGTTTCCTGATGTTCCAATTGGCCCCCGATTGCAATGAAATGACCCTCAAGAGTGAACTCACGTCCATCACCCCCAAGGCTGGAGAAGAACTGGCTGTGTTTTTGAGCAAAGTGATGATGTATGTGCAATTCTTGTACCAAGATGAGGACCAAACTTTCGGGCACAAACAAGTAATTGACACATTTTTAACTAAAATCCATGTTTTCTATCAATTGACCATTGGAGAGCAAGCAAAAAGTTTCACAAACGTCCAACAATTGGCCAATGCCATCGCAAACGTCCCCAGCATCCTAAATGCCACCAAGGCCACAATCGGAACTGCAAACTACCCTATCCTCCTGAACCAGGCTGAGCTATAGAGGCTTGCCCCCAAGATTACCTCAACCTTTCAATCATCCCTTTGACTGCCCCTGCAGCATGGATTGCTCACAGGATGGCTACCATGACTGCACACTTTCCACCAATTGCCAACCACAAAATTTGATCCTGGTGCCCGATAAATTTGTTTCTTTTCAACCACCGCATTCAGAGCTATCACTCCAGTGAACCGAGGTGCTATTCGAGCAGTTGATCCAATTCTAGGACCACAATCATAATCCCGGCAACGCCCTGAAGAATATCATAAATCCTCATAAATTCCACACGCACAACACTGAAGACTGTGTTTGGCTCAAATGGCAAAATGCCCAGTGGAATAATGGACAGGATTCAGGCTGCCAATCTCACGCCACTCAACCTTCAACAATCAACTTTTGTGACAACTCCAATGATATCTGTGGACAATACGAATGAAGACCATGCGGAGGAGCGCCACCTCAAAGAAGTTCAAACCTCTCACACAGTTCACACAACTATTTTCATGGAGGCAATCTCCTTCCTCACCCTAATGATCTTGTTCAGAAAACCTATGCCATGTATCCGAATGCTGATTTTACGCCATCATGGGAGCAGCACATTCACTATAATGCAGCACTGACCCCATATGTAATCACACCTACAGATTCCTCCGGCACCAGTTCCCAATCTTCAGAACTTCAGCTCACACTCGGGTCTTTGCCTTCAACCTCAGCCACACCCTTAACCAACTTGGACATGCACAACGGCAGTCAATCTACTTTCACCACCAACATGGTCATACCTTCTAAAGACATAGCTTCCCCAGCGCTTAGCCCAGGAATTTTATGTTGGAATGCCACAGCCCATGCTCTTCACAATCCATGCCACATTTGCTCATCCATCTGCTGAATCGAAAATCTAAGGATATCAACCAACATGTTCATATGCAAATACACCTTCCACACAAGCTTTTCAAATCCCCATCAAACTTGGCATCATCAACGCCCATCCACTTATCCACACTGGCGCCCAATGCTCCGTATTGTCCTCAGGCCCTGTTAAATGTGCTTTCAATGAGCAATCACATCAGCTCCTGATATGTGACAAAATCAAAGTCATCGACGGCGCTATTGTTAACACCCAGGGCCCAGTTGTAGTCACCATGGAATCCCCCTTTGGTGAACATATGATCAGATGTGTAATTCTCGATGACAACAATAACAATCATTGTGTCATCAGCACTGATTTCTTAGCACATCCCAATATTCACATGATTCTCTATTATTGAAATACAGGACGTCAAGCTACTGCTCAAAGCAATCACATCAGTTCCCCTGCACACAGAATTATTCTTGAATGCTGTGAATGACAAGGTCTTCAAAGAAATTCCCAAAATGGAAAGCCTAAGTTTTTATGATGATAAATCGGATACTCTCAGCTGAACCAAAGAAATCGGAGCCAAACAAGCAGTACGACATCCACATTCTGGTCCAAAACAACCTGCCCTCCTGGTAGCTGGAGGTTATGGAACTCACCAAACCCATTTTTCTCATCGCTCAAGCATCTGTTTTAATTTCCCCACATTGCCAGCAGTGGGTGACCAGCATCCTCTCTCTTACAACAACTGCTACTCCCCCGGAGTAATTGTCCAACCTTTGCCCACGAATAACATTGCCCTGGAATTCCCTATTGTAACTGCAATCATCAATGTCACCAATGGTAAATGCCTGGTGCTATTTGTCAAAAATACACCGAACAGCATCAAGCTTCACCCTAATCAACTCATCACAGTGACAAAACATGTGCTCGGAAACACTTAAACTTCCACCTATTGTCAAGTGGCAACTACCGCCACAGACCATGATTTGACAGACCATGAACCAGCCACCCTCCATAAATTGCTCCATGCCACGCTGACCGACAAAAATTGGATTTAGCCCTGAAAAAAAGACCACCAAAACTTACATCACCACTGCTCAAAAAAGGAACGCACTCGGCATGCTACACCAAAACCGCCATGTTTTCAGCCTCCCTGGCAACAAACCAACATTCACAAACGAATTGACAATCAGCATTGACACCGGCACCACAAAGTCGGTATCCTGCCACTATTATGGTGCCACAATGGAACAAAGAACCATTGTCCTTGGCCATATCCAAGAGATGCTCAACAACAATTTATCAAACAATCCCACACACCCTGGGCTGCACTGCTGTTCCTTGTAAAGAAAAAAGAAGGTTCACGGGGCCCTGTCATCGACTACCATGGAATAAATGATGTTAAGCCTAGTGAGAAATTTCCGATCTCGCCCATTGATGATTATCTGGATGTCATGGGCAAAGCAAAATTTTTCACCATGCTCATTCTCAAAGCTGGGTACTGGCAGGTACCTCACGACAATGACTCGCTCAGTAAAACAACCTTCATCTGCCAAGAAGGTTTGTTCCATTCAAAGTTTTGCCATTCAGTTTGAAGAGTGCACCAGTGGAATTCCAATACCAAATTTAAAGAAGTCTCTACTCATATATTTGGTAAATTTGCCTCATTCATATTAATGATATTATGGGTTTTTTTCGAATTCCTTTGAGGAACATTTAGAACATTTGCAAATTATTTTTGACAATCTTATGCTTTGGCCTGACAAATGTGAATTCTTGCTACCGCAAGTTAAATTTTCAGGACATCTCCTTAACGCGGAAGGAATCACCGCCAATCGGGACAAAGTCAAAGCCATTGCTGAGTATGAATTCCCACCAACCAAAAAACGTATGCAAAGTTTTTTAGGTTTAGTTCAATGGTGCAAGTGATTTATCCCAAAATTGGTGACCCTGTCCAGTCCACTGTTTGGATTCTTACGAAAAGATGCCCAATACATCATCAGCGAATAACACAAAGCTGCTTTCAAAGGAATCAAAATAGCGTTCCCATCATTGCCTTTCCTCCGCTACCTGGTGTACAATGGCAAAGCTGAATTTGTCATCCAAACCTACCCCAGTAAGACTGCCATCGGAGCAATTTTGTATTAGGAAAGAGACAAGGATCAATGGGTAATCGCCTACAACAGCTGCATGCTAACTGATGCATAGACCTAATACAGTACAACAGAATGCAAAAGCCTTGCCATTGTCTATGGCTTTCAAATGTAACTCCACCTCGTCTATGGCCAGAAAATTATTGTTTGCACTGATCACAAGCCGCTCGAATGGCTCAAAGATGAATAACACCACAATTCACACCTACAATGGTTTGCCATTAATCTTCAAGATTAGGATTAGAAAGTTGAATACGTCAAAGGAAAAGACAATACTTGCACCGATTTTTTGTCCAAAAAATTTGACCACCAGAAACCACAGATTCCATGCACTGAAGGCTTAGCTGAGGAAATCTCCTGTACCAATTTCAGCCCTGCTGGTGCATTATTGGACATCAACCTGATGGTACCCGATATAATCCAAGCAGTGGCCTTGCCACACAAAGAAATTGATGGGGATGTCAATGCCATCACCCATGCTATGACAAAAAAACCCATGAGTCAACCCACACTCTCCAAGCATATTCATTAGCTGCTGATTATGTGCTGCCTCTAGATGAAGCTATATTCATCACCTCCCTTGAGGAAGTCAGACAAGCACAAGCCCAAAATCCTGTCATCACCAAAATTGTCACCTCTCTCAGAATAAGCAATGCCATGAAGCTTTCCCCAGTTTTCCTCATGGACGATGGTCTTTTGTACTGCCAGATCGAAGACAACCGACAATTAGTCATTCCCACGTCTATGGTTGATGAAACGCTTCACCAATTCCACAGCACCAAAATTTTGAATCATCAATCATCTAGCCCCATGCTGGCAGCCAACAAAGCTCATTTTTGGTGGCCCGGTATGGAAGAAGCCATCTGCAAGTGGATCAAGTCATGCAAGATTTGTCAGTTGATGACAACACAAACATCGCTGCCTCCACTGCTGTTGGGAAATCAACCCACACACCCTTTGGAAATCATAGCCATCACTATTGTGAACATATCACGTTAGGTGGAAAACACACATATGTTATTGTTTTCCAGGACTATTTCACCAAATGGGTTTCCACCCATTCCATCCCTGATCAAAAGGTGCCAACCATCCTTGAATACTTCGTGAACAATGTTGTCCCTACATGCGGTAGCCCACTCATCCTTCTTTCAGACCAAGGTGGATGTTTCACATCAAAGTTGATGCAAGATATTTGCTAACTCCTCAAGATCCAAAAAGTCAAAAGGACTGCTTACCATCAACAATGCAACGGAATGGTCGAATGCTTCAATCAAATGCTAATCCCCCCACTCAAGAAATACACTGCTGACAATCTGGACACATGGGAATGCTACCTGCACTACGCCGTTTTGGCTTACAACACAACATCACATACAGCCACATGCCACTCACCTTTCAGTCTATTAAGAGGCCACAAACCAAGCATAACTTTTGACAATCATTGCTAAGGCTGCCGCTCAACTATGATTCCTGATATGGCACTCATCACACCGAATTGTACATAATTTCAGCTATTTTGTTTACTTTAGATCATGGCCATGATGTTGACATGTCACCAACTAGGAAACACAGTGTACTGATCCATTCGATTGCACTCTTTATGCCCGATTGCACTCTTTAGGCCCTCAACCATGGACTCATCCAATTACTCAGTTTTCTGGTTTAAAATTGACAATCTGCGAGGGCATCGAGTTTGAAACCGATCCCCTGATTCCGCCAATCCCTCACAAAGTAGACAATGATCGAGCGCGTCACCGCCGACCAAGCCCTCTCCGATCAGAATTATCATGGTTCTCACTGCCATTATCTACCTAACACCATCCTTAGTCTTTTACAGGTAGACAGCAAATGGTTCTGGGCCCCAAGGCCTCACAACCAGCATGCCATTAGCAGCCTATTTAGCATCGTCATGCTAGACTGCGGAGTACATTTTTGTCAACATGGTGCTGGTAAGGCACACCCAATCGCTTGATCCAGCCACGCCTACCATTCTGGTACAGCGCAGAGGGCAACCCCAATCATGCCTCACCTATTGGATGAACTGCATCCCTGAGTGAGAGCTGGCCTTCAACTATAGTCCTGGCACACAGATTTGTAATGGATTTGCCCTAAGCCTGATCATTTTGAAAGAAGATTTGCACATGGACACTGCCATTGAAGAAATTGATATTGAGGAATCAAATTATACTGCCAAACCTCATTGCTGGTTTCATTTCTATTCAGGATTGCTCAACATCATCCACTTCCCAAATCATTATTCCTTCCCCAGGCCCATCTATGCTCACCCATTGCCAACTACGGCCTCGCTGCATATGCTTACCACAGAAGAGCTCCTCCACCATCCTATTTTGATGCACGCTTTGGAACCAGCATACCAGGAACTTCTGGAGACGCCAATTTTCGACCTAAACATAGCGAAACTGCCACCATCAACTGATGCACCAGCTCTGCCTGAACGGACTGCCACAGGCGACTTTTCCGCCAGGGCGACTCGAATCAACAAGTTCCTAAAAATCATGCTCGACGATATATCAATCCCATTCCAATGGATGATTCCACATGGGTTCAACCTACCGCAATGGACACAAAGCAAGTACTGCAACCACAGACCAAACATTAACCGATATCCCCGAGGAAAGTACCGCTGATAAATCAAGAGCTATGGATATCAGGCCACAGGAACCTGCAACAGTAGCAGCTTTGAGGGCACCCGCCATGGACCCCCTTATTTATCTCACTACGCTGATATTTTTGCCTGGGCCTCTGATGATCCCTACTGTTGCCACTGCCAGGTATATTCCCCTGTTAGATTTTCTCAACAAATAATTTCAGACTCTCAATGGAATGCCTTGGCCGCCACTCTCACTGCGTATCACTTCCCACTGCCCCCCCATGATGTTGTTCCTTGAACACCACTAGATCGACTACCCGGGCCTGCTACGGGATGAAATACAATGGATCTTGCTCCTGCCACCCATTCCCGCGCCCACCCGCCTCACAACCAGCTTAAATTACTCAAATGGTTCCAATTGTTGCTCAAGCAGCCCTCCCGCCATCCGCTGCTCAATTGCCACCAACCGTATCTGTGGAGGCTCAACCTCCACAGGTCCCGATTACGTCCGCCTCTGCCTACAATCCCCGTGACCAACCCATCCAAAGACCCAGTCAATACGAACATTATGTCAAACAAAAAACTAACCAGCAAAAAGAGGTAGAATACTGAAAAGCTCACAAGACGCAAATGACGGATGAACTGCGCACCCCACAGACACTGCCACCCAGTACCTTGCATACTGAATGCAGCAAGATGCTGAGCAAATGAACAATGTATCACTGCAAGCAACTTGCCCAGCAAAAAGCCTGAGAAACAGCCAGTCAAACCAGTTCTCGAACTGGCACGACAGCACAGCCGAAAGTTACAATGACAAAGAGCACAGTGCCGGCCCAAAAAACGCTGCCTGTTTGCTATTCCCAGAGTCACCCCTTACACCACGAGTCTCATCATGGTGATGACTGCCACCGCAAAGAAACTAAACATTCACAGCGCAAGGATACTGCCACTGGTGACAGCAGCCAACACAATCACCGCAACAATGTCCATTTGCATTGCACCAAGAGGGAACAAACAGGCCAGGTGCACTCAACCTGCTTTTACGAACAGGAACATCTCCATTGTTTTTTGTCGATCACCACCTATATTTACCGACTACATTCACCCATCACATTGCAAGGCCCAAATTCAAAGATGCTTGGAAGCCTTGAAACCCCCACCCCAAAACCAGAGTTCAAGGTTTTTTTCAAAGAGTTTTTCAACATCATTCCCACCTATGGCCTCAATGTGGCCCCCCCCCCTAACCACCATTATCACTACCATGTTGTTGCTGCCGATGGCCTCGATGTCGGTCCAATCTACAGCCACCACTAGTGTACAATCCATTTTGAAGTCTACCCAGACCGCCCAACTGCAATTGGTCATTACCGCACACCCTGCAGTCAGAGCCACCCTGGCAGCTGGTGCTGTATTGCAATTTGAACCACGGTTGCCCAGCCAATCTGCCAGGTTGCCAAGTTACATTTGTTTTGGAACCATGGACCCACCAAACAGTATTATGCTGGCCAGGCCGCATTTTCCACTCCCTTGGATACGTCCATTGACTCATTTTTGCCACGTTTCTTGCATCAAATGGTGCTGATAAACATCTTTGGTTGCATCGGAGCCCCCATTACAATGGCGATTCATATCTGAGCCACCAATGCCTTGCTGGGGCTTTACCAGTATTTCCACAGCCATTTTTGTACAACTTACCATGAGCCCCAGCCTCCAGTTTCACCGGACATAGCCGCGCTCATGTTGCAATGGGTTGCCCGCCTTTGGGCCGAGGAACTCGGCATTGTTGATGCCCTTCAAACCACCCACTTTGCATTATTTTTGTACAAAGCCTGTGGGCTCGACAATCCGTCTTGCCTTCTCCAAGCCTACAACACCATGGTCAGTTTGATCCATAGTTGGATGGCCTACCTGCAATATTCGCCATTCCCACAACTGCCAGAGATCCCAGATATTCAACAAATCTACTTGGAGTACGATAGTGAAATGGATCACCCGGTTACCCTTTTGCACCAGCATGACTTTTCCACCCAGTGGAATATTCTTCCACAGTGACTGCTGCCACCAACTGAGCTACCTTCGGTACCAACTCATTATCCCGGCTCCACACTCAAACCTACACATCATCATTTCACAGCTGCTACGCTCCTGACTATGGCTGCTCTTCTTGTCACACACGCTCTGTCTGCTTTGCTGGCCAGGATGACCCACCAGACCCTCACCGTTACCACAATAATCGATACTGCGACACACACAGGGATTGCCATGACCACTATGCTCACTCCAGCTCTACCTCAAACACTCACCATCATTGCAGCCATTGATTGACCACATTTTTACAGTAACATTTTTGCCATTTTTGTGTGTTTTTTCTTTGTCTTCTTTTACCAGTTGTTTTTTGACTAATCTCGTTTTTTGTCTCGTTTTTTTTGTACTACTTTTTCTGTTAGGCTGCTGTGGGTAAGGAATGATGTAACTGACCTTTAGGCTTAGACAAAGGAAGTTGCAACAGTTCTGACCACAGGCTAACAAAAACAATAAACTAAAAACTCTCTCAGACGTTTCACCAGATACTCGCCAGAACTTTCACCAAACCTCAGGCAGAACACCTTGGCCTGTACCTCAGGAGATCCTACCCAAGTCTCCACTCCTAATCTTAAAAGAGCCTCCCCTAGGCTCACAAAACAAAACAATTACTAGCTCAATTTGTATCGGGAATGTGAAGGGCGATGCCAACACAATAATAAAAATAATAAAAAGTAATTGGCAGTTGGCAGCAATGCTCCGTAAACCACAATATTTTTCACAATGCCAATAAACACAAAAACACGCGAAACAGTGGCTGCATTTCTCTATGCAAATTTTATCACTTCTTTCTTGCCACTTTTCGCTGCATCCTTCCCCCTGCGCACTGAAGCCGGAAGCTGAACACGTGCACCTGTGGCAACCCCAACATTTCCCAACGCCGTGCAGCCCATGCCAAATCCACACAGTTAGACACCTCAACATGTTCTACCACTATACGCCCCCACTTTTGTCGTTTGTCCTTTTCATGCCTTGGCCGCCTCATAACCTTTTGTTTGTGTTGTCACCATAGTGGCCGGCCTCAGCCTCCCATCCACATGGACTCCTATGCTGGTGCACTCCAGTATATCACTGCAGACAGATTGACAATGCGAGCTGCAATGTTGCCGAACTTACAGCCTCGCTAATTGTGACCCACATCCGGAGGTCTCACCCTACATGCCACCAGAATCGGCTCAAAACACTGCAATAACTCTGTCGGCCCCAGTGTGTGCCGCCAAAGATCCCTTTGGTCAGCCCAGGATGGCCTGTAGTGGCCGAATCCCTTCCCCTTGCCTGTTTTAGTTATCTCTTGAAGATTGCTTAGGGTGATCTACTGCAAGGGGGGATGGGTGTTGCAGTGTATTTCTGCCGATTTGTTGAAAATCAACGTATTTGTCATTTTTAGGGAGAGGCGCACAGGTTCGAAGTGTGGGCTCTCTTTTTAATTTTTAGTATTGTTATATTATGTGCATATTAACCCGCCTCTCTGTGCACCCAGCCTATTGTGTATTTTCCCACCAGGAGGGAGTTTATAATTTCTCGCCCGTTCGAGTTTTGTGTGAGTAAGTTTATTTTTTGTGTTAGATAAAATCGGAGAAAGCTCTCTTTTATTTTTCATACCTAATTGGGAGACAGATTAAGGAACTTAGTTTTCTTAGTCTGTGGGTTAATTATTGTCGGGTTTAAGTACTCTAATTAAGTAATTAATTGGGCAAGCATGGGTGTTGGAAAATGTGCATTAGGGACGAATTCTGGAATCCGACTCCTGCCGCCTCTCTCAAGCCCCTGACTAAATAAAAATACAACAAATGACTTGGTGAAACAAAATCAGGAATGGTGTTGCCCTGCACCACCCCACAAGGAATGAGGTTGGTATTACCGCGATCCCAGATTTGGAAATTGCTTCACCACCCCCACAAGAATGACTTAAGGGTCGAGTAAAATCCTAAAAAGTGACTTAAGGCTAATAGCCGATGCCGTCCCGTGTTGGTTTCGAGCTGCTATACTTCATCTTTTTGATGACGGCCGGCACCCCCGTCATCAAAAAAAGTTTGTCAATTTCAATTCAATCACAATTTTTGAACCGGCGCTAGCCGGTGCATATGTTATAACATATGAATCGTGGTGCGAAAAATGCATCTTGTTGTTTTATCATTTTTTCGTAGGTTTGTATGTAGTAGGTATCTCATGGCTGGCACTGGATGAAGTATAGCAGCAAAAATTTGCAACCAGCACCGGCTGGCGCCGGCCCTCGATGTATAGCAGGGCCTTTGCTGGTACATAGAATTTTCTGGCGTGTCATAATGAAGCCAAGTTGATGGAAATGGGTGAGTGGATACTTTTAGGATTGCCATTGGCTAATATTCGTGTAGATTTCGTGGTCAGTTCGAGAAAAAAACGTTTAGGTTGTCCACTTTTCAAAATGTATATATTGCATAGCTGATTTTGATGTGTAAAATTGGAAAAAATTAATGCTACAACGCACAACAACTTTTATACAAGATAAAAATTTTTGGCGCTGTACGAAGACTTTCTAGGTTACAAGGCAGTTTTCTCGAGATTAGATGGTCAGAAGCCTGTAAACCAAAAAAAACTGCTAAAGTCAGTGACACCTCGTGCCAAATATTTTGTTATAATTGAGCGGATCAGGCAATCCAGTGGTTTTCAACACAAGTTGCTAAGAAATAAGGGATTCATTCATGCATTACCTTAAACCTATTGCATTCAGGGAACCACCGAAATATACATCTCTGAAATCTCGAACAATCTGAATCTCCTCTGAAATCTTGAACACTAGCCTAACTGATTTTACCCCCACCTAGATTTCCGACCTCGGGGATCTCGGTGTTCAGCTTCCTACTCACTTCACTGCAGTCCATGTGCATCTCTAGGAAAACACAAATTCCGATTATGTGTTTGTCACATTTTCCCTGACTGTAATCAATTGGTCATTAATTAGTCATTTGTGCATATAATTGAAAATACTAACTTTATCAAAGGTATGTTACAACTACGTGGTGACATGGATGATGGTCACCGGATCAATTATCAGCTACTGGATACCATTTGTTTCTACATCGATATTCTACACCATCATAACAATTAGAATTTACAAGTCAATCAGAAAGCTGAAAAGTGAACGAGTATCAGTGTTTCGCGACAGACGGATCAAGCGACGTCAAGGATATTTGCTAAAGTTTTTTCTGCTCTGGCTTTCTACAACATTATTTTGGGCGCCATTCAATTGTTTAGAGTCGTTTCCAGTTTTTCCGAATAGAGAAAGAAATCTGATTATAGCACGTGGATTTGGCATGTTATGTGTATTATTTGATGCGTACGTATTTCGATGCTCGTCGAATAACTGATCTATATTTTTTTGAGTCATAAATCTTGCACATCTGCAATAAAAACTCATTTTTGTTGTGTGTTGACCAGAAACTGCTATATAAAATGCAGTTTTCATTGCTTATTGGCCCATAATCCAGCATTGATTCATCCATAATCAGGCGACTGATACAGTGGACCGCACATGGTTTTAAGAGTTTTCTATTCAAAAAGGAGAGCATCATGTTTGAGTCCCCCTCATTAGCGTACAAATTTTAATCATTTCTTTCATTTACACGCAGTATCGTGATCATGTTTAATTCTGGAAGAATCTCTTCAACCTGTCCATAACTATCTTTTTATTGCAAAACTACGATCCAACTGATAGATTTCAATCACAAAATATGGTTAAAGTTGTGTGATATTTGATCGAAATATAGAATTATGGATCATTGATTGTAATTCGCGTGCTGCCCTACTACTATTTTCAAAGCCGAATTTATACTTGCCCGAGCAATGGCTCGAGCAACGGCGGCTCGTAAAATTGGCGAATCAGCAGTCAGCAGCTAGCACTTGGGCGGGGCTATCGCCTAGAGCCACTATGAATGATGCGCGCTCTTAAGACCGGCTCGAGGAGCCAAGCACGCCAAAAACTATAAATGGGTTCATTTTTTCGTGGGAACTGGCTCGCGCTCTCCAAATTAGAACATGTTCTATTTTTTGGTCTCTGGAAGAAGCGCAAACAGATATTTTCTTGTTGATTTTCGATAAAATCTTGCAAAATATGATATTTTTCGGCACAAGATCGGACAAAGTTTGCTTTTTCAAAAACAGGTCTTGTTCTGCAAAAAGGTTTCTCCGTTTACTAAAAGTTTTTTCTGTTTTGTGAAATTTTTCCTAATGTTTGGGGTACCTATATTTCTGGCTTGAAAAAAATGTAAAATAGCTGATTTCAAAAAAATGCGTGCTTTATTTATCTCTAGTTTAAGCTCGACGTCTTTTAATAGAGTCAAACTCATTTGTGCATCAACTTTGAGCATAATTGAGTATGATCTCGATGGAAAATTTTTTAAGTTCCAAGTCAGCGTTCAAAATAAGGTACCCCAAAAATTTTCGTAATAGCTAAGCGTTTCTAATTTCAAATTCAAGGAACCTAATTATACAGTTCTTCTTTGAAACGCGCACAATTTTTTTCAATTTTACTTTCGGAGACGCGGCGGAAGATAACAATGAATCTATATTGTGTTCAGTCGATAGAACACTAAAATTTTTCCTCGAAATAAACTATAATCATATCGCTAATAATAATGACAGACAACAAAAACATTAGAGATGAAAGAGGAAACAATTTTGGGCAAACAAAAATCATCGAAAACTTTCGGCTTTAACAAAAAATGCAAAAAATCGCGCATTTTGGGCCGATTTTTCTTCCATTATTCGGCGATCGAAGCCGACACATCCATCTTGATGTTTTTCGTCGTTCAATTGGGGTGCCGAAGACTCCTCACTGTTAGCCAATAATTTCGAAACCAAATTGGACTCGGACGCGAAAAATTTCGCAGCCACAGACTATTCTGAGATAGAAAACAGCAAAAAATAAAGTTTGCGAAAAAATCGAACTTAGTAGACTAGCAGTTTTTCTTCGGCCGCTTCGAAAGGAACCTTTTGATTAAATTTGAAAAGCGATAATTTCGATGTATAAAGCAAACAAACCAATCGCTATGTGCCGACAAAGTGCTTTTTTCGAGAAACTGTACCTTAAAAACGACAATTGTCTACTATAGAATGACAATATTTCATTGAGTAACCGTGTGCAACTTGACCTAAGGTAGTTTTTGAAAGGGCATCCCGAAGGCACTTCGACGATATTCTGAAATCCGAAATTCCATCAAGAATTTTTTCGGAATAATGTATTTTACATCTAAGGAACAACACCAAAGCACTCAGATATTTGATTATCAACTCGTAAATATTGAAATTAAAAATTTCATTTGCAGGAAATAATCAGCAGAGTTCAAAGAATCGAACTGCTTGTACTTATCTGAGAAAATCCGTTGTGTTAATTAGAAAACATTACTATTACAGACAAAAAAAGACGACAGCCATACGAAAATTCAACCGGTACTCGAATTATCGGAAAAGTCATAAATCTTCGCTTATTCACGATCCCAAAACATGCAAGGTGAAAAAACAAAATAGAAACTGCATGACCAACTGAAGCATTGAAATCTTCAAAACTTGATCGCGAAACGAGCTTAATTATTATTTCACTCAAAGCATAGAACATTTTTCTTACCTCGACATCAACCTGTCAAAAGCGAAATTGAGATGAAAATACGACACATTGAAATCCTTATATTTGCATAGAGAGTCGAAAATAGCGAAACGTTCATCCATTGATTCGTCAATTCCGACCACCGTCAACGAAGAAAACAAGTAACTAGAGAACTGGCCCGGCAGGCAGTGCTTAAAATCTAAAAATTCGCTTTTTAATTGCGAAAAATGAGTCAAGTAGAAAATCTAGAACTAAAACGCCAGAAAAATAAACAACAAAAAAGGTAATACTGGCGCTTAATTTATTGATCGATTTTCGGAGTACTGCTCCATGTTCAAGATCGAGGGCTTATGCAGAAGCTAGTGCAAGAGCTGACTCGAGCTTCTGGTGGTCTATTTTAGGGCGCTTGCCCGTGATCGTGCTCTTGCTCTTGCGTCCCTTTGGCGCGTGCAACTATAAAGTCTGCTTAACCCTGCTCTAGAAAACGTGAAAATCACGGCACATTTATGGATTCCTAAGCATGAATTTTGAAGTATAATCAAACATGAATCAAAATTGGAATCATGTGAATGACTTATTTTACTCAAGTTTTTGGCAAACTACATCTTAACGTTTCAAACATGCCTAATTCAGTTTTCTCCCCAAAGCTATATTTGGCATAGAAATTCAATGTGTGAATCACTTCGGTACAAAAATTACATGAAAATGGGGACGGGGCTGATACACGAACCCACGTTGGGATTGTCGGTCATATGGCTAATGGGCGACCTCCAAGGATATTCCAATCTTATGGCCAGCCATCTGTAAGTCATAGGGACCACCTTTTCGTCGAAGAAACACTGAAAATGTCGTTTTTTTGATGAAAAATGTCAATTGCTTTTTTATCACTTCAAAGTAAAAAATTTTAATTTCAATTATCAATTTTTACATTGAAATGTTCTATATAGCCTGAAAAAAATTGGGAAACTTTGTGGCCGGTTTCAGTAGAGCGGTTTAAGCTCAAGCGTTCACTAACGTCGAGATCATCCTGAGCTCGGGATTATCTCAACGTCTGGATCATCTCGAGCTCGGGCTTAAGCCTCTGGTTCGGCTAACCCCGAGCTCCAACTTTTTTTGTGAAACCCGAAAAAAGATAAAAGTGACGTGGCACGCTGACGTCGGTATGGTCCTCAGTTCCATTTATTGAAACCGACACCTCTGCTATTTCTATTGTATCTACATAGCAAACACAATCATAATCAATGTCATCATCAACAGAATTGGTTGAATCTTCATGTCTAAGGCTGCTGCACGCATCGACTCTCTTCTGGGTTGTTCACGCCGCGGTAGGTCACCTGAAGTTGATAGAAAAAGAAAAAAAACTTGTGGCGTGTGATCCTCATGCATGACCTGTAAGATTTTTTTGAAAAGACTATTTCAGTAATAGATTAATCTTCGGCAATAGCAAAACTTCATCCATTATTAGCATGTTAACTACGGCGAGGCATCAGAATATGAACGTTCAACAATATTGGTCTGTATTTTGTCTACAGCAGAGACATATGTGACAAAGAATGAGAGAACAAGATGTGAATCTCACTGTATTCGGCCGATAAACAATCAATCAGAAAAGTTAAAGCTAGCCAAACGAAGATCAGTATAATTTTTCTGGAAAAATTCATTTTCGGCCACTTGCCACAAAACAAATCTGCAAAAATAGATAAGGCAATGTTTTATTCCCTAAATATTGACATTGATAGTGCTTAGGATGGCGAAATAATGTAGATATCGGATTTTTCAATACTTGGGAAATACGCAGAATTAACACTGCTTCTAATATGAATGAAAATGCAGAGCAAATTTTTTTAGTTTTCTGCTAAATCGCACGTCATACGAAACTACGGGAAGCAAAGTGATTGGAAAGTCTAAAGGATGTTTAGACCACAAATCATTTGAAACACAAATTAAAATACGATTAAAAAAAAACACATCATAGATTCATCACAATTAAAAACTACAACGTAGAAATATTAAATCAACTTATCTGGAAAGTATTCTGTGTCATGAACCTGTGAAGATATGTCTGGCCGTGCTGAAACTGGCTTCACTATTGCAGCACTTGAAAGTAGAATAGACATTCGGCAAATTGTTTTTCCACTGATCTAAATCATTATTAAGTACTGATCTAAATCATTATTAAGTACAAATTTTTCGACGAGTAGGGTTCAATATTTTTCCATAACAAAGGTCATTTTGCAGAATTTCACGATAAATATTGCTTCTCATGAAGACTACACTCAATTTTGAAAATTTTGAATTCATTTTAGCAATTTTTCTCTGAATTTTATCGATTTTGAACTCATTTATTTAGCACTTTCCCAATTTTTACTGTTTTGTACTTCGGCAAGCACCTCAACTTTGATTGATCTCGATCCCCATATACTTTATGTCCAAGTGGATACTCGCCCATTGAAGTCTGAGGGTTTGATATCCAAAAACCCTTGCCAACCTTCTATGGTGAGCTGGTCCTTTGATACATTGCTGTCTCGACCGTACTTTCTAGACACCAGTATGGTAACGAACACTATCAGGTCCACTTTTTTGCAATATATTACTTTTAATGAGGGCTATCTTTGTTACATTATGGAATGGGCCAGTAGCAAAGAGAAATCAATCATCGCTTTTCCATCGTTTCATCTCTGCTTGAGTCAAAAGACGTCAGCAGTATAGTTAAAGAGGCTGTTGGCTTGTATATAAATTATTGCTGGAGGTCACTCAAGGTAGTTTCCAATTGCCAATAGTTAGT
Source organism: Romanomermis culicivorax (assembly GCA_963922205.1). Lineage (NCBI taxonomy): Eukaryota > Metazoa > Nematoda > Enoplea > Mermithida > Mermithidae > Romanomermis > Romanomermis culicivorax. Next base: position 273,992 of record CAWUHX010000008.1, on the reverse strand, counting down.
AGAGTACAACAGTTCTCTAACAGTGAAACACAACCTTCGGTCACTGTGTAACCCAAGTTTCCTGCAACTAAAATTGGCACAAACTTGCAACTTAAAAGCTAACAGGATTTTCTCCCAGATGCTACTTGCATGCTACCATGTAAGACTATAAAGCACCCAATATACCTAATATCCAGGAGGGTCTAGTTGGGCCAGGGTAATTTAATGGTTCCCAATAAGATGCACCCAATCTAACTCATGGTGCAATTATAAATAAATGCAAAATAATATGTTGTGCTGGCGTCCCCATTTTACTGAGTGTGAAATGAACAATAACAATATAGGTCAGATACATCACACACAATACAACAAGAAATAATAAGAATGAAAAATCCCAATTTTTCTCGTCACGTTGTGGCTTCATCTAGTGGTCAATTTATTACAGATGTGAGACGACTGCTGCTGCGAGTACATCCCGACACATCCATTGAGCTCGGAAACTTGAAAACTTTTTAATAAGCCATTAAAATCATTAAAAGTGGTCAAACTTTATCATGAAAAACTGAAGTTTTTCTCCATTATGTAAGAAATGCAGTTACAAATATACTCACCCGTGTCGAGAAACGACCTTTACCCAGTTAGAATGTTCTACACAAACATAATCAAAATATTTAATACAAAGTTTGCAGTATTTTTTGAGAGTAAAAACTAATTTTTGTACATGAAAAAGCCGTCTTTGAAGCCCATTTGATGGTTCAGTAAGAAGAACAATGTAAGAGCTGCAAGCTCAGTATAAGGACCGGCTCTGCTGATATGTCAAAAGCAATACTATTACTAAAAAATAATTAACTGAGCTTAAATGATCAGATATTAAAGCAAATATCATAAACATCATGCAAACTATTTAGTATCGCTTTCTGGCTCTACATTGTCGATTTTTCCATTTTCTGGTAGAATTTTCTGGGTGTGTATCTGAAAGCATAAGATGGAATATATTGTAACAAAACTAATCCAAATTATAACGTGTACCTGTTGCAATAGTTGATGCACTTATTGGGGCATTAGTCGCAGAGCTACTTGCGTTTCCGTCGTTAGAGCGAAGTCCTGTTGATTCTATTTTCCAGAGCATACTTTCATGGGAGTCTGGTAGATGCCACATATCGCTCTCGTATACCGAGCCACCCCGGTCTTCGTATAGGAAATGACTCATTGTATTATCGATTCTGCCTCTGAGAAATAAACTGTATAAGGAAGCTTTATATACGAGCATATGGTGAAAACTAAATACTTTGAATGGTCGATATGCAACGCTATAGAATTTGTTAGCCTTCCAGGAAACAATATGATTTACAATTATGAAATGCAAATTTACTACGTATCATATCACAGATTAAATTTAACTGGTTTAACTTTTGCAGAGTTTTCTATTAACGCTCATGCTTCACAAAACAAAGTTTGGGGCTGTGACTCAAGTACCATTCGAAACTTCGAATGGTACTTGAGTTGGTACATTGTACATGCTTGGTACATTCGGAAATAATGAAAATCGGTAGTATCGTTGAAATTGTTTGCACAAAGCTTTTACGGTTTGATTTTCCACTCAAAAAATTGCAAAAGGTTATTTGACTTTTGGGACCCAACTTTATGTGCGGTTCAGCCGAAAAATGTAAAAATATGTCATATTACTTGTTTTCCACTCTCATTATTCAGGAGCATTTCAGAGAAAACAGACTATAGAATGTATCCATTTCCAGAATATATTGTCAAACTAAATGTGAGGTAATGCCGAATGTATCATTATCCCTAATCAGACATTTTTACTCATGTTGCTGAAGCTTATGTTGCCAGAACTTCCCACATTAGAGCGGTTATTCACTAAAAACGGAAAATTCTGCATAGTTGATATTCTGGAGGCAATGTTTATTAAACAATTTGCCTAAACCTGCCAATAAATTGAGCTTACTCAGGCTTAGGGTCAGGCTTTGGCTTAGTATATGGCTTAGGCTATGGCTCAGGCTTTGGCCTAGGCTGTGGGTTAGGCTATGGCTTGGGCTATGGCTTAGGGCAAAGTATGGCGTAGACTATGGCTGCCACTAAAGTTCAGACTATGGCTCAGGATTCTCATCATTTTATAGCATTATGGGGGATACCAATGCATTTCGAATATTGATAAATTTGGTACCCAGAGACATTTTGATCGTATTGTATAACAGTGTTCGAGATATACTGATACCTTTGGGATACTGATAGGAATAATACATATTATAGTATACTACAGTATTATGCAGTTGTGTGTGAGCTGTAGAATACAACAAATCTTATGTTATCGCATGACAAGCATTGGCTCCACAGAAATTTCCCAAATTGTTCAATTATTCATAATTCATCTTTCAGTTGGTCAAGTTCCTAAATTAATTTTTTATCTTGAACAAAAACGACCGCGTGCCATTTCACACTCTGAATGGGTTTGCCTTGCTCATAGTAAGTATAAACAATCACACTAGCGAATCAGAAAGTTGTGTAACTAGAGTCCTGTCAAGTACCCAAAGAATAATGCTGAGTGTGGGGCTCGAACTCTCGAGCTTTCACATTTGAGGGAAACACACTTCCCACTGAGCTAAACAAGTTATGTGGATGTTCCAGAAACTGTTGTTCTGCTGGAGATGGTTTGTGGTGGGTAGATCACACAATGAACAGACAGAAACTATAAAAAAACAGTCTGCCCTTACTGAAGATTCATATCGCCTAATCCGGGAAGTGTTCTAATGAAACAATAATCTTTTGTGCGGGCCGATTCTGACCATAAGAAAACGAATTCCGACATTTCATTGCCCGTTATGACCTTCTCATCGATACCGCCCACTTTGGACGATTCCATAACCACAAGATTTCGCGTGTTACCATATTTTAGTCGACAAATCTTCCATACTAAAGGAATGTATACAGAGGCATAAAATGAAAAAGTTTTAGCTAAATATGATTCATTATTTACTGTTCCCTTTGGCTTGAGAATTGTTACAAAAACTATGGAAATACATGTTTTTAAAATTTGGCTCCGTTTTATCGAATGTTGCCAATTCATTGTCTCCGTTTATGCCGAGTGTTTGATCGTGAATATCTTTGAGACTAAATAAATCTTCTTGGGGCGGGATTTTGTACTGTTCAACTATAATTAGGCAGAATGAATTGATTAGATGATTTTTATGCTTCTGGCATAATTTTAATACAAACTACCTTGATTTAAGGAAAAAATTTGGGATTTTAACTTTACTTTTTGTGTAGCTGACTTGAAGCATCAAATTTCTACTCACTTGCAGCATGGGTGGAGCAAAGTAGAGATAGGGAAAGGCTAAACAGAAATATGAGCTCTGCCATCTAACTGAACTAATCTTCAATGGTGAAAAATTTTTGTCCTAATGCTCCTTCCATGACAACATAGCAGTGATTGCATGTTTTTCGTCGGAATGATCAACTTGCAGAAATGACGTTTCAAAGATGTTAAAATGGATTTTATAGACTTTCCAATAGAATATCATCTGTGGCATAATTAATGATGCATGTAGCTTAAAAATTATTGTCAAGGAAACGACTGCTCTGAAAGTAGACTTCTTGGAAATAATCAGGATTGTTGACTGAACCAAAACCATGCATGGAAAAATTTAATGCGATTCTCTCTATCGTTTTCAATGCTTCTATCTAAGGTTCTACATGCATCATCAAAGTCATGAAGTAATCAATTGATAAGGTGCAAAATTGAGTAGTGTAACGACCAGATTTTGTGAAGCACTTTACTTTGACCGAACTGTTGCTACTGTGAACAAAAAGGGCACGGGCGTGTAATACGGGGCGATACGGCTAACAATAATCGACGGCTGCTTTGAGACGTTGATACGACAAATGATGAACGCAGCGAGTACAACAATGGCTTAACTGCTTCCGAATAAAAAAGGTGCTCGCTCACAATACAAAAGTGCTTGCAAATAAACGGGGCGCGGGCTCGAAAAATTGAAAGTTACAACAATAATAATAAAATCACGCTTTGCTTCTCTTTTCATACGACGTTTTTGGCCACTCACTGGGCGTCGCGAGAGGTGGTGCTTCTGTCCATCTTCTTCCACCAATCGTCGCTTCTGGCTTTGCTTTTTATGCTTACTTAGTCACGCCTTTCTAATGCTTTCCTGGTACTGTATGCTTTTCATGCTTCGCTTTGCTTTCTACAGTGGGCTTAGCCACACCTCTGTGGTTCTGTGCATGCTTCCTGTATCCGTTTCTCTGTATACACACGTTTTGGCGGGGCCGTCGCTACCGTTGCACTTGAGACTACTGTCTGGTGGGGCTTTTACTTATTTTACTGTATGCAGGTGCTGTTTACGATTTTTACAGGGGATTACGGTAGCTGCGGAATGTGTAGTTTAGTGTAGGTTCTAGGGGACCAGCTGCCGTTTGTGCAAATTAATTGGGGCATCTTAATTGGGCTACTGGGCTGTGAACGGATCCAAATAAAGTACTTCACGTAATTTTATAGGAATGTTTGGGTGTGAATCCCAGACACCCTTGAGACGATAAAAAACGAAAATGGATAATATTTAATAAATGTTTATCACATACAGTATGCTATATATTTACAGTACTGCTTTAGCAGGTATGTTACATTTCCCTCCTTCTGGAGTTGAACATCCTCGTTCAAGGCTTTCGAGGGTGAGGAGGGGTGGGGCAGATTTGATAAATGCTTTCCAAGGGTAGAAAGGGGTTGTCTCATTGACATGTACTGTAAATGTAATATTCTTATGGGGGTGTTTAAGTGTAACGTTGGGGTACATGAAATTTATAACTGTATAGGGCCTGTTTTGGCGAGGGGGGAATTTGGGAGTCAACCCTTGTTTACAGGAATGGTTTTTGTAAAGTATAAGATCACCTGCCTTGTGATGTATGTTCTGAGCATGCTTGTTATACTGATGGGTATAGTGGTCTTGAGCTTTTTGTAAACTTTTCTGCACGGTTGAGAGTGCTTCTGTAAAATGCGATTTTACACGAAGAGCGTAATCGTCTAAATCAACCATGTAGGACGTGGGGAAAAAGTTTAAGGCTGCGTCTGATGGCAGATTAGCTTGCCTACCATGGAGTAATTCAAATGGGGGATACGAGAGGGTGTCTAGAATTTCGTTTATAGGGGGCAAGGGGTAGGTATCTTTTTTGATTACTTTATTGAGACCTCTAAAATCAATGCATAAACCATGGCCTCCATCTTTTTTGGGGACTAAAACTGTGTTGGTACACCATGGAGAATTACTCTGGCTTATGACACCTGCTGCTGCGAGTTGCTCAACTTCTGCTTGTATGATTTGCTTTTCTTTTGGGTAAGTCCAAAAAAGGTGCCTGCGTACAGGTTGGGAGCCATCAGTGTCAATTGTATGTGAAACAAGGGTGGTTCTACCTACGTCCATTTTGGATTTAGCATATAATGTAGGATACTTCGATAGGGTGCGTAGGAGTTGTGTTTTTCCTGCTTCTGTCAGGTCACTGGAGGTTAAATTAACATTTTCTTTTAACCATGTGAATGTATCAAAACGGCTGGGCTGGTTTTGCGTGGAGGGGGTTACTTTAGTTGAAGCATCTTGTTTTGGGATGTAACATGAGACTGTACCAATGCATGTTCCAGGGTAAAGAATTTGGGCTGTTTCTTGTGTGTTTAGGACGGATATGCGTATGCGACTGTTTTGGTTTTCAGAGACACAGGCTGCAAAATGGACTTTGGGATTCTGTTTGGGTTTCGGAGTAAACTCAAGCTGTTTAACTTGTAGGTACAATTTGGGCAAAGGGACAGTGAATTCGGTGACTGTACGGGGTGGTAATTTTAATTTTTCGTCTAGATAGGTTCCACCATGGATCGGAAGGGGGCTATATTCTAGGCCATCATAGGGTAGTATGACATTGCCAAATTTGACCTGGGATTTCTGATTGTTGATAGTATATTCCGAAAATCGACTGAGAAAGTTTTGGCCTAGAAGGATGTCTGCTGTGCAATCTTTTTGGACATGGACCATTATTGTTTCCTGGATTGTTTGGGCTGTCACTGTGACAAAAGTGGTCCCTACAAAGTGAATCGGAAGGTTATTTGCTGCTTTTGCTTGGACTAGCCGGGGTTTCATGTCTAACTGTAGAATTTGAGTGATTCGCGAATCAATGAGTGAGTAGACTGCTCCAGTGTCAATCATGCCTTTTGTAATTAGCTTGCCATTAAGTGTGATCGGAATGTGAGGGGTATGTTTCTCAGGTATATTCTGGGGTGGCTTGTTTGATCCAGATTGGTGAATTTGATTAATGAGTTCGATTGCAGGAGTTCTGGGGGTATCAATATCAACAAGGATGTATTTCTACTGCATTTGTGCTACGACGATCAGCTAATTCTAAGAGAGCATGGCCGAATGATGGGGGAATGGTCTCATGTAAATGTCTGTTGTGTGATGGTATTTCATATGCATGTTCATTTGTGGCATGATGGTTAGGAGAAGGGAAGTATTTTCGAAGAATGAGAAAAGAATAAAAGAGGCCTGCAATAACTACAGTAATAACGGCTAGATTGATAATGATTTGCAGGGGTCCTTTGAGCAAATTGTTCAATCCGTCTGTGAGACTTTGGGTAGTACCGGTTATTACATGTTCTTTGCCTTGACTGGCGCCAGAGAGGGTATTTCCGATTGCTTGGCCACTGCCTGAGATCATTTTGTAAACTGTATTGGAGTTAAGAGACATTTGGGGGGGGTGTAATTGAAGAGTTTCTTAACAACATTTTCGAGTGTGTGCGTTTTATAAATGTATTGTTTCAAAAAGAGTAAGTTTGTGGAAATTGTTGCGAGTTGATCATGAAAAATGGCGGGTGTATTAAAATGGAAAAGGGAGAAATTTTGGTTCCAGACGATTTCTAAAGGTAAATTTGTCACATGCGGGGATCCTGTTTCACTGACCCATGTATTATTCTGTTTGTAAAGGGCTACATGCATGTGATGGCAGTCAACTGTTTGTGAAAAAGGGGTCAAATTGTTGCCTCCTGGATTCGAAAACATGAGTTCAGTTCCTACGAGAATGGGTAAAAGTTTGTAACATGTTCCATTGATTTTGTTGTTGTAGAAGACTTTAAATGCGTTTACTTGTTTACACGGCCAGATGGTGAGGGCTTCTCCTGTGAATTCTGCTATTATGTTGGTTCGCTGTAGAAATGCACGTGCTCCAAGAGTTGCATCAAGACATAAAATTTGCCATAGGAGATCAAGGTGACGCTGTGCGTGTCTGCATAATTCACTCCATACGTTTTTGAAATTTTGGATTTCGAATTCCTGGATTTTGTCTGCTAGATAGTTTAGTTTTGCGTTAATGGGTTCAAAATCATCAAAATCGTATAATGTAGTACGAGTTTCGTTGGTTTTTGGGGTTAAAAATGCATTACGATGTGGGGTGCTTTTGTCTAATTGTGCAACACTGCCTTGTTCGGTTAGAATGCTGTCTTGGATTTCTGGGCAGTTGGGGCTCGAAAAGAGAGTATTTTTAACTGAAAATGCACCTTGTAGCTCTTCTATTATCATGTGGGTTGGCGTGAGTTTGATGGGATGTGTGTTTTGGTATTCGAAAGGGCATAAGTTTTCAAATGCTGTTGCATTCCAGATAATGGATCCGTCAGTTGTTACACAATGACCTGATGTCGGTTTGCATGACCCCAGGTCACCTAATGTACCTGTCATAGATTTTCCATTCCAAGATGCTATTTGTCCTATTTCTATGATGACGTTAGTGACTGAGGTACAGTGGTCTGTACAACACCATGTGTATTCTATGCTTAGGGAGTTGTTTGTTTGCCAAAATCCTGATTGGGTTTCGTATAATTTTTGACTGTTGTGTTCTTTGTCTATAACGATTGCCTTACAAATATGTGGGGTTAGATTTTGCATTTCTGTTTGGTCGAAGACAATACCTTTTGAGCCAAAAAATCCTGTATTAGTACAAATTTTCCGTTTGCGAACACTGCATTTTTATGTGTCTGTTATGTGAGGTTTAGTGGAGGGGATATAGATTTTTCCGAATGTCTGTACCGGTTTGTCTACTGTGGAAGGGGGCATGCATGATACAAGTTTTGGTATGCTGAGTGAGTGACCGCTTAATGAAGTTCCATAGATCTGAAATTGGGCACTACACGAAGTGGGGATTATTATACAAAGAAAAATACAAAATATCGGCCAATAGAATGTTTTAGTGGAGGTGGCGGGGCACTGTGTGTTTTCGTTCTGGCCGGTTTGGCGTGGCGGCTGTTGGTGTTTTGCGTTGAGTTCAATGGGTGGCGGGTTTGTAATCTGAACAGTCTGTAAAACTTTAGAAGTTGAGTCATGGGATGGGGTTTGGGTTCGCTTACTTGTGGGGGTCGGTAGGAGTGTTTGGCCGGGGCGGAATTGGTATGGTTCGGGGGTCAGGCCGTGGAAAAGGGACAACAAATTACAGCCTGTTTTCGATGGAGTTTCAGGGGCGGTGGGTGACTTGGTGTCTTGCTTTCGGGGGATCTTGTAGCCTACCGGGATGGTGGACGGCGATTTTTCGATTTTTGCTGCTTCAGGCCTGGGGGGTGGTGACATGGCGCACCAATCCGGTACGTCCAGGTCGAGGACATACTCCTCCTGACTACAGCCGTGGGTGTTGGGCATGATAGTTCCTAATGTAGTCTGAGGACCGTTAGTTATGGCGGGTAATGTTGAGTAAAATGCGGGGTCATCAATGTTCATGAGGGGTTAGGGTTGCCTGTACTCAATGCAATTTTGAATATTACGACTCTGTTGATTCGGACAGTATCTACTTGTATGACCTCTCTGCTTGCATAGAAAACATTGAAAATTTGAGTAGGGTTTTGAAAGGCAGTTATCAGATCTATGTCCTGTTTGGGAGCAGTGGATGCATTGGCTTTTACAATGACATGTACTGTGATTATTACGAAAACAAATTTCACATGATTTTTGCGTGCTTACTGATTTACAATTATGAGCTACATGTCCGAGTTGTCCACACTGGAAGCACGCAGCTTGCCTAGGCATGGTATTGTTCCTGTAAGCATTATTCCTACTGTAAGTGTTGTTACTGAAATTGTTGTAGCTACTCTGTTGTGGGGGTTGGGGTTTTCGTTGAGTTTGGGTTTTGGGGGTATAAAGGGAAGGGCCTTAGATTTTAACTCATTTCTAAGGATTTGCTGTTCCATTTAAGCTGCTTCGTCTGACATTTCTTTTAAAGTTGCGAACCATCTATACTTAATTGCTTCCCTGATTTCGTTTTGCATGCCTTCTACAAAGAGGGGTTTTATGATCATTTCTCGTGCGTCTGTGTTAAAGTTAGGGTAGGCAAGGGTTGCAAGGTGTTCTAGATCAAACAAGAATTCAGCTACTGTTTCTGATCACTTTTGTTTTCTCTCGCGTAAAAATTGTTGATGTAGCTCATTATCTCTATTGTTTGGGAAAAATGCCTGTAATGCGACTTTATACTGCTCGTATGTGTGGGGAGGGTTTTCCGAATTGGCTAAACTTTTGAATTTTGCTAACACGGCTCCTCCTAAATGAATCACTAAACATGCCAACTTTAACTGTAGGTCTGTATCTTTCATGCCTTGAAGTGCCATGAATTGTTCTAAATGTTTATTCCATTCACCAAAATGTTGGGTCACGCCGCCTGTGAATACTGTAGATTTGGCGTAGAAATTATTTGCCATGTTATCACGAATGTTTGCTGTTCTTAGGTCGTCTATTAGGGTTTGGTTTACTGTATTCTGATTCATTTGTGTGCATAGGGTATGAAAATGTTCCAAAAATAAATCGTTTATATGCTCTCTAACGATTTCTCCTAAATGATCTTGCGTTTGGTGGGTCATTCTTGGTTATCGCTGGGTTTTCTGCTTGAATGCTTCTATTTTCGCTTCAAGCTATATTCGTTTAAATGTATCGCTTAATGTTTCCTTGGAGGAGATTTCCAGTTTGCTTTCTATGAATACTGTCTTACTGTAGGAAATGATTACTACTATATTATCTAATGCTTCTAAATGCCCGGATAAGAGTACACCTGATTGGGGGCAGGGAGTTCCAGTGGTTAAGGGTATGGTACTGTCACCAAAATATGTAAGGACCAGATTTTCTGAAGCACTTTACTTTAACCAAACTGTCGCTACGGCAAACAGAAGGGGCGCGGGGGTATGGGGCGATACAGCTAACAATAATCGACGGCTGCTTTGAGACGTCGATACGACAAAGGATGAATGCAGCGAGTACAACAACGGCTTAACTGCTTCCGAATAAAAAGGGTGCTCGCTCGCAATACAAAAGTGCTTGCAAATAAACGGGGCGCAGGGTCGAAAAATTGAAAGTTACAACAATAATAATAAAATCACGCTTTGCTTCTCTTTTTATACGACGTTTTTGGCCACTCCCTGGGCGTCGCAGGAGGTCGTGCTTCTGTCCATCTTCTTCAGCCAATCGTCGCTTCTGGCTTTGCTTTTTATGCTTACTTAGTCACGCCTTTCTAATGCTTTACTGGTACTGTATGCTTTTCATGCTTCGCTTTGCTTTCTACGGTGGGCTTAGCCACACCTCTGTGCTTCTGTGCATTCTTCCTGTATCCGTTTCTCTGTATACACACGTTTTGGTAGGGCCGTCGCTACGGTTGCACTTGAGACTACTGTCTGGCGGGGCTTTTACTTATTTTACTGTATGCAGGTGCTGTTTACGATTTTTACAGGGGATTACGGTAGCCCCGGAATGTGTAGTTTAGTGTAGGTTCTAGGGGACCAGCTGCCGTTTGTGCAAATTAATTAGGGCATCTTAATTGGGCTACCGGGGTGTGAACGGATCAAAATAAAGTACTTCATGTAATTTTATTGGAATGTTCGGGTGTGAATCCCTGACACTCTTGAGATGATAAAATACGAAAATGAATAATATTTAATAAATGTTTATCACATACAGTATGCTATATATTTACAGTACTGCTTTAGCAGGTACGTTACAGTAGGTTGTGGATACCATAAAGATCGCCAATTTGCAAGATGTAGGAAATTTAGTATCTTGTCTGAGATGTTAAATTGTTATACTTAACCCTTAACGTACCATATATACATCACGGTGAAAATATACAGCCTCAGTAAATGCAGCCTATCTCACTCAATTCACAATAAAAAACTGTGTCGTTTTTCTTCGATTTGCAAGGTTTTGTGCTTCAAGAAAAGCTGCGGATTGTGTTTGGTATACTGTAATCAGCGCTGAAAAATTAAGATTTTCGTCCAAGGTTAAATTTTTCTCAGGTTTTTTTTCCGTTCTTTTTTAATTTTTCACCCTTTAGGCAGATTTTGCCAAGGAATTCGACTAATGCAGTCAAAAAGCGAATCCATTTTTCACCAGGATGCTTTTCATCGTATCGAATTACCTGGCTTGATGAATTTTGAAAAATTTTTTTTGAAAATTCATTTTTTTTATTTTTAGGTTGATTTATTTTTTACACAATGTCCAAACAACTACCAGGGCAAGCCCAACAAGGCCGTTTATGTACCCTACCAGAGCAAGCCCAACAAAGCCATTTATTTACTTTCATACCTATAAGAGATCCGACCAGTTAAGGGGGGGGGGGTAAACCCAAAATTTTAGCAGGAGGTCAGAAAAAGTCGAAAATTTTCCAAAGAAAGCACTTTTTTGCCCATTTTTTTCAAGTCTGGGGGGTTGGGTAAATGATTCCGCAAGTTGGGGGGGGGCCCTCCAACTCCCTCAATTACAAGTATGTTTAGATTCCCTGCGGCAAAAATCGTGATCAAAAAACGAAAACATGCTGCCACAAATGCCGCAAACTGGTTTGTCAGGACCAATCTTTGATTTCTTGCCATGATTGTTGGGTTTAGATACCTGCTTTATATGTAATTTTACGTTTTCATTGTTAAAATAAATAATAAAACAGTTTTCATGCAGCTTTCATAACAGGAAAACAGAAGAAAATAGAGGGGATGTTCGACACCCTAATTAGTATGTTAAGGGAAGACATGCTTTCTGAGAGATTCTACCTTCTGCTCCATTGACCAAGGATAAGTTGAAAACTATTATATCTGAAAAAGATATTGTGAGTAGTTTTACATGCTGAACAATGTGAGAGCATTCATTCCGCTTGCATAGCTACAGTATCCCCAAGTTTGGAATTTTTACTTTTTTGAAATTTTTCTTTCCGTACATGTGTATTGAAATATCACACCACAGAAAAGACGTGACTCTGAAGTCGAATTTTCATTGCTTGCAGGAGACACTGCTCTGTATGCGAGGATGAAAAATACTTCCTGATACCTTACTCTACGCTTTTTGTTCCATTTTAAAATGTCAAAATGGAAGTTAAAATTGACCGAAAAAGTTAACTGGGGTCTTCTTTTGGCACTTTCCAATAGGATGCCACAGAATTTTTCTCTTGATTTCTGTAGCCACTTATGTCTGACATATTGTGTTAAAATTTCAATTAAATTAATGTACCGTTTTGAGAGCTGTAGGTGTCTGCAGATCCTGAAAGTTGAATCAAAAACACTGGTTGGTTCCACTAAATATGCCATCAATGAGATGCAAGAAAAATTCAAAAAGTTCACGCATAGAACGAAAAGATGTGAGTCGAATAACTTGTAAATTTTCGTCGATGGATTTACAATGGTTGCGCAATGGGATATGCTTCAGAAGAGATGCAACAAAAATTTCTCTTTTTAGTAAATTGACTGGAAAAAAATCAAAGCCGCGAAGTTAATGTCACAGGATAAATGTTGGCTGTCTGACTCCGACGCATGTTATAAGCTGTGCGAAAAGGCTCTGCAGTCTAAGGCACCCTGTTCCACACCACCTGAACTTAGATTGACGAAAATACAGCAAACGATAGAAGATTGCAGCGCCTATCCAGCAAAGCAGCGAGTATCCGAATATCTCTCGTTGTTTCTCTGCAAATGGATTTCAAACAATCACTCAATTTCTGAAATTTGATAAAAAGTTTGGCTCCCGATTTTCCATTGAAGCATTACACATAGAGACCATCAATGCTAGATCAATGAAAATTCCTCAGGACTTCAAGCCGCATTTTCGCTTACAATAAATTAGACGAGAACGCATCCAGGATTCCCAGAACTTTATTGATTGGTCATTTTATTCCCAGATTAAATTGTCATTTAAATGACAGTGCAGTGTAAGCAAATGTCTACAGCTGCCAAAATGGTGTGCAATGATGAGATGTTACTTTTGCAGCTACTGTAAGAATGTATGAACTAAACAATAAAAAGATAAAATTTCTCGGAATCGTGATTGAAGATGCTATGGGATGCCCATAAACGGGATTTTTTTGCTTCTTATTTTCAACAGCTCAAAATTTTTTGCAGAGTGTAAAATTTTCGTTTGTGAAACATTTAGTACATCAAATTTTTGTCTGATACTTATTTGATTATTTTATAGTTCAGATAATAAACGTTTCCTATGTGCTAGACAGGGGCCACCTGGAAAATGCAGTGACTTCTGAGTGATTTCCATGAGTATGCCCTCCTCAGAGATGTGCAGCTCTCCAAAACGTTTAAAGAAGATGATAAAAATTTCACCAATAGAGTAAGAATGCATTAGCTATAAAAAAAGAAAATAAAATTCTGCAGCATCCAATGGGAAGATGCTTGGGAGTGCAGATAAATAAAGTTTTTCTAATTTCGACGTTCTTTTTTGACACTTTACATTGTCTTGAAAGGTGTAATATACAAAAATTTGCAGTAATTGTTACACCAATAAATAGCTTATTCGCTCTTATGTTGAACAAATATTTATCTACTGAATGGGATCAGCCCGATCCTAAAATATCGCTTGGTTGGCAAGACCACTGAAAAAGGTCAAAAATCCAATTTTCAAAGTTTGGTATACTGTAGCGCTGTGAATTTTCGTTTCTCAAGAAAAACGAATGATAATATCAAACTCAGCACACAAAACTACCCAAAATATCTCGTTTTGAGATATTACAAATTTTGAAAGAGAAGGTAGAAATTCCCAGCAATTGTGTTTTAAACTGGAATTTTTCTCAAGATGCTGCTGTATTCAAGCTTCAGGCTTAATAGTATAGGGGCAAGAATCGTGGATAAAATGGAGGTTTGGAGCTTTTGAAGCTCACAAGATTAATTCTACGACAAAATATACTCCACAATATTTACTAGAGAAAATATACTCAACATTGTATACTGAGATAAAAATATATCGGGAAAAAAGAGAAATATAAAATATTATGAAGTAAAGGAAAAAAATGTATCAAAAAATACGAAAGAACTAAATTGTAGATTGAAATTACGAGCAATACCTCTCAACTATTGAATGAGATATTCCTTATCACATTGCGGCCATTGATTTGAATAATCTGCACCAATTTGGCGGATTCTTTCTGCACAGCCCCGATACTTCCATCTACCTGGTGCAACTTGTTGGATTGTGACATTCTGCTCAGGTTACAACTCATTCGAACTCGTTTTTTAAGTTCATCAGTGAACTTCCGATTCTTGGATTGTGTGTGTCAAGTAGTTGAAACCATGGTGCTAACCTTCATGAGACTTGTCAGTTTTTGCCAAATGTAACTTTATAAATAGTGTCAGATCAGGTTGAAAAGGAATGTTGAGGAAATAAATTTTGCTGAAATTCTTCAGTTCTTCAAGTTGTTTTTCAAGATTAACAAGGTTGTGGAAGCGTCATTGAACCATCCTGAATGAGCTTACTTGCAATTGTCGCACTGTGGCATTTTCACAATTCGATTGGAAAGTTTACCTGGCAGTGACCACTTCTGTTGTAGTGGTACATCTAGCCGTTCATCATGCAGCATGCCCTGCACTCACGACCATCCCTACAACCACAATTTCTAAACCATCCACATGGCTCAGTTAGCCCAGTTGGTAGCACATCTGCCTTGCAGAATAAGTCGAAAGTTCAAACCCTTCACCCAGCATTACTTTCCTGGTACGCCAACCAAGGGATTTAGGCTATGACATTGGTGATCATCGATCTGTACCACGGGAAACGTCCTCCTCAAAGAGGGGGATGTTATAGTGGTGTGTCGGACTGTTCATCACATGGCATGCCATGCATTCACCACCACCACTACAACCACAAATTTCTGAATCATCTACCTGGCTTGGTTAGTGCAGTTGGGAGAACATCTCCCTTGTGTGCAGAAGGTTGAGAGCCTGAGTTCCCCACCCGGCGATATTCCTCATGAGACATTTCCTCTGTGTCTGCCGAACCTATGGTAAAACACAAACCCTTGTGACTAATATATTATTTCCAGTATAATATATTATTTCCAGTTTGTCTCAGTATACTGTAACCCAGTTTATTTTCACACCAGTATGTTTCGTTCATTATAGGTGGAGTGATAGCATCAACCTATGGAACGTGCATTTTGAATCTGGAAAAGAAATTTGCCCTATCTTTCCAGGGGAAAGAATTTTAAACCAGGAAAATGTGCAGTGGTTGTGGTTGCCCACGCCATTATCTACAATTTTTCTCCATTTTCATCATAGGTGGCCTGGTAGCATCAACCTATAATATACATGGCCCATAAAATTTCCCCCACCCTAGAGCCAAAATGAAAAGAGGGCTTTTTTCATAATTTTGGGCATTGGGGCAAACTATGGGGTGCCTTTTGTTATTTCCCCTCTACCTGCAAGTGGTGCTTGCTGGGGTCCCTAAAACATGCAAAAAACGCGTGTTTTGAGGCTAACCAGTTCCACCATTCCTAGCAATAGGTGTGCCTTAATCAAACTCCATACTTCGGGCTAAGCATCTTAGGGATGCAATCTCAAATGTGACTTTTCATTTTTTGAAATGGCCTCAATTCAATTATATGGTGGTACAAAGCCCCAGGAACTGCAAAATTCGGCAATTTTGTTATATTACGGCTTCAAAAAAATTTTTTTTGCAGCATAATGCACTACAGGGAATTTAATGAATGCAATCAATTTACAGGAAAAAAATCCTTGGTATAAACAAGCGTATTTTCGTGATTTTATGGTGGAAGGGGTTTTCTGACCTCAGGGAATTTGATGAACGTGATCACTCTACACAAAAAAATTATTGAGTATAAACAAAGGTACCTTTTTGGGTTGAGAAGTTCTTGTTCATTATGAATTCAATGGAAAAGACCACCTTACATTCTGTTTAGAACATGTTTTAAGATCTATGCAGTTTACACATTTTTTAATCTTACTGAAAGTGGGAACTCATAGCTTTACGATTGTTTTTTATTGTTTCTCTGATGTGAAGATGACCAAATTTAAAACTTTAATGTGCTTCTATGAAGGTTTTCAAGCATGGCTGGGTGTGGAAGGTGGATAAGTTCATTAGAAAATGTCCTGATAGGGCAGAAAAAAGAAGAATATTCTTGCTTGTATAGTTGCCAAGCTAGAAAAAGATGTGGATCAGATTTATGAGAACTTGGGTTGAAGTTGGAAAAAAATCACTCTTGTAATATTGGATTTTCGTTCTTTCTTCGAAAAAATTACATGTCTGTGAGAAAGTATATTCTGCAGTTGAGTGCATCAACACACTTTCCAACCAAATATGTGCATCCTCGGAACTCTGACAAGGGTACAGAGGTGAACCTAGGTTCTCTGAGACAAAAAATTCAAAAAAAGTTGATCAAAAAAAATTTTGTTCATTACAAATTTTCCAGCCACATGGAATAGTTTTTACCCCCCCCCCATGTCCTCCTTCACACATGTGTGCTTCCACCTAACTTACTGAATTTGGTGTCAACAAAAGGAATCAACCGCCGGAAAGTGGCACATAAAATCCCACTCTGCTTTTTTAGAAAAAAGCTACAGCACAACATCTAGTTAGAACTATATCAATTGTGCAAGATATGTTTAATTCACTCATTACATATAAAATATCATATAGAGTTCACTCCATAGGTTCTACATACTACTGATTACAAGCTATAAAAAATTTTATTCTCTTCTATTTACTATTCAACAAAATAGCATCATTCAGGGTTTTTGGATTTAAACTGAAATTTGCAGAAAGGGCGCCTTTTGGGGGCATGGAGATATGAAGCAATTTCACCTATCCCTGTAGCACCCGTCCTGCTTTCAAAAAAGTCGTACTGTTACAGTGGGAGTGTGAGTTTAGTGGGGGAAAATCGGGTACGGGATTCAGCACAGACCCCTAATATAGGATGATTTAATCAGGAGCATTTTAGCATGCTTTGCCCTGTTTTTAATTTTTGCTGATCAGTACCCAATGACTGTCCACGAAAGCCCAGTTGCATTAATGTGGTCTAAGCTTGAGCTCAAGATAATCTCCAACAAAAAAGCGACTCAGTTTGATCTAAGTTAGGTATAATTTTAATGTCATAAGTACATTTGAACATAAGTGCATTTGAAAAATTGATTTTTCCAATCAACTTGCCCTGGTCTGCATTGAATGTGAATTTCAAATTGTTTTTGAATATAAAAAAATAATATTGAGGTAGCAGCTTTATTTAAAATCTCACGAAAAATTTGGTGTAAATTGCATATAATAGGCTAAAAGCAAGTTAGAAATTCAATATGAATTCAAAAATAACAAAATGAAAGCACTTGATTCGAAATTTGAGGATGTGCAATTTCTTATGTCTAACAATTTTAGTGCTGAAAAAATGTGCTTACCCCATCTTTGTACTGCCTTTTTGGACAGAGTTTTTTTCCACTGACAATCTACTCAAAAATTCTTTTACAATCAGAGACAGAAAGAAATTCCATGGTAGTTGTATGATGAATGTAGAAAGAACGCATAGAGGGTTGACAAACAATGAGGCATAAAAAGAACAAAATAAAAAGCAATGAAAAACAAAAGAAACTGAAAACAGACAAAAAAATATTATATAAAGAATAAGGAACTAAGAAAGCAAGAGTGGTGAAATAAAAAAAGAGAAAAAGAATGAAAAAACCGAAGATGAAAAAATACTCCAAGGATAGAAAAATGTATTGATATGAACTACTGTGAGCATGTTGGTTTGTATGCCCTCCACAACCTTTTTATGGTTCTCAGCAGATTTTGAAGTTAGCTCTAACCCTGATGCTGACTAGACTAGTCTGAGATAGTGTCTAGGGAATGCTGCCCTAAAAAATAAATGAATCGGCTGCTGTGAATACAGGAAGTATTATTATTGCATGAAAGGAGTAAACACAATATAAAATAAAAATATCCACACAGCAAATGGAATTTTACAAATGCAGCACCCCTCATACCCTAACTTTCATCAGCAGAAGCCCACTGAAAATACTAGGCGACGATGCACAAACACAAATATTAGGAGGAATAACTATCAAAACTAATTATGCAAATATGATGATGTAGAAAATGGGCACAATGATGATATAGAAAATGGGCACAATGGAGGAACACACAATGTTACTTTAAAATGTGACAAGCTGTCACAAAAGGAAAAAAGTTATAAACAAACTAAACAACAAACAAAAAGGACGCCACACAATACTTTTTGGCACTGTGCAAAATTTTGTCATCCATTTATTTTTTCTACAGTCTAACAGAAACCATTTTGATATATTTGTTTACCCAATGAAAACCGAACATACTTCAACAACAAATAATTTTAGTTATCATAATGAATCATGATAGGACCAAAGGTGAGAGGGATTGACCCTCTGACACTTCTTCAGAGTCATGAATCAATGTGAAAAGTCAGCACTTTTGAGTTTTGTTTCTAATTATTTCATATGCAGTTTCTTTATCTTGCTCTGATCTTTTTATCCTGCGCTCTATTGTATCAGTGCACCACTGTGGTTGGCCTCTATTGCCCCTTTGCGCTATTGTTCTGCCCTCTATTGTCCAGCGGTCTACTGCCCTTGCACACTGACATCTAGATGTAAAATGTCATTTTTTTGATTAAAATTGTTAATTTTTGAGCAGAAAGGTCAAAAAGTCAAATTTTTTGTAATGTTAATGTAAAAGCTATGGAGCCACATAACTAACTATCAGTTCTTGATGTGTGTTTTTGCACTGCTTGCCACACTTGGTAGGAAAAAATCGTGTGTATCGTCACATAAAATAGGGTAGCCATGTCACATTAGATGGGAATGCAACTGCCATGTCACCAAAAGTGGGATGAATGTCACCTTGAAAGGGGCCATGGGGACCTGGCACTAAGGTGATGGCTCCTATTTAACCGAACCTGGTGAGTACTGTCTATAGAAGGAACTATAGTTACTGTGGCACAGAAAAAGCACTTGGTACAAAAGGATGATAACACAGAGCAACACAGAAATATAAGCACTTGAATGTCTACACGAAGACTTGGGGTGGAATTGACGATGCCCAGGCCAATGCCCACAAAGGTGTCTTTGCCGGGCAAGGCCTGTGTGCACATAGGCATTTGCCCAGTTCGAATATGCTCAGCACTGAGGCCGACTTAGTGCCTGTGCAAAACAAATGAACACCTTTAGTGGAAATTCCAACAGCCATTGCTTGCATCAGCAACAGGGATGCCCAATTTGTTGACAGGAGGGGCATATGATGCAACAAAAATATCTGTGAGCAAGGAGTGCTCTTTGAGGAACTCAGCTAATATGCGTACTGTAGATGATACACCAAATGTATGTACAAAAAAACAAAGATAACTAACAAAAATAAGAAAACGATCAAGAATAATAATATACCAACAGGAAATTAAATTATGTCATGTTGCTGCTTTGATCGGCATGTGACACAGCGGTCCATTCAAAAAGGACGTCCTCGTCCTTGGAGTCATTGGAGTTGATGTGCAGCATTCTCGTGAGTCTGCGGTCCATGGGGTCATTGATGTGGGAAGCATTTATGCTTATTGGACGTCCAGTGATGCAATGTCTGGTGGTTGGCAATCCATTGTTGTCTTGTCATCCAGTATCCTTCAAGCAGATCTAGAATGAGAGAAAATTTTTGGGGGGTAATATGAGGCAATTGCAGGGATGCGACTGTGTTCAGATTCGGAAGTGCTGATCACTACTCATTCTCTTGTTTTGAAACTGTGAAAAAATTGACCAGTCCAAAAAACGATTAAAGTTATTGATGAAATAGAAAGTACGAGACACTAAAACGGCTCACTTGTTGTATTCAGCTGTAACCTGCCTTATGATTATATCCATTTTACTTTTTATGCTATAAAACATGTTGATCTTCGTCAATTTTCGCTTTTTATTTGCAAAAAAATCGGTGTTTCGTATTTCTGATTCTAGTAGTCAGTCAATATTTGAGCGATCTGGCTAAAACTTTGCAATCCCAGGCCATGTGTTATACCTATTGACTGTAGCAAACCGCATTAAAATAGCTTCACTCATTTGAAGGCTATGAAAGTCACTATCATGTTGAGAGTGATCACAGCAACCACCTCAATTACAAAGTATTAGGATTGAGAGTGCCATTCCAGTTGCTCCATTGGCTCAGTTGGTTAGAGCATGCAGATGGTAGCTGTGTCAAGGGGCATTTGACAACAAAAATAAGTTTGGACACTTTTTGTTTTTAATAAACGGACAACAACAAAACTATAATCAACATATATCCTTGGGTATGATGGGAGTCATAATTTCATTTTTTAATGATAGCACGAAAATATAATCCAATATTATGTTAATACTGATTCAATGCGATGTAAGAAGAGTAATGTGGTAGAATAAAATGATCAAATATAAAAATGCGTATTCCAATAACTCACTGCAAAAATATCAGACACTGAACCAAAATTCTGCCTTTTCCCTTTTTATTCCTTCCAGATTTGGGGTCCGTGCCTGGGGGTATCTGCTTAAATTTGTCTTGGCAACTGTTCATTTTAGCTGGGAGAAAATTGATAAAGGGCTGTACGTTAGGGATTTATGTATTTATAATTTCACTTTTGATCATATTTTCTGTGTAATTATGCACTTTAAATAGAGACTTGGACGAACCTTGTCTTTGGTTAGGTAAACGAATTGGCAAAGCTGTTTAATGGTTTAAGAATCTAGAAATCTCAAATTTTGGCTTAATTGATCATGTGGAGCAAAATGCAGATTTTGAGAATAATAATAAAACAATTAATCCAACAAATATTATTTCTTGACATTTTTCATGTGAATGCAAAATGAATAAAATTACTAAACTAATTTTAAATATGCAAATATAAATTAAAAGTGTATTACATGACAGCTGCAAGGTCCTGGGTTCAAATCCAAGACCGAGTATAACTTTTACTGAAGCCCTAATTGATGAGAACAGGTTACCTCAATAACAGTGGCCCTTGACAGTGCATCCAACTCGATGGCGAAGGTGTGTTGAGAGTTGTCACAGCAACCATCCCAACTACGAATTAATGCAGAGGGAGAGAGAGTGCTTTTTCCATTGCTCAGTTGGCTCAGTTGGTTGGAGCATGCGGACCATAGCCATAAGGTTTCAGGTTCAAGTCCTGGATGGAGCCTAACTTTTACTGAAGTCCTGAGTAGTGGGAACAGGTTGCCTTAACACCGATGACCCTCAAGGGTCTACCAAATCTACTGGCAGAAGGATGTTGAGAGTGGCCACAGCAACCACCTCAACTATGAATTGATGCACTTTGAGCATGCCTTTCCCATTGCATGGTTGACCCAGTCCGTTAGAGCATGCAGATGGTAGCTGCAAGATATGGGGTTCAAGTCCAGGACCAAGCCTAATTTTTACTGAAGCCCAAGTAGCAGGGACAGGTTGCTTCAACACTGGTGGTCCTTGATGGTTTGTTGAACCTGATGGATGGAATGATGTTGGGAGTGGTCACAGCCACCACCTCAACTACGAATTCTTGCAATTTGAGTGCATCTGTCCAGTTGCATGGTTGGCTCAGTTGGTTAGAGCATGGGAACAGTGGGTACAAGGTTTCGGGTTCCAGTTTAAGACCGGGCCTTAATTTTTACTGGAGTCCTGAGCAGTTGGAGCATATTGCCTTAAGACTGGTACCCTTGATGGTCTGTCAAACTTGGCCCGTGGAGGGATGTTAGGAGTGGTCATAGCAACCACCTCAACTATGAACTGCTGTAACTTTAGCGCATCTTTCCCCTTGCATATTTATCTCAGTTTGTTAGAGTGTGCAGTTGTTAGCAGCAAGATCCTGGGTTCGAGTCCTGATCCAAGGCGAACTTTAACTGAAGCACTGAGTAGCAGGAACATGTTGCCTCATGACTAGTTGCCTATGATGGTCTGTCAAACACGAGGGGAGGAGGGATGTTGAGAGTGATCACAGCAACCACCTCAACTAAGAATTGTTGCACTTTGAGCATGCCTTTCCCATTGCATGGTTGACTCAGTTGGTTAGAGCATGTAGATAGTAGCTGCAAGGTCGTAGGTTCAAGTCCTTGGCCAAGCCTAACTTTATCTAATGTCCTGAGTAGACCGAACAGGTTGCCTCAACAACCAGTCCCTTTTTTTGGCTCACCCTTAATTATCTCAACATTGCTTAGTGCTGTTGCAAATAAAATCATCATAATCATCAACTTCTGTCAAATAGAACAGGGATATAACATTGGGATCTTGATCAAGCATTCAACTTTTGTTTCTGAAAAAAATTTCTTCACACACGATGTTGCCTGATCTCTAAAATGTAGGTCTTTTTCCAAGGTTTTACATGTTTCAATGATGCATAGGATCTTTATGTGCATCACTGACTTTTTCTTATGGTAAGTATGTTTCTTGTGCTAAATATTAAATGGATTTTTTACGAGAAGAAAAATAAATTGTCATGTTGATTATAAGTAGCTTTTTATTTGCTAACCATGGAATGTTGCCGATCTAGAAGTTCTGAGAGCGATTGATTTACTAAGAACTGCTCATCTCTGAAGAAGGGCAGGGATATTTTCTGATGCAAAATCATGTAATTGAACATGATACTCGTTATTTTAATCATAGTTACAAATATGGGGATTGTAGTTTCAAATATAGGAAAATGAACATGCGCTTGGATGTATAAGTCTATGGTTTCTGCATTCCTCTGTTGAGGCTTCCCAATAGAAAAAATAGAAAAAAACAGAATAAGTATTTTCATGGATATCGTTAAAATGTTACTCTTGAAAAAAGGTCTAGGCTAGTTGAATGTACTGACACATTGGCAGCCTAACATAGAAGAAAATCTCAAAAATATAAAAACATTCAGAATTATCTTTTGTTTTAGGAAACAGATTGTAGTTTCGCCTCGACGATGAAATTCATTTTTAAACTGTGCATATTTGCCTCGATGCTGTATGGTAAAATTTACTCTGAATGTTGCAATACTTCTGAAGACGTAATATCAAAGAAGTTCGATGGGGTATGTGGCTTTTGTCATGTAAAATAACGGTTAGAGAAGTAAATTACTTGTGAAACTCAAAGTTTATGGGGATAATCCAATTTGTGTAGTTGTATGCAGGAAAAGGAAAATCAATTTAAAAAATCCAAGAGATGATTTCAACTCATGATCCAAGAGATGATTTGACCTCATGATTTGAACTGAGTCTGTGACTTTGTGACTCAGTTGCAAAACTGAAAATTTCTGACACCAGAGTCAGGGCTAGGGAATAAGAATCGTGACACCCTTAAGTTATAATGAATTTTACTTGTAGGATAAAAGTGGGATAAGAAAATGAGTAAATACTCTGACTGATGTCATTACATTTCATTCACACACAACCCCCAGCCGAATCCTCACCAAATGGACTAAAACCTACATTGAACCTGTCCACTAATGGTGCTCACAAGATTTTATAGATGTTAGCAGCAAGGCACAGCAGTCGCACTGTTAATTTCAACTAATGAGAAAATCATCATGAAAATGGGATTTTCGCTCTGATTCACCTATCATTGATGTTTCTGTGCCACTTGAGTGAATTTCCAAGTTAACCATAAATGCAAGTGGTGAACTTTCTTTCTAAAATAATTCCCTCCAAAGTAGTCTACACCCATGCTCCACAAGAATAAATTTTCACTTTTTATAGAATGAATATGGTGCAAGAGAGGGGCATTTCTTGTTATAGGAGGTCAATTCCAAAGAATGCATTAGATTCTCATTCAGAATGCTTGTAAATACATTTGAGAGATCAACAAGTTGCTTCCATACATCTCGGATTGTGAAAAAGCTTGATAATTTTGAATATTCTTACTGATGCTTGTTAGTCACAAAAGTGAGCATAGGGTTTTTAGTTTTGACATGCTAAACTGCCGAAAAGAAGGAAAACACAGTATCAGGAGCCAATTAATTCCCAGCATATGTTGTAATGAAGCTGGCGTATACCCTTGGCAACCTGTCTGCAGTTCTTGGGAGATCCAATAAGGTACGGCCCCTGATGCTAACCCACTGCTAACTCTGAACCTACAGTACCTAGCTGAAACTCGTTGTACAAAGAGATTTATTGTTAATAGAACAAGAACAGAACAGAAGACAAATGTTAGATGCCAATGCAGAATACCAAACACAAATGCCGAACCAGCCACGGACACATGAATTCCTTTATCCGCCCCTGCGCGAAGAGCCACAGGGGTTCTTGGATACATAAATATGCGGCCCACACAGCCTCACCCTCTACGGGACTGAAACTGGACTTCCTCAAGTGAAACCTGCGACAGAGCTACCTGTCCCCAACACTCACTCACTAACTTCTCAACCAAAAGGATCGTCGGAATTCCTCTGGCCATGCTTGGCTCCTGCTTGCAACACAAACACCGCACACAAATGAAGAAATAACAATAATAATTAATAATTGAGTCCACCTTCGGGCCCTTTTTCTTGGCCATTGCTCACCAAAACGACAAAATAACGGTAATGAAAAAACTGCACGACAGCGTGCCTAACATCAATGTTGCATGTTATATGCAAAACTTCTGGGCCATCCATTTGTCTGTTTTTGGGGCTAAAATTGTGTGACACAAACTGTTTTATCAGTTTGTTTACTTAATAATAATTCGATAAACTTTAACAACAAAGAAACTCTAGAGAATAAAAATGTAGTAATTAGAGGACCAAAGGTCAGAGGAATCGACCCTCTGACACATACCCTGATATTCTTAACTGATGTGTAAAACACTGTTCATCCCCCTACATCATAGAAAAAAGCTTTTGCTTGCCCTTCTCATGTTAACCTATAGAGACTATGTTTTTGCAGGTTATCTTTCCATTTATAGGATTGGGTTGTTACCTACACTTGCTGCAATGACTGCACGAAACCAAACGGCCGTGGTGTAGGATTGGGTAAACATGCTTCATAGAACCTATTTGTCAAACATGATTAGATGTTTTATTTCGGAAGGTTGTGGTGTTGGAAAATGCAACATTTTTCATTGCAACTGTGATGGAGGTTGTCGCAAAGGCAATAGACAATGTACAAATGACCAATTCCAAAAATGTGGGTACTGATGAAGTCCATCAATAAGTTATGTTTTTTAGTCATGTAATTTTATTCTGATTATATCTTGAATAAATCTGTTGGGATTCAGATGATTTTTTTGTGTAATACTTAGTCTCTGCATTCTCTGCAGTAAACCATTGATTCAACTGATTGCTACCAACTGATTCCAGTAGGTTACTGAAGAGGGTATCATGAATTTTGGCTCAAAATAGTGCAATAGTTCTCAATAGAACAAATGTAACGTTCATTGACAGGATAACCTAAATATACTGATTGCAGAAGCACGTAATGTTTCACAAAGCTGCTTTCTGCCAGCTCTATGTAAGAATTAACTCACTAAGCACAACGTTCAGGAAGGGTAACATCCACCAACATGAATTTTATGGTAGTACTTTAACAAGTCCTCAGAATTCCGCTTAAAAAGAAGACGGACTGGAATATGGGCCCACAATTAAAAAAAAGTTCCAAATGATGATGGGTCTAAATCAAACCTTAGTCCAAGGTTGGCGTTCATCCATCTGAACAGTTTTACTAGATGGGATGGTTGCTACCGTCAGAGCTTCCATGACATTTCAACCAGTAATAGTTCAGCTGCACCCGGTTCCAACTGTTATTCAAGAGAATGTGTGCTTGGTTATGCATTATAGAAGAAACGCAATACCAATGTTAATCAATATAGAAAGTTTTAGATACTACCTCTGAGGGAAACTACAAAAACTATGCCTATAACACAGCATGCTCATAGTATAGGCATATTGTTGAACCTGACCTGATAAGCCTGATAGCCCTGACGTGGATTAAAGCAGAAACGTACTATATGCCGAAGCATATAATTGACTCTAAAGCTAAGAAATAAAGGAGATCTAATTTGACAGATTCAACTGATTTAACAGACTGAACTGAATCAAAATTAGGCTAGATTTAGATGCAGATGAATTAGTTAAGGCTTATTCATATGATTATGTCCTAACATCAAGAAATTTACCAACGTTATAAGATGCCAAGACAATTAATATCCTGAAGTTGGGACACAGTACTTGGCGATTAATGGTAGAAAAAATGCTCTGAGTGAAATTGCTGAAAAAGCCTTTTTGTCAGATTTTAACGATTGTTAGCTTACCAGAAACTTATTCGTATCATCATTGTCATTTAATAGAATGACGCATTATTATACTACTGATGCTTTAGGGAAAAACTGAATGATAATCATATAAGAAAATGCTGACAGTTAAACGTGATAATCCTTCCTAAGAACTTTCAATACATTTTATTTCTCCATTTGGACACAGAAAATTTTGACATCAAGCAGACCACTTAATGATACCACTTCATCACTCTAATGACATCAGCCGACAGTTGCCTCTTTTTGCAACACTTGCTCAAATCAGGATTCAACATCTGCAAACGTGATATTGCCGATCCTGATAATGTTTCCCCTCAGAACACACCATCTCGGTTGGTGAAAAATCAATGCTGATATTCTGTGCCATTCTATTTCTATCCTGCAACAATTTGGTCTACCTGCACAAGGAGAATAATATAATCAGCTATAGTTCACAAGTTAATATTGTATCCCTCATAATCCAAAAGTTTGCCAACACTGCATTGGGACCAAAAAAACATTTTTGATCATCATCGTCGATAACTCTCTTATAACAAATGTTTCGGGAGGAAAGTGATTTACCTCGTTTGTTGTTTTGTTATTTTTCGTACTGTTTTTTCATGTTTTTCCCCTTCATTTTTTTGTTCTGCAGATTTGGCTCTATCTGTTCGTTTTTACAGCTTTCCATACAGCCCTTTCAATTTTCCACCAGAATTTTTTTGCTTGATGTCTTTGCATAGCGTCATTCTCTCACTGATGTATTTTCGTTATTGCTTTATTTCATCTTCATTTTCTCTATTTCTTCCTATGCCAGCTTTCTTTAATGGATGTTAGATTTTTCCATGGATTTTTATTTTCTTCTTTTCCATTCTACTGATTTACATTTCATCTCCCTCATTAGCGATTTCTTTTTGGTTTCACTCCTGGAACTGGTGGTGACATTTATATTGTTCTCCATATTTTTTTGTTTGTGAGTTCTTTTTTCATTTTTCCCAATTTCTTTCTGCTTTTTTATATTATACTCCTTTTTAATATTCAAATTTTCATTTTTTCATTGTATTTCCTTCCATCACCTCTTATTCAATTTGAAATATAATTTTTGTTATTATCCGCCTTTTAATTCATGTTTACTGTTTTATTTATATCGTTGTTCCTTTATAAGCGCTTCTGTTTTATATATTTTTCCGAACAAATGAATGGAACAAAGCGAAAATTCATTATAATCCGAACTGCAAACAAAACACATTTTTCCATAATGGTTATTTACCAGTCCAATTTTTCAATTATTAAAGCAGTGGTCAGTGTTCCTCAACTTTAGTCGATTAGAACACAACAATAAATTATAAGAATGGTAAATCACTCCGTTTCTCGTCACTTATTTTGCTCCATCCAGTGTTCTAATCATCGTAGGTGTTGGGTGACAGTAAGTACATCCCAATGCATCTACTGAGCTCGAAAACTTGAACACTCTAATTCGAAATTAAAATGCTTAAAAAAAGTCGTACTTCAACATGAAAAACGTAAAGCTTTACTCCAATATGTTAAAAATACAGTTACAAATATACTCAATGGTGTCAAGAAACGAACTTGGCCAAGTCGAGCTTTTCTAAACAAACATCATCGACACACTTAATGCCAGGTTTGCAAAGCTAATTTATGTTTGTTTGTACAAGAAAAGTCTTCTTTGTAGACCTAGTTGATGGTTCAGCATGGATGACAATAATGAGAATCACAAACTCTTTTCAAGTACTGGCTCTGCCGATATGTCCAAAATAAAACTATATAGAGAAATGACCGAAAAGTCTCCAACTAAGTCCGAATGACTGCATATTTACACGAAATGTGGTTGAATTTCCTGGTAAAGCAATTCTAGTATCTCTTTCTGGTCCTGCATTGTAGATTTTTCCATTTTGTGGTAGTATTTTCCAGCTGGTTATCTAAAAACAACTCGTGAGATGTATTCAAATTAAACTAATCTAAATCATAGTGTATACCTTCTCCGATTGTTGATACACTTTCTGGGGAATTGGTAGAAGAGCTACTTGCATTTTTGTCGTATTGAGGCGCTCGTATACCCTCGGCTACCTACCTGCGGTTTGTGGGAGATCCAATCTGGTACGGCCCCTGATGCTAACCCGGTACTAAATACAGTCCTACTGCAGTGAGCTGAGACTTGACGTACGAGAACGTTTATTGGTGAGCAAAAACACAACAGGTAGTAGAATACAACGATGGCTGTGAGTACGAAACAAAAGTGCAGAGTGCCAAAAATACAAACGCTAATGCCTTCAACCTCCCTAGTCGGCTGATCCTTCTTTTGTCCCTGAGCAACGAGCCACAGGGCCAATAGGATATCACAGGCCACGGCCTAAGCTGAAACTCTACCAAAAATAAGTGAACTACCCCAAACAACCACTCACTGGTTCCTCTCCTCAAGATGGAACGTCGCAAACATCTCAGGCCGTGTCACTACTCAAATTCGCCCGTGGTGCGTACCACAAAACACAAATAAGCGAAACGGCGATCCTTTCCCTTGTCACCACCGTCAAAACAACAGAGCGTCCGAATGCTACGGTGCAGACGAAAATATCACACAAAGGAGAGGCGATTCTCCAGACGAAAATATTATTCACAATAATAATAATAAGAAGAATAAGAATGAATAAAAACGCTGCAGCACGCCTAACATCGACTTGCAAGTGATATGCAAAACATTTGCGCCAACCATTTATTTATTTTAGACCAAAAATATGAGTGACACAAACCGTTTTATCGGTTTGTTTACCTGAGAATAAATGAAAACACTTTAGCAATAAAGAAACATTAGAAAATGAAATGATGTAATTAGAGGACCAAAGGTCAGAGGAAGTGACCCTCTGACATTTTCGCTGCTAGGGCGGAGTCCTGAGGATTCTATTTACCAGAGCATACTTTCTTGGGAGTCTGGTATATGCCACATATCGCTTTCGTATATGGAGCCATCCGGGTCTTCATATAGGAAATTACTCTTTGTATCGTCGATTCTGCCTCTTAAAAAGGAACTGAATAATAAAGCTCTATTTACAAGTAAGTGGTGAAAACTGAGTACTTTGGACAGTCGATGTAGCTGAATCGCGGATTCTAGATTACAAAAGCAATATTGGAATTTATCAGCTTTTTACAAATTTTCATGATTTACAATTATGAAACACAAATTTACTATAATTATCATATTGCATATCAAATTAATCTGGTTGAACTTATCTTCGGTGTGTCTCAAACACCTAATATCTGCTTCACATATCAAAGTTTGGGGTTCGAAATGCCGACCGAAAAAAGTCGTCATGGTTTGGTGTCCTGAATATTTGAGTATCCAGAATGCATCAGTATACCAAACGTCTAACTATGTCAAAAGTTTCATCATTCCAAATCGTACATTTCTCGCCCACGTTGTCAACTCTCATTTTGTCCAAACTTCCTAAATTTTATGGGTTTTTCTTGCTCTAGAACATCTGTCAAAAAATGCAAAGTTTTCTTTACTTCATATTCTCCAGACAATTTTATAACAGGAATTGCCAAAAACTTCAGATGAACCGATTTATATGTGAAAGTCAAAATTATCGCAACAAATAAACAATACGTCGAAAAAGGTCTTAATATCTGGAAGAAGTTCGCGGAACCGTTCACGAGCAAACTGAGCTCACTCAGACCCTTTCTTAGGCTCACACTATGACTCAGGGTGTGGCTTAGGCTGCAGTTCAGGCTAGGGCCTCGGCTGGGGCTTAGGCTAGGGCTTAGGCTAGGGCTTGGGCTACAGCTCAGGTTGTTGCCAAGAGATACCTCAAATCTGATTTTATCGCGTGGGAAGAATTGATTCCACATTAATTTCACTCGAAAACTTAACTCGAAATTATTCAAACATTCTTGATTCATTTTTCATTGAATCCTCCAACCATCAAGTTCTCAACTTCAATTGATATTTAAAATAAAAATTCAACAATGTGCTCTACTATGGTCAGCATAACGGGCTACACTAGCAAATCGACGGAAAACAGTGCGACCAGACAGAGTTCTGTCAAGTACCCAAAGAATAATGGTGAGTGTGGGGCTCGCACTCTCGAGGTTTCACATCAGAGGGAGACACACTTCCCACGGAGCCTACCAAGTTATGTGGATGTTTCAGAAACTGTTGATCTGCTGGAGATGGTTTGTGCTGGGTAGATCACATGTTGAACAGACAGAAACAATACAAAAACAGTCTGCCCTTACTGAAGATTCATATCGCCTAATCCGGGAAGTGTTCTAATGAAACAATAATCTTTTGTGCGGACCGACTCTGACCATAAGAAAACAAATTCCGACATTTCATTGCCCGTTATGACCTTCTCATCAATACAGCCCACTTTGGACGATTCCATAACCACAAGATTTCGCGTGTTACCATATTTTAGTCGACAAATCTTCCATGCTAAAGGAATGTATACAAAGACAGAAAATGAAAAAGTTTTAGCTAAATATGATTCATTATTTACTGTTCCCTTTGGCTTGACAATTGTTACAAAAACTATGGAAATACATGTTTCTAAAATTTGGCTCCGTTTTATCGAATGTTGCCAATTCATTGTCTCCGTTTATGCCGAGTGTTTGATCGTGAATGTCTTTGAGACTAAATAAATCTTCTTGGGGTGCGATGTTGTACTGTTCAACTATAATAAGGCAGAATGAATTGATTAGATGATTTTTATGTTTCTGGCATAATTTTAATACAAGCTGTAGACTTCCTTGATTTAAGGAAAAAATTTGGTATTTTAACTTTACTTTTTGTGTAGCTGACTTGAAGCATCAAATTTATACTCACTTGCAGCGTGGGTGGAGCAAAGTAGAGATAGGGAAAGCCTAAACAGAAATATGTGCTCTGCCATCTAACTGAACAAATCTTCAATGGTGAAAAATTTTTGTACCGATGCTCCTTTCATGACAACATGGCAGTGATTGCATGTTTTTCGTCGGAATGATCAACTTGCAGAACCGACGTTTCAAAGATGTTAAAATGGATTTTATAGACTTTCCAACAGAATATCATCTGTGGCGTAATTAATGATGCATGCAGCTTAAAAATTATTGTCCGGGAAACGACTGCTCTGAAGGTAGAATTCTTGGAAATAATCAGAATTGTTGACTGAACCAAAACCATGCATGAAAAAATTCAATGCGATTCTCTCTATCGTTCTCAATGTTTTTATCTAACGTTCTACATGCATCATCAAAGTCATGAAGTAATCAATTGATAAGGTGCAAAATTGAGTAGGTTTTGGATACCATAAAGATCGCCGGTTTGCAAGATGTAGGAAATTTAGTATCTTGTCTGAGATGTTAAATTGTATACTTAACCCTTAACGTAC
This sequence comes from Romanomermis culicivorax, assembly GCA_963922205.1. Taxonomy (NCBI): domain Eukaryota; kingdom Metazoa; phylum Nematoda; class Enoplea; order Mermithida; family Mermithidae; genus Romanomermis; species Romanomermis culicivorax. The sequence goes on along the minus strand of CAWUHX010000008.1, from coordinate 242,143 downwards.
CATATATACATCACGGTGAAAATATACAGCCCCAGTAATTGCAGCCTATCTCACTCAATTCGCAATGAAAAACAGTGTCGTTTTTTCTTTTCGATTTGCAAGGTTATGTGCTTCAAGAAAAGCTGCAGATTGTGTTTGGTATACTATAATCAGCGCCGAAAATTTAAGATTTTCGTCCAAGGCTAAATTTTTCTCAGTTTTTTTTTCGTTCTTTTTTAATTTTTCACCCATTAGGCAGATTCTGCCAAGGAATTCGACTAATGCGGTCAAAAAGCGAATCCATTTTTCATCAGAATGCTTTTCATCGTATCGAATTACCTGGCTTGATGTATTTTGAAAATTTTTTTTTGAAAATTCATTTTTTTTTATTTTCAGGTTGATTTATTTTTTACACAATGTCCAAACAACTACCAGGGCAAGCCCAACAAGGCCGTTTATGTACCCTACCAGAGCAAGCTCAACAAAGCCATTTATTTACTTTCATACCTTTAAGAGATTCGACCAGTTAAGGGGGGGGGGTAAACCCAAAATTTTAGCAGCAAGTCAGAAAAAGTCGAAAATTTTACCAAAAAAACACTTTTTTGCCAATTTTTTTCAAGTCTGGGGTGTTGGGTAAATGATTCGGTAAGTTGGGGGGGGGGGCCCTCCAACTCCCTCAATTACAAGTATGTTTAGATTCCCTGCGGCAAAAATAGTGATCAAAAAACGAAAACATGCTGCCACAAATGCCGCAAACTGGTTTGTCAAGACCATTCTTTGATTTCTTGCCATGATTGTTGGGTTTAGATACCTGCTTTATATGTAATTTTACGTTTTCATTGTTAAAATAAATAATAAAACAGTTTTCATGCAGCTTCCATAACAGGAAAACAGAAGAAAATAGAGGGGATGTTCGACACCCTAATTAGTACATTAAGGGAAGACACGCTTTCTGAGAGATTCTACCTTCTGCTCCATTGACCAAGGATAAGTTGAAAATTCATTATATCTGAAAAAGATATTGTGAGTAGTTTTACATGCTGAACAATGTGAGAGCATTCATTCCACTTGCATAGCTACAGTACCCCAAAGTTTGGAATTTTTACTTTTTTTGAAATTTTTCTGTCTGTACATGTGTATTGAAATATCACACCACAGAAAAGACGTGACTATGAAGTCGAATTTTCATTGCTTGCAGGAGACACTGCCCTGTATGCGAGGATGAAAAATACTTCCTGATACCTTACTCTACGCTTTTTGTTCCATTTTAAAATGTCAAAATGGAAGTTAAAATTGACCGAAAAAGTTAACTGGGGTCTTCTTTTGGCACTTTCCAATAGGATGCCACAGAATTTTTTTCTTGATTTCTGTAGCCACTTATGTCTGACATATTGTGTTAAAATTTCAATCTAATTAATGTACCGTTTTGAGTGTCTGCAGAGGTGTCTGCAGATCCTGAAAGTTGAATCAAAAACACTGGTTGGTTCCACTAAATATGTAATCAATGAGATGTAAGAAAAATTCAAAAAGTTCATGCATAGAAAGAAAAGATGCGAGTCGAATAACTTGTAAATTTTCGTCGATAGATTTACAATTGTTGCGCAATGGGATATGCTTCAGAAGAGATGCAACAAAAATTTATCTTTTTTGGTAAATTGACTGGAAAAAAATCAAAGCCGCAAATTCAATGTTACAGGATAAATGTTGGCTGTCTGACTCCGGCGTATGTTATAAGCCATGCGAAAAGGCTTTGCAGTCTAAGGCACCCTGTTCCACACCAGGTGAACTTAGATTGACGAAAATACAGCAAACGATAGTAGATTGCAGTAGATTGCGAATATCTCTTGTTGTTTCTCTGCAAATGGATTTCAAACAATCACCCAATTTCTGAAATTTAATAAAAAATTTGGGTTCCGATTTTCCTTTGAAGCATTACACATAGAGACCATCAACGCTAGATCAATGAAAATTCCCCAGGACTTCAAGCCGCATTTTCGCTTACAATAAGTTAGACGAGGACGCATCCAGGATTCCCAGAACTTTATTGATTGGTCATTTTATTCCCAGATTAAATTGTCATTCAAATGACAGTGCAGTGTAAGCAAATGTCTACAGCTGCCAAAATGGTGTGCAATGATGAGGTGTTACTTTTGCAGCTACTGTAAGAATGTATGAACTAAACAATAAAAAGATAAAAGTTCTCGGAATCGTGGTTGAAGATGCTATGGGATGCCCATAAATGAGATTTTTTTGCTTCTTATTTTCAACAGCTCAAAATTTTTTGCAGAGTGTAAAATTTTCGTTTGTGAAACAATTAGTACATCAAATTTTTGTCTGGTACTTATTTGATTATTCTATAGTTCAGATAATAAACGTTTCCTATGTGCTAGACAAGGGCCACCTGGAAAATGCAGTGACTTCTGAGTGATTTCCATGAGTATGCCCTCTTCAGAGATGTGCAGCTCCCCAAAACGTATAAAAAAGTTGAAAAAAATTTCACCAATAGAGTAAGAATGCATTAGCTATAAAAAAAGAAAATAAAATTCTGCAGCATCCAATGGGAAGATGCTTGGGAGTGCAGATAGATAAAGTTTTTCTAATTTCGACGTTCTTTTTTGACACTTTACATTGTCTTGAAAGGTGTAATATACAAAAATTTGCAGTAATTGTTACACCAATAAATAGCTTATTCGCTCTTATGTTAAACAAATATTTATCTGCTGAATGGGATCAGCCCGATCCTAAAATATCGCTTGGCTGGCAAGACCACTGAAAAGGGTCAGAAATCCAATTTTCAAAGTTTGGCATACTGTAGCGCTGTGAATTTTCGTTTTTTAAGAAAAACGAATGATAATATCAAACTCAGCACACAAAACTACCCAAAATATCTCGTTTTGAGATATGATAAATTTTGAAAGAGAAGGTAGAACTTCCCAGCAATTGTGTTTTAAACTGGAATTTTTCTCAAGATGCCGCTGAATTCAAGCTTCATGCTTAATAGTATAGGGGCAAGAATCGTGGATAAAATTGAGGTTTGGAGCTTTTGAAACTCGCAAGATTAATTCTACGACAAAATATACTCCACAAAATTTACTGGAGAAAATATACTCAACATTGTATACTGAGATAAAAATATATCAGGAAAAAAAGAGAAATATAAAATATTATGGAGTAAAGGAAAAAATGTATCAAAAAATACGAAAGAACTAAATTCTAGATTGAAAATACGAGCAGTACCTCTCAACTATTGAATGAGATATTCCTTATCACATTGGGGCCATTGATTTGAATAATCTGCACCAATTTGGCTGATTCTTTCTGCACAGCCCCGATACTTCCATCTACCTGGAGCAACTGGTTGGATTGTGAAATTTTGCTCAGGTTACAACTCGTTCGAACTCGTTTTTTAAGTTCATCAGTGAACTTCCGATTCTTGGATTGTGTGTGTCAAGTAGTTGAAACCATGGTGCTAACCTTCATGAGACTTGTCAGTTTTTGCCAAATGTAACCTTATAAATAGTGTCAGATCAGGTTGAAAAGGAATGTTGAGGAAATAAATTTTTGCTGAAATTCTTCAGTTCTTCAAGTTGTTTTTCAAGATTAACAAGGTTGTGGAAGCGTCATTGAACCATCCTGAATGAGCTTACTTGCAATTGTCGCACTGTGGCATTTTCACAATTCGATTGGAAAGTTTACCTGGCAGTGACCACTTCTGTTGTAGTGGTACATCTAGCTGTTCAACATGCAGCATGCCCTGCACTCACGACCATCCCTACAACCACAATTTCTAAACCATCCACATGGCTCAGTTTGCCCAGTTGGTAGCACATCTGCCTCGCAGAATAAGTCGAAAGTTCAAACCCTTCACCCAGCATTACTTTCCTGGTACGCCAACCAAGGGATTTGGGCTATGACATTGGTGATCATCCATCTGTACTAGGGGAAACATCCTCCTCAAAGAGGGGGATGTTATAGTGGTGAGTCCGACTGTTTATCACATGGCATGCCATGCATTCACCATTACCACTACAACCACAAATTTCTGAATCATCTACCTGGCTCGGTTAGTGCAGTTGGGAGAACATCTGCCTTGTATGCAGAAGGTTGAGAGCCCGAGTTCCCCACCCAGCGATATTCCCCATGAGACATTTCCTCTTTGTCTGCCAAACCTATGGTAAAACACAAACCCTTGTGACTAATATATTATTTCCAGTATAATATATTATTTCCAGTTGGTCTCAGTATACTGTAACCCAATTTATTTTCACACCAGTATGTTTCGTTCATTATAGGTGGGGTGATAGCATCAACCTATGGAACGTGCATTTTGGATCTGGAAAAGAAATTTGCCCTATCTTTCCAGGGGAAAGAATTTTAAACCAGGAAAATGTGCAGTGGTTGTGGTTGCCCACGCCATTATCTACAATTTTTCTCCAATTTCATCATAGGTGGCCTGGTAGCATCAACCTATAATATACATGGCCCATAAAATTTCCCCCCACCCTAGAGCCAAAATGAAAAGAGGGCTTTTTTCATAATTTTGGGCATTGGGGCAAACTATGGGGTGCCTTTTGTTATTTCCCCTCTACCTGCAAGTGGTGCTTGCTGGGGTCCCAAAAACATGCAAAAAACGCGCGTTTTGAGGCTACCCAGTTCCACTATTCCTAGCAATAGGTGTGCCTTAATCAAACTCCATACATCGGGCTAAGCATCTTAGGGATGCAATCTCAAATGCGACTTTTCATTTTTTTAAATGGCCTCAATTCAATTATATGGTGGTACAAAGCCCCAGGAACTGCAAAATTCGGCAATTTTGTTACATTACGGCTTCAAAAAAAATTTTTTTGCAGCATAATGCACTACAGAGAATTTAATGAATGCAATCAATGTACAGGAAAAAAAATCCTTGGTATAAACAAGCGTATTTTCGTGATTTTATGGTGGAAGGGGTTTTCTGACCTCAGGGAATTTGATGAACTTGATCACTTTACACAAAAAAATTATTGAGTATAAACAAAGGTACCTTTTTGGGTTGAGAAGTTCTTGTTCATTATGAATTCAATGGAAAAGACCACCTTACATTCTGTTTAGATCATGTTTTAAGATCTATGCAGTTTACACATTTTTTAATCTTACTGAAAGTGGGAACTCATAGCTTTATGATTGTTTTTTATTGTTTCTCTGATGTGAAGATGACCAAATTTAAAACTTTAATGTGCTTCTATGAAGGTTTTCAAGCATGGCTGGGTGTGGCAGGTGGATAAGTTCATTAGAAGATGTCCTGATAGGGCAGAAAAAAGAAGAATATTCTTGCTTGGATAGTTGCCAAGCTAGAAAAAGATGTGGACCAGATTTTTGAGAACTTGGGTTGAAGTTGGAAAAAAATCACTCTTGTAACATTTGATTTTCGTTCTTTCTTCAAAAAAAATTCTATGTCTGTGGGAAAGTATATTCTCCAGTTGAGTGCATCAACACACTTTCCAACCAAACATGTGCATCCTCGAAACACTGTCAAGGGTACAGAGGTGAACCTTGGTTGTCTGAGACAAAAAATTCAAAAAAAGTTGATCAGAAAAAACTTTTTTCATAATAAATTTTCCAGCTACAAAACCCTTGGGATAGTTTTTACCCCCCCATGTCCTCCTTCACACATGTGTGCTTCCACCTAACTTACTGAATTTGGTGTCATCAGAAGGAATCAACTGCGGGAAAGTGGCACATAAAATCCCACTCTTCTTTTTCAGAAAAAAGCTACAGCACAACGTCTAGTTGGAACTATATCAATTGTGCAAGATATGTTTAATTCACTCATGGCATATGAAATATCATATAGAGTTCGCTCCGTAGGTTCTACATACTACTGATTACAAGCTGTAAACAATTTTATTCTCTTCTATTAACTATTCAACAAAATAGCATCATTCACACTTTTTGGATTTAAACTGAAATTTGCAGAAAGAGCGCCTTTCGGGGGCATTGAGATAGGAAGCAATTTCACCCATCCCTGTAGCACCCGTATTGCTTTCAAAAAAGTCGTACTGTTACAGTGCGAGTGTGAGTTTAGTGGGGGAAAATCGGGTACCGGATTCAGCACACGCCCCTAATATAGGATGACTTAATCAGGAGCGTTTTAGCATGCTTTACCCTGTTTTTAATTGTTGCTGATCAATGCCCAATGACTGTCCACGAAGTCCCAGTTGCATTAATGGGGTCAAAGCTTGAGCTCAAGATAAACTCAAACAAAAAAGTGACTCAGTTTGATCAAAGATCGGTATAATTTTAATGTCATAAGTAGATTTGAACATAAGTACATTTGAAAAATTGATTTTTCCAATCAACTTGCCCTGGTCTGCATTTGGCGACAGTTGGCAACAGTTGGAAACTAAAATTATGAATTGGACTTAATGTTTTTGGCTTTAAATTGGATAAATTCAATTTTGGTAAACTGTAAGAGTTATATGCTTTTTTGACCACGCACACCATACTTGCTAATACAGTGCACATTTATCCGGTTTTTGTTTATTCGTTCAATTTTATTATAAGGGATGAGCCAAAAAAGGCGACTGGTGCTGACTTCCATAACTGTTCAATGGATGAAGTTTTCTTGATGTCGATTGCTCCTATAGAGTCCCCTGCTTGTTTCTGCTTCAAAGGGCAATATTTAAGCCCCTTACGTTCATGGTTTCTGTATAAACAGAAATTTAGTAAAATTCATCATTTTTCGAAAAGTGCAAGTTGTGAAATTATTCAAAAATAAGCAGGTTTGCAATTAACACATAATTTGAAGTCATCAGCATCTTGTTTCAGTGTGGGCAAAATTTAGCCAAGATCAAAAGCTCTTGTTTTGAAACTGCAAAAAAATTGATCAGTCCGAAAAAGGATTAAAATTATTGGTGAAATAGAAAGTTCGAGACACTAAAACGTCTCACTTGTAGTATTCAGCTGTCACGTGCCTTATGATTATTCATTTTACTTTTTATGTTATAAAACATGTTGATCTTCGTCAAGTTTAGCTTTTTATTTGCAAAAAAATCGGTGTTCCGTATTTCTGATTCTAGTAATCAGTCAATATTTGAGCAATCTGGCTAAAACTTTGCAATTTCAGGCCATGTGTTTTACCTATTAACTGTAGCCAACCGCATTAAAATAGCTTCACTCATTTGAAAGCTATGAAAGTCACTACCATATTGAGAGTGATCACAGCAACCACCTCAATTACGAAGTATTGCAATTGAGCGCACCATTCCTGTTGCTCCATTGGCTCAGTTGGTTAGAACATGTAGATGGTAGCTGTGTCAAGGGGCATTTGACAATAAAAATAAGTTTGGACAGTGTAAAGAAGAAATTAGTTTTAGAATATTTTGCATAATTTTTATAGAAAAGTTACTCTAGTTGGCGTTAATTAATTGTTTTTATATTTTTATTCTTTTTCTATGTAATTAGTAATCCTGTCACTGGTTCCTAGCACCACCCGACCCAAAAATTCCAACATTGACCAAATTTAGTGAAAACATTAATCCTAAATCTACGAAATCTATACCAGAGCATATGTGGTTGATTCATTAGCCTTTGGCTAATGCGGTTTGGCCCCAATGCACCTGTTAACTGTTAATCTTAGCAAAAGCTACCTAGTCAAACTATCTTATGAAAATATCCGACCAAATGTCCTATTTTTCCCTAACTTTAATGAAACCTAGGTTAATTTTACCACACCTTGAACTACCGTAATCCCCTACCGTAATACCTCCTCCACATAACCTAACGATACCAGTTTTAATATAAATATCTAAATTCTTCTGGAGTTTTTACTTCTTTTACTTTTATCCTTTTTCGTCTTTATCCTAGAATTTCGGCATTTGCCATGTTGTTTTTTTTCATCATATTATTCTATATTTTTAAACAACTGATAACTTGGAGATTTTCGTGTTACTGATTTTATCAATATCGTAGTTACAATTCGTTTGTGGCTGTGTTGTTGTTCGTATTCCCATAATGGCGCCACGCTTGTTTTTTGCCAGAAAAGGTATTCATTAGTTTTTTGTGTGTTTCAAATAAAATTACAAAGAGAAATCTACATTTTGTCATTTGCCCCTGACAACAGCAACCATTCCAACTAAAAATTCATGCAGAGAGAGAGAGAGGGTTTTTTCCATTGCTCAGTTGGCTCAGTTGGTTGGAGCATGGGGACCGTAGCCACAAGGTTTCAGGTTCAAGTCCTGGATGGTGCCTAACTTTTACTGAAGTCCTGAGTAATGGGAACAGGTTGATTTACCACTGGCGGCCCCTGAAGGTCTGTCAAATTCAATGGCGGTAGGATGTTGAGAGTGGCCACAGTAACATGACTTTCCCATTGCATGGTTTACTCAGTTGGTTAGAGCATGCGGATTGTAGCTGCAAGATATCAGGTTCAAGTCCAGGACCAAGCCTAATTTTTACTGAAGTCTAAGTAGCAGGGACCGGTTGCTTCAACACTGGTGGTCCTTGATGGTTTGTTGAACTCGATGGATGGAATGATGTTGGGAGTGGTCACAGCAACCACCTCAACTACGAATTGTTGCAAATTGAATGCACTTTTTCAGTTGCATGATTGGCTCAGTTGGTTAGAGCACGGTAACAGTGGGTACAAGGTTTCCGGTTTAAGTTCAAGACCGGGCCTAACTTTTGCTGGAGCCTTGAGCAGTTGGAACATATTGCCTCAGCACTGGTGCCCTTGATGGTCTGTCAAAGGATGTTAGGAGTGGTCAGAGCAACCACCTCAACTAAGAACTGCTGCAATTTTAGTGCACCTTTCCCATTGCATGGTTATCTCAGTTTGTTAGAGTGCGCAGATGTTAGCAGCAAGTTCCTGGGTTCGAGTTCTGATCAAAGGCGAACTTTAACTGAAGCACTGAGTAGCAGGAACAGGTTGCCTCAAGACTGGTGGCCTTTGATGGTCTGTCAAACACGAAGGGAGGAACGATGTTGACAGCAAACACCTCAACTCTGAATCGTTGCACTTTGAGCATGCCTTTCCCATTGAATGGTTGACTCAGTTGGTTAGAGCATGTAGATAGTAACCACAAGGTCGTAGGTTCAAGTCCTTGGCCAAGCCTAACTTTTACTAAAGTCCTGAGTAGACGGAACAGGTTGCCTCAACAACCAGTCCACTTTTTGGCTTACCCTTTATTATCTCAACATTGCTTAGTGCTGTTGCAAATAAAATTATCATAATCATCAATTTCTGTGTTGTACAACAGGGATATAACATTGGGATCATGATCGAGCATTCAACTTTTGTTTCTGAAAAAAATTTCTTCACACACGATGTTGCCTGACCTCTAAAATGTAGGGTCTTTTTCCAAGGTTTTACATGTTTCAATGATGCACAGGATGTTCATGTGCGTCAGTGACTTTTTCTTATGGTAAGTATGTTTCTTGTGCTAAATATTAAATGGATTATTTATGAGAAGGAAAATAAATTGTTATGTTGATTATAAGTAACTTTTTATTTGTTAACCATGGAATGTTGCCCATCTAGAAGTTCTGAGAGCGATTGATTTACTAAGAACTGCTCATCTCTGAAAAAGTGCAGGGATATGTAATTGACTATGATACTCGTTATTTTAATCATAGGCACAAATATGGGGATTGTAGTTTCAAATATAAGAAAATGGACATGTGCTTGGTATAAGTCTATGCTTTCTGCATTCCTCTGTTGAGGCTTCCCAATAGAAAAAATAGAAAAAAGCAGAATAAGTATTTTCATGGATATCGCTAAAATGTTACTCTTGAAAAAAAGGTCTAGGCTAGTTGAATGTACTGACACATTTGCAGCCTAACATAGAAGAAAATCTTAAAAATATAAAAACATTCAGAATTATCTTTTGTTTTAGGAAACAGATTGTAGTTTCGCCTCGACGATGAAATTCATATTTAAACTGTGCATATTTGCCTCCATGCTGTATGGTAAAATTTACTCCGAATGTTGCAATACTTATCAAGATCGTATATCAAAGAAGTTCGATGGGGTATGTGGCTTTTGTCATGTAAAATAATTGTTAAAGAAGTAAATTACCTGTGAAACTCAAAGTTTATGTGGATAATCCAAATTGTGTAGTTGTCTACGGGAAAAGAAACATCAGCTTAAAAAATCCAAAAGATGATTTGAACTCATGATCCAAGAGATGATTTGAATTCATGATTTGAACTGAGTCTGTGACTTTGTGACTCAGTTGCAAAATTGAAAATTTCTGACACCGGAGTCAAGGCTAGGGAATAAGAATCGTGACACCCTTCAAGTTATAATGAATTTTACTTGTTGGATAAAACTGGGATAACAAAATGAGTAAATAATGTGACTGATGTCATTACATTTCATTCACACACAACCCCCAGTCGAATCCTCACCAAATGGACTAAAAACTTCATTGAACTTGTCCACTAATGGCGCTCACAAGATTTTATAGATGTTAGCAGCAAGGCTCAGCAGTCGCACTGTTAATTTCAACTAATGAGGAAATCATAATGAAAACGGGATTTTTGCTCTGATTCACCTATCATTGATCCCTCAGTGCCACTTGAATGAATATTCAAGCTAACGATAAATGCAAGTGGTGAACAAAGTGATCTACACCAATGCTCTACAAGAATAAATTTTCACTTTTTATAGAATGAATATGGTACAAGAGAGGGGCATTTCTTGGTATAGGAGGTCAATTCCAAAGAATGGATTAGATTCTCATTCAGAATGCTTGTAAATACATTCGAGAGATTAACAAGTTGCTTCCATACATCTCCGATTGTGAAAAAGCTTGCTAATTTTGAATATTCTTACTGATGCATGTTAGTCACATGAGTGAGTATAAGGTTTTTAGTTTTGACATGCTAAACTGCCGAAAACAAGGAAAACACAGTATCAGGAGCCAATTAATTCCCTGCATACACTGATACTCTTAACTGATGTGTAAAACACTATTCATCCCTGTACATCATAGAAAAAAGTATTTGCTTGCCCTTCTCATGTTAACCAATAGAGACTATGTTTTTGCAGGTTAGCTTTCTATTTACAGGATTTTTTTATTACCTACACCTGCTGCAATGACTGCACGAAACCAAACGGACGTGGTGCAGGATTGGGTAAGCATGCTTTATAGAACCTTTATGCCAAACATGATTAGATGTTTTATTTCTGAAGATTGTGGTGTTGGAAAATGCAACATTTTTCATTGCAACTGTGATGGAGGTTGTCGCAAAGGCAATAGACAATGTACAAATGACCAATTCCAAAAATGTGGGTACTGATGAAGTCCATCAATAAGTTATGTTTTTTAGTCATGTAATTTTATTCCGATTATATCTCGAATAAATCTGTTGGGATTCAGATGATTTTTTTGTGTAATACTTAGTCTCTGCATTCTCTGCAGTAAACCATTGATTCAACTGATTGCTACCAACTGATTCCAGTAGGTTACCGAAGAGGGTATCATGAATTTCAGCTCAAAACAGTGCAATAGTTCTCAATAGAACAAATCTAACGTTCATTGACTGGATAACCTATAGTCTGTTTTTTATAAAATGCTTCCAAATAGAAAATTGAGGCAAATCAGGAATGTTGTCAAAATCATTCACATAGTGCTCTTACCGTAAAATTTTTCACTCGAAAAATTTTTAAACGTGAGCTCAGTATGCACACAAATTTTCAGTCGTATACGACATATTGTTTACTAGAAAATCGAGAAAATCTAAAATACTACTTGCGTTCCACTTTCATTATTTAGAAGCATTTCTAGAAGAACAGACTATAATTATATTGATTGCAAAAGCACGTAATGTTTCCCAAAGCTGCTTCCTGCCAGCTCTATGTGAGAATTAACTCACTAAGCACAACGTCCAGGAAGGGTATTGTCCAACAACATGAATTTTATGGTAGTAATTTAACAACTCCTCAGAATTCGGCTTGAAAAGAAGACGGACTGCAAGATGTGCTAACAATTAAAAAAAAGTTTCAAATGATGATGAGTCTGAATCAAACCTTAGTCCAAGGTGGCGTTCATCCATCTGCACAGTTTTACTAGATGGGATGGTTGCTACCATCAGAGCTTCCGTGACATTTCAACTAGTAATAGTTCAGCTGCATCCGATTCCAACTGTTATTTAAGGGAATTTGTGCTTGGTTATGCATTATAGGAGACACATAATACCAATGTTAATCAATATAGAAAGTTTTAGACACTACCTCTGAAGGAAACTTTAAAAACTGTGCCTATAACACAGTATGCTCATAGTATAGGCATAATGTTGAACCTGACCTGATAACCCTGATAGCCCTGACGTGGATTAAAGCAGAAACGTACTATATGCCGAGGCATATGACTCTAAAGCTAAGAAATAAAGAAGATTCAATTTGACAGATCTAACTGATTTAACAGACTGAACTGAATCAAAATTAGGCTAGATTTAGATGCAGATGAATTAGTTAAGGCTTATTCATATGATTATGTCCTAACATCAAGAAATTTACCAACGTTATAAGATGCCAAGACAATTAATATCCTGAAGTAGGGACACCGTAATTAGCGATTAATGTCAGATTATTGTCAGATTTTAAAGATTTTTAGTTTACCAGAAACTTATTCGTATCATCATTGTCATTTAATAGAATGGCGCATTATTAGGCGACTGATGCTTTAGGGAAAAACTGAATGATACTCATATAAGAAAATACTGACCGTTATATGTGATAATCCTTCATAAGAACTTTCAATAAACTTTATTCCTCCATTTGAACACAAAAAATTTTAACATCAAGCAGACCAGTTAATGATATCACTTTATCACTCTAATGACATCAGCCTACAGTTGCCCCTTTTTGCAACACTTGTTCAAATCAGGATTCAACATCTGCAAATGTGACATTGCCGATCCTGATAATGTTTCCCCTCAGAACACACCATCTCGGTTGGTGAAAAATCAATGCTGATATTCTGTGCCATTCTATTTCTATCCTGCAACAATTTGGTCTACGTGCACAAAGAGAATAATGTAATCAGCTATAGTTCACAAATTAATATTGTATCCGTCATAATCCAAAAGTCTGCCAACACTGCATTGGAACCAGAAAAACATTTTTGATCATCAATGTCGATAACTCTCTTATAACAAATGTTTCGGATGGAAAGTGATTTACCTCGTTTGATGTTTTGTCATTTTTTGTACTGTTTTTTCATGTTTCTTACGTTTGTTTTCCCCCTCATTTTTTCGTTCAGCAGATTTGGTTCCATCTGTTCTATTTTACAGCTTTCCATACATTCCTTTTCATTTTCCACCAGAATTTTTTTGCTTAATGTCTTTGCATAGCATCATTCTTTTACTGTGGTATTTTCGTTATTGCTCTATTTCATCTTCATTTTCTCCATTTCTTACTATGTCAGCTGTCTTTAATGGATGTTAGATTTTTCTATGGATTTTTATTCTCTTCTTTTCCATTCTATTGATTTACATTTTATCTCCCTCATTAGCGATTTCTTTTTGGTTTCGCTCCTGGAACTGGTGGTGACATTTATATTTTTCTCCATATTCTTTTGTTTGTGTGTTCTTTTTTCATTTTTCCCAATTTTTTTCTGCATTTTTATATTATACCTTTTTAATATTCAAATTTGCATTTTTTCATTGTATTTCCTTCCTTCACCTCTTATTTAATTTTTATATATATATTTTTTTGTTTTTGCCCGTACTTGAATTCATGTTTTCTGTTTTATTTATATCCTCGTTCCTTTATAAGCGCTTCTGTTTTATATATTTTTTTGAACAAATGAATGGAACAAAGCGAAAATTCATTATAATCCGAACTGCAAACAGAACACATTTTTCCATAATCGTTATTTACCAGTTCAATTTTTCAATTATTAAAGCAGTGGTCAGTGTTCCTCAACTTTAGTCGATTAGACCACAACAATAAATGATAAGAATGGAAAATCACTTTATTTATCGTCACTTATTCGGCTCCTTCCAGTGGTCAATTCATCGTAGGTGTTGGGTGACAGTAAGTACATCCCAATGCATCTACTGAGCTCGAAAATTTGAACACTCTAATTCGACATTAAAATGCTCAAAAAATGTCGTACTTCAACATGAAAAACGTAAAGCTTTACTCCAGTATGTTAAAAATACAGTTACAAATATACTCAATGGTGTCAAGAAACGAACTTGGCCAAGTCAAGCTTTTCTAAACAAACATCATCGACACACTTGATGCCAGGTTTGTAAAGCTAATTTATGTTTGTTTGTACATGAAAAGTCTTTTTTGTAGACCTAGTTGATGGTTCAGCATGGATGACAATAATGAGAATCACAAACTCTTTTCAAGTACTGGCTCTGCCGATATGTCCAAAATAAAACTATATAGAGAAATGACCGAAAAGTCTCTAACTATGTCAAAATGACTGCATATTTAAACAAAATGTGGTTGAATTCCCTGGTAAAGCAATTCTAGTATCTTTTTCTGGTCCTACATTGTCGATTTTTCCATCTTGTGGTAGTATTTTCCAGCTGGTTATCTAAAAACAACTCGTGAGATGTATTCAAATTAAACTAGTCTAAATCATAGTGTATACCTTCTCCGATTGTTGATAAACTTTCTGGGGAATTGGTAGAAGAGCTACTTGCATGTTCGCTGCTAGGGCGGAGTCCTGAGGATTCTATTTTCCAGAGCATACTTTCTTGGGAGTCTGGTATATGCCACATATCGCTTTCGTATATGGAGCCATTCGGGTCTTCATATAGGAAATTACTCTTTGTATCGTCGATTCTGCCTCTTAAAAAAGAACTGAATAATAAAGCTCTATTTACAAGTAAGTGGTGAAAACTCAGTACTTTGGACAGTCGATGTAGCTGAATCGCGGGTTCTAGATTACAAAAGCAATATTGGAATTTATCAGCTTTTTACAAATTTCATGATTTACAATTATGAAACACAAATTTACTATAATTATCATATTGCATATTAAATTAATCTGGTTAAACTTATCTTCAGTGTTTCCCAAAGACCTACTACCTGCTTGACATATCAAAGTTTGGGCTTCGAAATGCCGACCAAAAAAAGTCGTTGTGGTTTGGTCTCCTGAATATTTGAGTATCTAGAATGCATCAGTACGCCAAACGTATTACTATGTCAAAAGTTTCATTATTCCAAATCACACGTTTCTCGCCCACGTTGTCAACTCTCATTTTGCCCAAACTTCCTAAATTTTATGGGTTTTTCTTGCTCTAAAAAACCTTTCAAAAAATGCAAAGCTTTCCTTAGTTTATATTCTCCAGACAATTTTATAACAGGAGTTGCCAAAAACTTCAGGGGCCAGTTGCAATATTCGGGTTTAAGTCCGAGCTCGCGATTATCCCCAGCAAAATAATCGCGAGCTCGCAATCAGCAGTTGCAATAACCTCGGGATGATCCCAATGTCACGATTATCTCGAGCTCGAGATAATCGCGAGCTCGAGATAATCGTGACATTGGGATCATCCCGAGGTTATTGCAACCGTCAATCACGAGCTCGCGATTATTTTGCTGGAGATAATCACGAGCTCGGCTTTAAACCCGAATATTGCATTCGGCCCTTGGAGGAAGTTCGCGGAATCCTTCACGAGTAAAGTGAGCTCACTCAGACCCTTTCTCAGGCTCACACTATGACTCAGGGTGACGCTTAGGCAATGGCTTTGCCTGCAGTTCAGGCTAGGTCTTCGGCTGGGGCTTAGGCTAGGGCTTAGGCTATAGCTCAGGTTATTGCCAAGAGGTACCTCAAATCGACTTTATCGCTTTGGAAGAATTGATTCCACATTAATTTCACACGAAAACTTAATTCGAAATTATTCAAACATTCTTGATTTATCTTTCATTGAATCCTCCAACTATCAAGTTCCCAACTGCAATTGATATTCACAATATAATTCAACAGTGTGCTCTACTATGGTCAGTCTAACCGGCCACACTCGCGAATCGATGGAAAACAGTGTGACCAGACAGAGTCCTGTCAAGTACCCAAAAAATAATGCAGAGTGTGGGGCTCGAACTCTCGAGCTTTCACATTTGAGGGAGACACACTTACCACTGAGCTAAACAAGTTATGTGGATGTTCCCGAAACTGTTGTTCTGTTGGAGATGGTTTGTGCTGGGTAGATCACATGATGAACAGACAAAAAAACTACAAAAACAGTCTGCCCTTACTTAAGGTCCATATCGTCTAGTCCGGGAAGAGTTCTGATGAAACAATAATCTTTTGTACGGGCTGATTCTGACCATAAGAAAACAAATTCCGACATTTCATTGCCCGTTATGTCTTTCTCATCGATACCGCCCACTTTGGACGATTCCATAACCACAAGATTTCGCGTTTTACCATATTTTAGTCGACAAATCTTCCATGCTGAAAGAATGTATACAAAGGCAGAGAATACAAATCTTCTAATTAAATACAAACTGTTATTTACCGTTCCCTTTGGCTTGAGAATTGTTACAAAAACTGTTGAAGTATAGGTTTTTGAATTTTGGTTCTGTTTTATCGAATGTTATCAATTCATTGTCTGCATTTCTGCCGAGCGTTTGATCGCGAATATTTTTTAGGCTAAATAAATCTCCATGGGGCGGGATGTTGTATTGTTCAACTATAATTAGGCAGAATGAATTGATTATATGATTTCCTTGTTGCTGGCATAATATTAGCACAGGCCTCGTACTTCTTACATTTAAGTTACAAATTCGAATTCTTTACTCTACTTTTAGTGGAGGTAACTTAAAACATGACATTTATACTCACTTAAAGCATGGATGCAGCAAACTATGGATAGGAAAAAGCTGAACATAAATACGAGCTTTGCCATTTGACTGAACCAATATTCGATGGTGAATAGTATCTATATGAATGTTCCATCCATGACAACGTGGCAGTGATAGCATATTTTTTACTTGGATGATTAAATTGCATAATAGCATATCAAAAATTGTAATAGATTTTATAGACTTGTCAATATAATGTCATCTGTAACATAATCAATGATGCGTGTAGGTTGAAAAGAATTGTCAAGGAAACAACTGCTTTGAGAGCAGACTCCTTGAGAATGACCAGGATTGTCGACTGAAGCAAAGACATACATGGAAAAATTCTATGTGGTTTCTCTCTATTGTTTTCAATGCTTTTATCTAATGCTCTACATGCACCATTAAAGTCATGAAGTAATCAATTGATAAAGTACAAAACTTACTAGGTTTGGATACCATAAAAGATGTCGGTTTGCAAGATGCGAGAAATTTTGAACCTTAACTGGGGTGCTAAGTTTTTACACTTAAGCTGACATTTTTTCCATGATGCTGTTGAATTCAAACTAATTTTGGAAAATTTAGGTTTTTTCTTCTAAAAACGAACAAAATTATTCTGTTTTTCTTGAAGGACTCCCAACATTTTATCCGTTTCGCTTTTAATTTTTTATTCAAAAGCATGGTTTGGGTAACAGCAATAGACCCGTGAATGTGGAGAGTCACAAAATAGATTGTAAGGCAAAGTACTGCAGTTTTTTCTGATTTAAGATCATGGAGAAGCATTTCTGATGAGGTACTAACAACAAAATGTCTTTAAGAAGATACCAAAAAAACATTGTAAGGAGCCGTAAATGTTTGTCTTATATAAAAAAGTACAGTTGAAAGGATCTCTCTATCTCATTAGATGGTTGAGGTCATGATCAACCATTCAAGTCTTGAATTTGAAAAGCAATTTATTTTACACAAAGTTTTACCAAAATCCTAAATTTTGCAAGTCCATTTCGTAGATTCTACATGTTTAAATGATGCACACGGAGTTTCTCTACGTCAGATTTTTTCGTATGCTAAACTTGTTTCTGGTGGTAAATATATGGATTATTCAAGAGAAGGAAATCAAATCAAAGTGTTTATTGTAGGTTTTTATTTTCTAGAAACTTCCATGGAATGTTGCAGACCTAGAAGCGCCATGAACAGCTGATTTAGCTAGAGTTCTTCATATCTTATGGACTAACGGAGTTGCTATACAGAATCTAGAATTTCAGCTTTTTTCACCTTGGTTGTAAATAGTGTCACTTATAGGAAAATGAACATCTGCTTGAATGTAAAATTCTACTGATCGTATTTTTCAATGTTCTTCTGTTTTTTTAAAGAATGTTCTTAATTGTACATAAACGAAAATAAATATGGTCATGAAAATCTTTCAAATATTGCACTTGACACGATATTTCATCCAAAAACTGCAACGTTAGTTGAGCCAACTCAAAAATTTATTGTCCAATATTGAAAAAATCATGAAAATGGATAAGTATACACAATTTCCCTTTTTTAGCAAGAGGACTGTAGTATCATGTCGACGACGAAGTTCTTCTTCATACTGTGCATATTGGCCTTCATGCTACATGGTAAAATTTACTCGGAATGTTGCAACACTAGTCAAGATGTTGCGTCAAAGAAGCTCAAAAGTTTGGGGGTATGTGGCTTCTGTCATGTAGGACAACTGTTAGGAGTCTAAGTTATCTGTTAAATTGAGTTGATTTTGGCTGGAAAGTAAACAACATCTATCAATTACGATAAAACCTGTGATATATACTTAAGCAAAGTATACTCATGATGTATAAAAACTTTCCAGGATGCTAGAAAACGTCGCTCAAATTTACAATATCAGAACATTTTTGACCACCAGCGTCAACACTATGGAATAGGAGAGGAAACGTTGACACTGTTTTAATAAACACACAAATTTTATCTAAAAATTATCAGTGGGAAATCTTATCACGGTTGCTATTACATTCCAATTCTCCAATCCTTTAATAGAGATCCCAACCAAACAGATTGAAATTTTAATTGAGCATTCCCAGTGATTGCACCTAGAATTTGTTCTGGAAATTAGCAGCAAGAATCCATATCCACATTTTTAACTTCTGTTAATTAAAAGATCTTCATAAAAATAGGTTTTTCACTCATTCAGTTACCGTTGAGTTCTCTATGTCATTTGACTGCATTTTCACACTGATGAAATTAGCACAAAAGCATAAACATATTCCTAAAATTACCAAGTGAATACAAATACACCAATGCTTGAAAAAAATAGATTTTCGGACATTACCAGATTAAGTACCGTACGTAACAAAGGCCTCTTTGCCATAGAAAGTCAATTTAATTAATGGATTAGACTGTGCTTTAGAATGCATGTTAATATAAAGATTGATCAACAGGTTACTTTCATAAATCACTGTGTATGGAAAAGTTCATTACATTTGAGTTTTCTTTACGTCAATTCTGCTTTTGTGCAACACTTTGTTGAATTTTCTCTGCTCACAGTCATGCCTTTTCGCAGTTTTTCTTTTCTTCTATGAAACATAAACTGTTCTGTATTGGTTTGAGTATCAATGTATTGCCAATAATTCGAAATTTTCCTGTATTCAACATGTAACTGAGGGTAAGTGCTTTTTAAAAAGTAGCTTAAATATTCGACCCTATAGCTAGCCATGAAGTGACCACACAGAAATTGAGAGTCATATGGCTAGCTGTAAGGAAACAGATGTTTTGTGCTGAAGATAGCATTGATTTGGGTTTCACACGAGGACTTGATCAAACGTTTTACCTGAAATCAGGTAAACTGTGACAAATATATCAATTGTGAGTTTGCAAAGGGCACCATAGTCCCTATCAGTGGTCCAGAGGTATCATCTTGAGTGCATTTTCTTCCTGGAGCAAGCTATATATGATCAACAGGAATAAAAAGCATGAAATTAGTCAACTGCTACTTGTAGTTTTTTGCAGTAATCATGACTGATTCAATGATTCAATCAGTAGTCCTTGAAGAAAATACTGAAATGATTTTACTGCCGGCTGTTCTTCAGATTGGTGGGAAGAACATTAAAAAAACCAAGATACATGTGTAACAAATACTGAGGCTTGTTACTCACAAAATTGACACAAGGTTTATTACCCTGATACCACAAATTGATGTATTGAACGCTATTCATAAAAACTTTTTCTAGCATCCATTCATGTCAATGTATAAAAACTTCTTGCTGGTAAATCATAGCTTCATATTTATAGAATTGGTGGGATATCTACACATGCTGCCTTGATTGCAAGCAACCAAATGGCCATGGTCTTGGCGTGGGTATGTCTACTTTACAGAGCCTTCATGTCGAAGATGATTGAAAATTTTGATTCCTGAAGATTGTGGTGTTGGAAAGTGCAACTTTTTTGTTTGCAACTGTGATGGAGGTTGTCGCAAAGGCAATGGGCGATGTACGGATGACCAATTCCGAAATTGTGGATATTGATGGATTCTACGAACAAATTGTGTTTTTGAATTGTAAAATTTCTGGTGATAAATGCATGATTATGTCTAATCCAGATTAATATGATTAGTTTGCGTAATGCTTAGCTTTTGCTTGTGTTAAGTGATGTCAGCAACCCACTTTTGAATAGACTGGTTGCCAGCATGTGATTTCTGTAGGTCACTAAAGAGAGTATGCGTCTGAATTTCTAGGAAACTGAGGCCTACTGTACATGCAAATCAGAAGAAAAAACATTCAGTGACTACCTCTCTCAAAGGATCTTCAAAAACTACGCTTTTCATACAATATGCTTCCAATATAGGGTCAGGATTAGTCTCAATATTGAGCCTAATCCTGATGGGAATTGAAATTGAGGCATACCGTATGCCTAAACCTGTCATTGAACCTGAAGCTAAGAAATAATTAAGGTTATTCAATATGGTTCTTTCTTTCTATTGCCACGTTTATATTTTCATTTTTTTATTTGTTTCTATTTCTTAATATTGTTTTCCTTCTTGATATTAGTATTTCCGTTAGGATATTTTTATTTCATTGTATGGTTCTCTTTCCATATATTTATCTTCTTCTGCACATAGTTGAGGGTTTTGAAGTATTTCTCTTATACTGCATCAATTCATGTTTTCTTTACTGTTGAGTTTTTCTTTGCCTTTTCGTAATTTCTTTCTTTTTTATTTTAAGTTCTTCGCGTTTATTTTTGCTTCATTTTATCACATTTTTTTTATTTGTTGTTCTTTAAAGCTAAATATTTTGTGTATAGGTTTGATGGATATTGCTAAGGGAGCTGATTCCAATTTGGTTTAGTCAAATAAAACAAATTACCCAATTGACTTTCACACGAACTTCGTAATATAGTTGAATTTGCTTGAATCGAAGAATTTCTACTCAAATTTGCTTGATCACTAATTTTGTTAAAATGCCCATAATATTTTTTTGCAGAGAAAAGATTTGATTTTGAATTTTTAATCTAGTTCAAAGCCTCAAGACAATCATTGGTGAATTTTAGTATATCATACAAAATTGGGACCAGTTCTGATTTCGAAATTATGCCTTGCAAAAGAACTCAGTAAAAAGAAACATTCTCATTCGTCATCTGTCGTATTCAGGAAAGATATTGAGAAAAAAGGCTTTTGAAATCAGGGTCAGATTATGATGGAACCAAATTAATAACAGCAAATAAGTAGAAAAAACAGAAAAAAACATCAATTGCATTCAATTCGAATCATGAAATTGTTGTACTCAGCTATTGTGGATAATTAAGGCCTGCATTATACTATATTTAATTTTGGTATTAAGTGAAAAATTCCAATTTTTTTACGTTCCCAATGTCTTTTTGTTAAAAACATAAATTTGGTTAAAAACAGACATTTTCAGTGACAGCATTTGACAGAACAAAGCATTATAGATTGACTTTGAATAACTTACAAAAATAAGTGAGGCGGCCAGCCAAAACTTCTCAAGTACAATGTACGCCGCAGCTTGGGCTAGTGGCAGGATCCAAGTGATCCAGGATTCAAATTTTTCTGACATAAATTCTCGAAAATTCAAGTTAAAATTAATAAAACGATTCATACCTACTATCCGCACTGCTTCTGTGCAGTATTTTATGCCAGTAATATTATGTGTACACAAAAAGCCAGATTTAAATCTTTTGACCGAATCTTTCGTCTTTGAGCCACCAATTTATGTTGAATAGAACATGGACGGAAAATTGAGATCACGATCAAGCATAAGAATTTTGTTTTCGAAATACTATATTTTTTCGCTCAAAATTTTGCCATAATCCTGAATTGTAAGTCCATTTATAAGATTCAATGTATTCAAATGATGCACAGAAAGTTTTTCTACATTTTTCATGTGCTAAGCATGTTTCTGGTGGTAAATTTTAAATGATTTATTCATGAGAAGAAAATTAAATCGTAGTGTTGATTGTAGTTAGTTTTTGCATTGCTAGCCGCCTCCATGGACTGTTGCAGATTCAGAAGTGATTGAAGCTATTGATTTTTGGAGAACTGTTCAGTCTAAATGACTGCAGGGAGATGTTCTCATATAAACTATTGAGTTGGAGTTTGAAATCCGTTATTTCCATCTCATTTGTAAATATTGGGATTGTTGGGCCAAATATACACGTATAAACATGTGATTGGATGTTGAATTCGGCAGTCAAATGTAGAACATAATCATAAAAATATAAAAGCTTCCAGAATTTTTTTTTCATTTAGGAAACAAATTGTAGTATCGCCTCAATGATGAAATTCGTATCCATCCTGTGCATATTCTTCCTCATGCTGTATGGTAAAATTTACTCGGAATGTTGCAACACCAGTCAAGACACAACGTCAAAGAAGCTCGATGGGGTATGTGGATTTTTTCATGTAAAATAAATTCTAAGAATGTAGGTTACCTGAGTGAGTTGAGTTTTATGTAGATAATCTGAATAGCATACTCGTCAGCTGAAAAAAGGAACATCCATCTTTTACACAAAAGGTCCTATGAGATCTACTATAACAAGGTATACTCATGATATAGAAAGATTTACAGACTCACTTCCCTTAAATTTATAA
>CAWUHX010000008.1:49281-214281 GCA_963922205.1 Romanomermis culicivorax | reverse complement strand
TTGAAGTTAATAGTCTATATTAACATATTCACTTTATCAGTCTATATTCAAGAATGCAGTCTGGGTAAAACTGTCAAAAAAATAACATGAATGAATATTACATGGAGCCATTATTCCATTTAACATCCCGATACTAATTTTCTCATCTACTAATCTACTAATTCTCTAAACTTTACCAGGTTTTTGAGTATCGGCAGACTTATTTACTCAATTCAGGCGAGTCAAGACTGCTTTAGTCGAGTCAAGAGTGCTATCACAATGAAGGATGCATGAATCATGATCAAATTAAAGTCTCCAGGTATTATCTCTAAATTATCTCTTTTATAGGGCAATTGATAACTCATAAAAACTTGGGTGATGTCACACTAATAAATTTCCCAAAGGCCTTGTTAATATTAAAATTATCATAAATGTGGGGAGAATGGAAAATTTGCCAAGATCGGATCTCAGCAACTTCTATAACCTACATATAATAGGCCATCTTGAAAACTGCAACAATTTTCTTTTGACCAACGATTCACCTCTAATAATTCCTGCTATATACGACTTTGAATTTAATTGAAGTTTGTAAGATGTCTTTCTTTTATCACATAAGTACTTTTTGACTATAGATAGTTTTATCAAATGTTTTTTTTTTGATGTTCCTGCGATCAAGTAAAACAAATTTTCTATTGTTCTTAAGATTCATACAAATTTTGGAATGAAAATGACCATGGTCACAAAAATCCATTAGTGTTGTAACACAGTGCACAATAGCGGAATTTCAGAAGCTTCACTTGGAAACCACCCTGGAACCGTTTACATGGACATTTTTTAAAAAATTAAAAAGAGTATTTGGGACTAATTCATTTACTTCAGAACCTCCAGTCCCTATGTGACCAATAGTCTGGTAGAAAATCCCAAGAATATAATCCACTTTCCAGTATTTCAGTCACAAAGGTTTATAAGTGAAAACACATATCACATCCTCATCTCAATCTAACAGTCTCCGCAGTGCACTGTAGAATGTCCAATTTCAGAATGCACACTCGGAAACCGTTTCTTGTAAGTATTAAAATTAGTGTCATTGACTCTGAATACTTATAATGAATTTGATAGGATTCTAACTCAACGGCTAAAACATGAAGGAGTGTGATCACTTGTTGTAATCCTTTTTTCCATTTTTTGAAGATTTTAATTTGTTTCACAATGATGGCACATCTGCTACCATATTAATATCCTGAAGATGCTAATGCCACAACTTCTATACTGTCAACCTTTAAGATCATTGGGGATTCAAAGGTTTTGAACTTGCCTAGATTGTCATCCTCGATATGCCTGAATGCAATGTGCTCAGTTTATATGGAATGAGTGAGAATCGAAAAATTACAAATAATTTTATTGTCAAAATCTTTTGCAGATATCTTTAAAAAATAATTTGAAGATTATTCTGGATGAATTCAGTTTAATCCCAAATTTGCTGTCCTATGGGGTACATGATTTGACAAAAGATCAGAAGAATGTATTTGCTTCCCAGTTTTTCATTCTCAATAGTGCATGGACCCACAAAATACAACATTCGTCATACAGGGATTACATATGTACACTGTAAAATTACTGTCAAAGTAAGGACAACAGCATTTGAATGTACAAATGCTAGCCAACAGTAAGGAAGAAGGCAACAGATTCTGACACTGCATTTGTAGAAGATTGATCCACTTTCCAGAAAATATGACTTTCATATCAATCTTCCTTTGAGTGTGCATGTGCCTTTAGGATTCAGAGCAAGTGCTATTCCATTTTGTACGCAATTCTAATTTTCTAGCACCACGAGTTTCATCGGCAGAAAGCTGAACTGTTTGGTAGTGAATTTAATGGTTCCATGACACAATACATCATGGAGCTGTTGAGGAGGCATTTAGGTAACCTAAAAACATTCAGAAAACGCTTGGAACTAAAACCAAATGTATTTTTAGTTCAGAAGCTACCAATCTAGTCATAGCCCACTGTTTCTTTCTCCAACAGGCAGATAGTTTTTGACATAGAACATGCTAATAAGCATTCAGAAAATGTTAGTTATGTTGCCATTTACTATGTACCTGGCAAAATTTTTGTTCCCTGAATCTTTTCTTGCATCCTGCAGTTTTGAAACTATTATCAGCAGGTGATCAGTTGTGAAACTAATGGGTCATTTCTACTCTGAAATGGTCTGGATTGTGGACATGAAACATTCAGCTTGAAAATCGACTTGTGGTCATGAAAAAAACTGCAATTTTTTTTTAAAACAACCAATGGTAACTTCCTATGGAACTATTCAGAACGGAAGTGCCCTTTCATTGGGTTATGTTACGTTAATTGCATTCCCTATTGTTCCATAGGAAAAAACAGCTTTTAAAATCGTTGTCAGTTATTAAATGTGTCGGAGGGTCGATTCCTTTGACCTTTTGTCCTCTATTATCATTCCTTTTAGTTTTAAAGTTCTTTGTTGTTAAAGTAGGTTTACTTCCAATTAGTTAAACAAATATTTCAAAACAGTTTGTGCTATACTATTTTTGGTATCAAAAAACAAATGGATGATGAAGTTCTGCATAACATTTGTAGTTATCATTTGGCATCGCTTGGCCATTTTTAATCATTGGGTAATTAATTATTAGACTTTGTGTGCTGTTTTTCTTTTGTCGCCAGTGAGGACTTGTCACTTATATTGTTTGATTGTGTTCCACTCCACCAACGATGGTTGTCATTTCAAGGTTCACTCATTATTTAGAAGTTTGAGTTTTGGTGGACATTCCTCGGTGTCCATCAGTGTGATCCTATTGGTATATTTTTGGCTACTGACTTTTGGTAAAGTGTGTAATAGCTGCAATGTCTCCTACAGGGTGTTGGTTGCTCATTCATACCGACCTTGGTGTTTTTTCCCTGTTGTGAATTTTTGTATTCTTACTTGCCTTTTTGTTTTGCTCAATAACAATCCCCATCATTCTACCTTTGTCTATTAGTACCAACTGCCTCACAACCCCATCTTGCCAAATTAGCCTCAGGGTAAGGACTCAGTCAGGAATCTCAAAATAGTTTTTTTCTGGCAAAGCAAAATTAGAAATAGGAGAAAAAGTTTTGGCTCTTTTGCTAAATCCCATATTTAAATATGATCAAATGCAAACCCCTAATTGTTGGCTTCAGCTGATCACAGGAATATCAGAAATCGAATTTCAAGTAATTAAGGTTCTTTGTTTTAGTTTTTTGTCGTTTTCTATGCCATCATTAACTTATTTTCATGATAATCTGATTTAATTTTTGAAAACTTGTGTTCTCTTGTTTTGTAAACTACTGATTGCTGAAGAAAAAATGTTCCATCACTGCTTGCTCATGACTGTACCTCAAACTCGACGGCTGAGGGATGTTGAGAGTGGCCGGAGCAACCACCTCAACTATGAACTGTTGCAAAAAGAGAGTGCCTCTCCCGCTGCTTGGTTGGCTGAGTTGGTTAGACTGTGTGGACAATAGCAACAAGATCCCGGGTTCAAGTCCCAGACCTATCAATACTTTTACTGAGGCCCTGAGTAGTGGGAACATGTTGCCTCAACATGAAGGATAATTGAAAATTGCCTGTACTTGATCTGATTGACACCAAATGATATGTATAGGTAACTAGTCACACTTGATATAACAGTGTAAGATAAAAAACATACTATGTGATGAAAGACAGACCACAATTATAACCTTAAAAAATTAACACAATTTCAGAATTGCGTATTGCAGAAATTATCAGAATTTAATGGTTGATCTTGAGAAGATTATTGTATTTTTCAAGATGGTCTGTCATGTGCCGCTTTCAATGCTGAGAATAGATGTGGTAAAAGTTTGCATTGTTTACCACATTTATGCAAATTTTATTATCAACAAGGTCTATGGGGAAAATTATTAGTTTGGCATTGCTGAAGTTGTTAGGAGTTATCAATTCCACTATTAGATGTGTTATTTTAAAAGTAATAAATGCAGACTCTTCCTCATATAGTTTATCGAATATTCATTGATGCATTCAGGTCTACCATAGACTTTGTTATTTCTTAAGGTTATGTTCACAAATTCACTATGCAACAGTTCAATCTTGTGCAGCTTAAATTTCTGTTGCTAGAAATATGAATTGAATACAGAATGGAATTGCACTTTACCCAAATCACAAAGACAAATGTTTGCTCAATGGAAGATTTTTTATCAAAAGTCACCCTTCCTTAAAAGCAGATTAATCATCAAACTAAGCAGTGTCAGAGTCTGCTGGCTACATGCATACTGTTTGCCATGCCAGGGTTTGTACATTCGAATGTAATAATGTCCTAATTTTTACAGTAGTGTTGCAATATACCTATTCTTTTTTTCTATGACTAATGTTATATTTTATAGGTGCAGTTCATAAGCAGAAACATGATCTATTGGACAATCGTTGGGTGTGCCCTAGAAGCTACAGAGATTAAGTATCCGATGATACTCCTATGATGTAGTCACCATAACTGAAGCTGATTCTATGCAACTTGCCGAAAATTTACCAGCAAAGCCAATTTTTCGGGGAAACTTTGGTATTTGCTGATCTGGTTTCCCCAGTCATATAAATATGGTTCCATAATTGGTCATTAAGTAATATTATTCCGCCAACAAAATTACTTCAAAAGTGTTTTCTCATGTTAAAAATAGAGACAATGTAACATTAGGTATTAAGCTTTTTCTAAATTACTCTTTGCATTATTTACTATATACCTTGGTGTTTTATTCTGCCATCCCCTCAAATGCAGTCAACTGGGACATCGCCATGAATTTTTCCAGGATGATTCTCTGCTAGAATTATCATGTTGAAATTGTAAAATATAAGTAGATCTTACTGAAAAAGTGGAAATCAAATATTACAGAATGTAAATGTTTCTTGTAAATGTGTTGAATCACATTTTAATTTATTACAAATGTTTTAGAAATTTTTTTTTGCATATAGTTGACCAATGGTCATGAGCAGATTCAATTTTGGATTTGTCAAATGGAAGAAATATATTCTATCACATTTGGCCATAGCTTAGATTCACATAAACTTCATGATTATAGTTGAGTTTGCTTAAATACAAAAAAATATATTCGATTATGTTCGCTAATAAATTTTTTTTGTAATACCCATGATCACATTTGGCACAAAAAGATCTGGCTTCAAATTATCGATGTGGCTAAAATCCCTAATCAAATCAACACTAAATTTTTGCAGAGCCTAGAAAATTTAGACCAGTTCTGATGTTAGATTTAGCAAAGCATATGCAATGTAGAAGAGAAGTCATAAAAATGAAACATTTTTTCTTCACATAAATGAAGTGAACACACGTTTTCAAAATTTAGGTCAGATTATCATGATAATGAGTTGATGATCGCATAGAAAATGACAAAAAACTAAAACAAAAAACCTTAATTCTTTTAAATTCGAATTCTGATATTCCTGTGATCAGCTGAAGCCAACAATTAGGGACTGCATTTGATAACATTTAAATATGGCATTAGAGAAAGCACCTAAACTTTTTTTCGTATTTCTAATTTTGTTTTGCCAAAAAATTACTTGGTAGAAAACATTCATTTTGAATCATTTAATTTCGCAGAATAAATTGTTTTATGTAACATCTTCAGTAAGTAAACGCCTGCAACAATTTTCTCATAAAGCACAAATCACATAGTTTCTGATACAATATTTCTGCTAACAAATAACAACTTGGTCTACCGATGGGATTTCCTCATCCCATGCAACTGACTCAGGGATCGAATCCTTTTTACATAAATGTTCGAAAATTCAAGTTAAAATTAATAAGGTGATTCAGACTAAGTAGTCTGACTAAGTCTGTGCAGTGTTTTGAGCCTGTCATAATCCAAAAAATTGAAATTGCAAGGAAACAGGTTTGAATTTTTTGAAAGAATCCTATGCCTTTGATTCGCTAATTTCTCTTAAATGGGACACGTAATGAGGACTATAGTCATGATCAAGTACTAAAGTGTTACCCTTGAAAAGCCATTTTTTGGTACAAATTGTGAGCATAATCCTCAACCAAATGTCCTTTTTGGATTTTTTTTGACTATGAATAATGCACAAGCAGTATTTTGACATTAGTGATTTTTTGATGTGACAAGCATTTTCTGGTGGTGAATTATTCATGTGAAGCACTTCAAATTCATTATGTTTATTGTGTGAAGCTTTTTATTTGCTAGCAACTTACACAGAATGCTACCTATAGAAAAGAGTCGGGAACAATTGATTCATCTTGAATTCTTATGTCTAAAAGACTGCATGAATTGTTCTGATGAAAAAGTTTAGTATTTATGCATGACATCTATGACTTTCATCATGCTTGCAAATATTTTGATTGGTGTGTCAATTATAGTAAAATGAATGTTTGCTTGAATGTGAGATTCCAGCAATCGTATTTTTCAATGTTCCTCTGTTTTTGATAGAATGCTATTGACTCAAAAAAACGAAAACAAGATCAATATTAAAATCGTTCAAATATTGCTTTTGGCATAGGATATTTCAATCAAAAAGGTGGTAGGTTAATTGAGTGTGCCCACAAATATGAGTAAAATGTAGCGGAGAATCGGAAAACAGAATTTCTTTTCTTATAGGAAGCAGACTGTAGTATCATGTTAATGATGAAGTTTACATTAATACTGTGCATATTTGCCTTCATGCCGTATAGTAAAATTAACTCTGAATGCTGCAACACTTATCAAGACAAAAAGTCGAAGATTCTCAAGTCAACTATTACAGAGGTAAATTACCTGAATTACCTTTGAAAGTCGATCTCCATTTGGATAATTCAAAAGCAGCTGTAGGCTGGAAAACAAAAATTATTCAGGAGTTACCAAAAGACTCTGACATGGAAATTGCATCGATTTGTTTAAAGACATACCTTAAATTTACAATATGGCCACATGAGTAAATACTATGGAATAGGAGACGAAATGTTGCTCTTTCAATAATACACATAAATTCTATTCGGAGTATAAAGGTGGGATCACACGTTGGGGTAATCATCTCACTGATCTCTAAATTCTAATCAAAGCTATCCCTTAAAGAATTCATGCAAGGTAGATCAAAATTTTTATGATACCTGCCGACCATTTGCACCTGAAATTTCTCTCGGGCATTAGCAGCAAGTATACATACTCACACTGTCAACTTCTATTAATGAGAAGATCTTCATGAAATCAGAATTTTTTCAGATTCACTTAGTGTTAAGGTATTCATGTCACTTGAATGCATTTTCAAGTTAATGAAATGTGTGCACAACTGCCGAAATTTCTTTCCTAGAATGACCGCCTCTAAGAGAGTCTAAACCGATGCTTGAAACATGTAAATTTTCAGATATTAATAGAATGAATATGGTACACGAGAGAGGTTTAGTTGCTACAAAAAGTCATTTCAAAGAATGAATAAAATAATAATTCAGAATGCTTTCAAATATGTAGCATTGATCAACAAATTACTATCGTACATCTCTGTATGTGAAAAAGCTTGTTAATTATCAGTATTGCTTAGGTTGATTCTGCTGTTGTGAAATTTTTTGTCCCATTTTCTCTAGTTATAGTCGAGCCTTTTTACTTTTTTCTTCTAAGTCGAGTATTTGTGATTGACTCCTGTTCACACATCGTTTACCTATGAAGTAAAAACTGTCATGCTTTGGTTTTAGTAACA
Organism: Romanomermis culicivorax; assembly: GCA_963922205.1. NCBI lineage: Eukaryota > Metazoa > Nematoda > Enoplea > Mermithida > Mermithidae > Romanomermis > Romanomermis culicivorax. Next base: position 206,594 of record CAWUHX010000008.1, on the reverse strand, counting down.
AAGTCTGACAAATAATGCAGATGTTCTGACCCATCCCAGCCTCCATAATCACTGTGAATATTCAACTATACAGTCAGCTCTGTAGTGACTACCCAAAAATTTCCAATAATAAGGTTGATTGCTACGACACTAGCCCCTTAGGCAGAAGTTAGCATTGGCTCCTTAGAAGCTTCATGAATCCTTTTCTGCGTCCACCTGCAGTATTTTTTGGACATTTTCATATGAGGGATTAGTTTCCAAAATTCACAAAAATTTTCATCAGTGATGCAGAGGTATATTGTTTTTCTTCCTTGAGCAAGCTATATGTGGTCAAGTGAAATGAGAAACGTAGAACTGTCAATCTCTAGTTTTATGCACTGATCATGAGGGATTCAAAAATCAGTACTCTTCCAGGCAAGTATTTGTAACAGCTGCTGAAGTTCATTAGAAAGAATTTGAATCAAGGGGTTCTTGCATGCTGAATTTTCTGGCCGAGAAAAGGTCTAGCATCTCCAAACGAAAAAGGAAAAGCAGCGTCTGGAGTAAATTGATTTTCAGAAGATTTTGATATCACTGATTGATGTATTGAACATCATTGATCAATGTATTTCACGGAAAAATTCTGCTCACAATTTCTCATGTTAACGATTACAGACTTAGCCGACTCAGGCCGATCATAGATTACAATTTTTAGGAGTCGCTTATGTACACATGCTGCAATGACTGCATACAACCACGTGTAATCGGTATTGGCATGAGTAAGTCTACTTTACTGAATTTTTATGTCAAAGATTATCAGAAGTTTTTTCTGAAGATTGTGGCGTTGGGAGATGCAACATTTTCCAATGCAATTGTGATGGAGGTTGTCACAAAGGCAGTGGACGAAGTACGGACCAACAATTCCGAAAATTTGGAAATGTATGAATTCTTTGATAAACTATGTTTTTGAATGATGATAAAAGCATGAATAAATCAAAGAAGGAGTGGGATGGTTATTTCGTGCAATGTTTAATCTTTGTGTAATGTCATGCGAGGTCAGCAATACTTTATAGAGTTAACTAATGGTGTGCAACAGATTCATGTGGCTCACTGAAGATAGTATCCCAGAAGTGATGGTCAGTACAGTCCGATAGTTCTCAGTATACCAAATACCACATTCAGTCACAGAGTAACCTAAGTTTGCTAGCATGCAATAGAAAAATGTGCTCCCCTAGTTGTTTCCGTCTAGCTTTACACAAAAAGGTCACAATGTGCCATGGATGCTCATGGAGTATAACATCATTCAATGTGAATCTTACTTTCATTTATTAGGCGAATAGTAAAAAGCATTGACAGATGTATATAAGTAGTACATTGGCTGTTTTCTGGACGTAACCACTGCTGTAAAAAATAGACATACAGGCAGATGTGCCCACAATTGGAACTTATGTAGGAAAAAAGGATGAATCCCTACCAAATTTTCTTCAAAAAATGGTATCCTTTCATCTGCAAAATTTTGCATAGATAGGATAGGTGCTATAGTGAGAGCATCATTAACTCTTGAACCGGTAGTTGTACCACTACACCAACTCCAACTGTTGCTCGACAGGACCTATGCTGATTTAAATGTGCTAGAAAGATGGGACATAATGCCTCTGTGAGTCAATATACAGACCTAAAAAATGACCCGTTTTAATAGTCCTGTTATGTTTATATCTCTGCTCAGATCCGAAGATGTCAGCAATATGACTCAAGTCCTATCGGCTTGTACTCAATCGACTACTGTAGGTCACTCAAAGGAGCTTCCTATTAGCAATCAACTGAACACAGTGCAACAGTCCTTAAGCAGAAATAAACACAACCTTCAGTCACTAATAAGTAACTGGAAACTCTAACTCTTGCAATCAAAGGGCACTCAGGGTCTCCCCAGATGCCTCCTAAAGGTTCACACAAATACACAGAACTCACTTCGCTAATATCCAAAAGGACTGGGGCTTCACCTTGGCTTGGGTCCTGTGTAAGACGACTCCCTCCAACCGCTCAATGCGCGAGAAATAGTAATAGTATAAATAATAAATAATTATTATATCAATAATATGCAAATCTGGTGTGGGGCTGTCGACGTTTGCCTTTACTAGGCGAAGCAACACAATACAATGTTATGACGGACGCGACTCGCCCAAAACACACCAAATTGCAAGAAAGTAAACACGAATAATGAATGTTTTCTTCCTTTTTGGTGGAATCGTAACTTTGTCGATTCACCAATTTTGCATAGATGTGGGATTGCTACTGCCGTAAGCACATCCCCAACATCCCTCCAGCCTTGAAACTGACCAATGGGAGGTGAAGAAGGAAACCGTGAGCAGGACTTTTACCTTTTACGGTGTGACCTACTACTGGATCCCAACTTAAAAGGATTATGATCTGACCCCGAAGGGTGTACGGGTCATAATCGTCCTGACCTGACCCCGAAGGGTGTACGGGTCAAGACCACCTCCAACGTCAAGTCATTTTACAAGGTTACCTAGGTCTGTCCACTGAGATGCCGCGGCACGATCGATCACTGATCCAGCATCTGACGGATCGACGACTCTGCATTGGCTTGACTTTTTCCTGGCTTCGCCAGCGTGCCTTGAGGCTCCTAGGTACCTTCCTCCACAGTCGATCGCTTCGTCCCATTGAGTGATGTGGAGTGTCTTTGGCAGCAGCGTCCCAATCCTTGCAGTAATTGGCTACTTTCGTCCGCTCCATCGACCCCTTCGGTTTGTCGCCAATTTTTTGTACGAAAAAAATTTTAAAATACGATATGACGAACAAGTATTTACAAAACTAGTAGGGCGAAAAAATTGAGCAAAAATTTTAAAATACGAGGCACACATGACAAAATATTTACAAGGCACTGAAAGAACGACAAGAGAAATACGAGGCAAAAATGATGAGATTAAAATACAAGAAAAAATAACAAATGCAAAATAAGTGAAAGAAATATTAAACCAAAATGTGGACTCAAGCGATGAGCTTGGCCAAAAATGAGATTTTTTGAAAGGCAACAACACAACCAAAAGTTTAAATAATATTTTTCTATTTTATGTTTTATAATGTTTTTGGATTTTGGTAATTTTTTATTTTTTTGTGTTTTTTGTGTTTTTTGAATAAATGAAATGAAGTCAAGAATGGAGGATTTTTTGACCAAAATTTTGGCGGCTAAAAATTATTGTTGCTGCCCGCCGCCTTGCTGCTGGCCTTGTTGATGACCTCCGCGACCTCGGAATGCACCACGAGGGTGTTGTCCTCGGTATATACCTCGGCCACCAACGTAACCAGCTCTGCCCCTGTTCGGATTGTTAAAATGAAACTGGCCTGGTTGGGCACCCCTTCCCCGTCCTCCACCAGCTCCCCTAGCACCCTGTAGATGCTGTATAGGTTGCTGTTGTTTCGGAACGGTTCTGGAGGCTTGCCCAGTGCCAGAACTGGGGCCAGTGGAGACCTGGTTGGCTATACCAACCGTGGCTCCTTGACCACCAGTTTGACTGCTTGCGAGTCCGGGTGCCCGAAAGGTCTGTCCCGCATCGTTCTGAACTTTGCTAAATTTAACAGTAGTCGGAGGACTTGGGCTACCTGACCTTTTGACATCCATCTCCGCCGCTTGTTGACTGTAATTATACATCACCAAGCGATAGGCAGTCTTGAAAACATCCGAAGCAGTGGCACTCCGATATTCCTGTAACAGCATGATGTTTGCAAACACTTTGGCTGAGACCCATCGTTTACCGATCTGCTCAGCCGTAAGTGGTGCATAGTCAAGCATAAGGAATATCATCATACACAAATATCTGACAGCTGCAAATACGACACTTGCTCGATATTCCGTGAGCCATTCAAGGACAATGTCACGAATGATCCTATCCCATAGTGGCTCTGGAATATTTCGCGAGTCGTATAAAAATCCACCTTGGACATCAAACTGTGGCTGATACAGTTTGTATATAGTCCTGACCGCTTTATTGACCATCAGCCAAATCTCTGGATCTTCAAACTGCTCGTCGCAAAAATAATTAGCCAATTCCGGTGTAGAAAAAGAAATTGGACCTCTGGCTCTACTTTTATCTTTGGTGACTTGCCAAAAATCCAACAATACATCCCGGAATAACTCCACCGTCATTTCTGGTGTTTGTTGATTTGGGTCAACAGTAACCAGAGTTAACGGCTTTATCTTTCCTGGTGTAAAGATTTGAACTTGTTGTCCTGCAACCTGTGGCTTGCTAGGAGCTCCCTGCACCTTAGGCTGATGCCGTCCGGAAGCAGAGGTGTCCATAGCCTGCGACACAAATTGCGTGGACTGACTCGTTGCCATCAATAAAGTACCTGTAGAGACAGTCTGCGACACAGGAGTAGTTGAAGATATGGTGGTCACGGATACCATTGCTGAAGCTGGAGCAGAAGTTTTGGCAGGTTTCGGCTGCGTAACCTTTGCAGGCTGCGCAATTGCCTTTTCTACCTTTTTCTTCTCCTGACGGGCTTTTGTTTTTCGTTTCTTTTTCAAGTTAATGAAAATTTGCCTATCATTTAAACCTTTTATTTTCATATTTTTTATTGCCTCAGCAGTATAATATCCGGGAACACCTTCTTTATCCCAGGTCAAGGCTAATACTTGAATTTCCTTATCCTCTTCAGCCAGCCGGGCCGCTAGCTCTTGTGGTGTTTCCACCACAGTATGGCTAGGTGTCCCTGCTGTCGGTTCTTCCTCCTTTTGCTTCACACCTTCGGCATCCATGTACTCGCTAATGTAAGCTCGCTCATACACGTTCTGCTCATCCTGGGCAATCGGAATTTCTTCCGATTGCGCTTGACTTTCTACGCTAGACAAGTACTGACTCGCATCCATAGATGTTTGTGTTGGGGATGCACTTACAGTAGCAGGCATCCCTTCCATGCAAATTGTGAAAATGGGGAGAAGGCGTCATTACGTGGGCATGACTGCCTTTATAAGGCAATATGTGATACGTTATGATCATTCATCATTCTTATAATTTTATGTTTATTTTGTGGGAGCCGCCCGTCCGCCAGCCTTTGTTATTGTCTTTTTACGCCAATAAAGTGGGACGGACGATTGGTGTTTATTTATCGATTGTTTGGTGGCAATCGAGAGTTATATTGGGCCTATATACCTTTCTGCAGCAGCGTCTCACATCCCCGACTTTTACGAGAACTATTGGGTAAGGTTCTCTGGAGTATTCTGGTAGTTTTTCAGGTGCAAGCTGTTGGATTCCAGTTGCTGTATAGCAACTGAAGGTTGTGTTTATTTCTGCTTGAGAACTGTTGCACTGTGTTTAGTTGATTACTAATAGGAAGCTCCTTTGAGTGACCTACAGTAGTCAATTAGATACAAGCCAATAGGACTTGAGTTATATTGCTGACATCCTCGGACTTCAGCAGAGATATAAACATAACAAGTGGTGGCTTCTAACACTTGCATCATTGAAAAGCACAGAGTCACCCAGAGTTCTGATATGCCTGAAGCTTTCTCAAAGAGAAGGGAAGTTGAGATGCCAAGTAAGAAAAATGTGCCCAATACTATAATCAATTACGATATTGCCGATCCATTTATGGAAAAGATTCCAGGCGATTATTGTGATCAACTGCCATTGAATTATGATTATTATCACCATCGAAATTCACCAAATTACCATGGATTTTATTACGATTGGTGCCAGAATATCGATCAAAATATGGAGAAGATGCAATCGATGATCAATTCATTATTTGCTATATTGTCCAAGATCAATGGCGACAAATGTCAGGAATCAATGGTGAGTGGTGAATATCTGAGATCAGTAGTTATGAGTCAAGGTGATCTGCAAGGCAGGAGTGTGGCAGAAAATTTGCCTATGACGTCTGCAAAGGCAATTGCTGATGACCAAAAGTTGCAGCAGTCCAGAGTAGATGAGTCAGTGCAAAAAGTTATGGCATTGTCTAATACTGCTTCATCCACTGTTATTGTGAAAAAACCTCAAGCTAAAAGGCAAATCAGCCCAAAAGCTGAATGTCATACAGTGAGAGAAAACTTTCATGAAACAAGTGATGCAGCAATAGACAGTGATCAAGTTAGTAACAAAAAAGCTAGGAAGAGAAAGCATAGATCCAGGAAGATCAAAAGAGATATATCAGATTCTTATGGATCTGATTCCTCATTTGATGGATTTGAGCTTACTGTTTCAGATATAGCTAGAGCTGTTGAACCAAAGTTACTTCTTGATGACATGACAGAGCCACAAGTAGTCAGTTTTCTCAATGAGCTAGAAGGAGAATTTCTGTTGAATACCCCAGATAGGATCAAAATTGCAGCACTACGAAGACTATCCAAAGGTGTACCAAAGAGTATAATCAAAAACTGTACTTCTTACGGTATTGCCAGAAAGAAAATCATTCAAGTGTATGCACCAGGATACAATATCGGGATGCAGAAGAGAAAACTAGCTAATATTGAAATGAAATCTGATGAACATCCAGTTCAATTCCTCATGAGAATAAGCGAGTTGGTAGAAGCCATTTATGCTAATGAGTCAGAAGAGTTTAGAAATGGCTTGATTATTGAGACATTCATGTATAAGAGTTCAGAAGAGATACAGATGGAGTTGCAAGATCAAAGTAATGAGTTTGAAAGCTGGCATGATCTTGCAGAAGAAGTTTATAAGATTGAAAAGCGGAAAAGTCTTGCTTCCAGAATTTATGAAAGAAAGAATGTTTCAAGTGTGGCAAAGGAGAAGAGGCAAGAAAGTGTAGCCAATGTGAACAGAAACATTTCGATTTACGCCCGAAAAAGGCAAAATCGAAGAAAAACTGATCTACAAAAAGCTACAACTGATACTTCAAATGAGAATACCACTATACAGGGGATTCGAAAGCATATTCCTCAGTCAGGAATACACTTAGATGAACCTAGTAGTGAATCCCTCATACTGAAGATATCTATATTGCTTGCCAAGATGATGCAAAGTTTCAAAAGTTTGTGTGAAAGGACTATAGCTAACAGCCAAGCTTTAAAAGACTTGACTGCAACTGTTGAGGAGGGAAAAATCCTGAATCAACAAGGTAGAAAAGTCAAGAAGCCATACTGTAATTACCATAGGAATTACTCCCATGATACATCGGACTGTCGAAGCCTGAATTTTATCAGGAACAGACAAAAGACAAAGTGGGAAAATGAATATGGTAGGGACAGTAGATTTGGTTGTGGTATACAGTCTAGACACACTGTAGGTAGTAATGCAGCAAATGTTGAGAGAGTTAATCAGGTCAGATACCTTGGAAATACTGCAAATCAAGATAAACATCAATGGTCTGCAAATTTTCAGGAATGTATCAGAGGAGAGAAGCTCAATATTCAGCATATGCAGCAATCACTACCTGTGAGTCAAAAGCTTAATTTCATCAGTCCTATTTCAAGGCTGTCATCTGAGCCTCAGAAGCAATCAGTCACGTCTTTAGGGACAGACCTGAAAGCAAATTGTGGTGAAAATGTGATAGCTAAGAAAGAAGACAAAGGTGAAAAGAAGAAGCCAGAGGTGATAAATAGCATCATTGTACAGGATCAAATGCCACAGAGTGTTAAAGTGAAGGTGAAGAATGTGAATGGGGAATTGTTAGGGAAAGAAAAGTGTTAATTCGAAGTTCACTTCAAGTCAAATTGGACTCAAACAGAAGAAGTTGAACACCTGAATATGGTAAAACAACCTCAGAAGTTATGAGATCAGATGATTTTTGAAAGAACTGAGAATTGTGATTTGGAAATAAATCACCTCAAGGTAAATGAGGTATTCATGTTCAAAAGGAACTTTGATGGTGAAAGGTGATATGAATGCCAAAGGTGCCATAATCATCTGAAAGGAGGAACAGCACCTTACGGCAGTTCATGCAGTTGACACAGCTGCATAATATTTTTGCATTTTATTTTTGTATTGTTACACTTCAAATTTTTAAATATTTCTGCACTCAAAATCAATTTTTTTTTTTTTTTCTTTTCAACTCTCAAATTTTTCAAGATTGTCTTACTGCCTTAATTTTGTCATTAGAAATTTTTAGAAATTTAGATTTTTTCCAAATTTAAAAACGAGTGAACAATTTGCTCGATCATGAAAAAAATTGTATTGGACGAGCACATCAGGCAAGTCAGCCAGGATATCGGCAATAAATTCAATTGTCTTTTCTATGCTGATGGTGAGTTTATTTTTTGAATTTTTCCAGCGGGAAGAGTCAGTCCATTTTAGGTGCTATGGGAATGATGACTTCATGCTCATACTGCTTAATGGGCGACCAAAGGGCAAATGAGAAATGAAGTGTATCAGATGGAGTATGCTATGGAATAGTCAAGATGAAATTAAAGAGTCACGGCAGAAATGCCAGAACTTTAAATTTTGTCACTGACCAAACCATTTGCATTGTGTTATATGTTTAAAGCCCTTGCTTTCAAATTTTCTAATTTCAAAATTGAACCTGAAAGGGATCTATCAAAATCAATTTTTGGAATTCGGAGGCATGGAGTTGTCAATAGAATGTTGGACAGAGACACTGCAGTCGAGTGGTAAGAGTTTGGATTGAGTGTGGGTATCCGTAAAGGTGGCATTCTCCTTATTTTCTTACTAGCCAACCAAATTCTGTGACTATGGCACCTACAAATCACAATTTTCCCCCGCATTAAAGTTGTTCATGGTGGAAAGTGATGTGTATATGTCCATACAGATTTGAGTCAAATCTAAACGATAGTTATTCATGTTTATGGTAAGTCAAGCTGTAACTGCAGGTATACCTGCAAAGCAGCAATGACCCCATTTGTGACCAGATGATCGCATCAAACCAATAGGACTCTGCATAGTAACTATGGTTGCTTAGGGAACTCGATGTTTCGACTGAAGTCTGGATCACATAGAATTTTGAACTCATGGAAGATAGAAAACTGCTCATGTTGAAAGGTTGAAGTGTACACCAGAAAATAGGCTATGGAGCTAGAATGGCATAACCAAGCTGAAAATAAGGTCACAGATACCAGGATACAGCAGCAGTTTAAAGGCGGTGGACAACAGCAGTAATTTAACCGCAACAATTTTGGCCAAGAATTCAAATTTTCATTCAATTTTATTAACTTTTCATTCAAAATTCATAAATTTTCAAATCCAAATTTCAAAACACTTTTTGATTTGCTGTTGATCTTTTAAAATTCATTTATGTGTACATCACACATTTATTCTTGATTTCAAATTATTCGTATTTTAATACTTTCATTGTTTTTCATGTGATTTGATGTCTATTTTATTTAGATTTTTTAAATTCAAAAATGTCACCTACTACACTGGCGGGAAAGATGATAACAACGCAATTGTGCAGGATATATGGACCTGCTACCAAAGACACTCCACATCACTCAATGGGACGAAATGATCGACTGTGGAGGAAGGTACCTAGGAGCCTCAAGGCACGCTGGCGGAGCCAGGGAAAGTCAAGCCGGCGCAGAGTCGTCGATCCGTCAGATGCTGGATCAATGATCAATCGTGCCGCAGCATCTTAGTGGACAGACCTGGGTAACCTTGTAAAAGACTTGACGTTGGAGGTTGTCTTGACCCGTACACCCTTCGGGGTCAGGTCAGGATGGTTATGACCCGTACACCCTTCGGGGTCGGATCATAATCTTTTATGGAGTTGGGATCCAGTAGTAGGTCACACTGTAAAAGGTAAAAGTCCTGATCACGGTTTCCTTCTTCACCTCCCGTTGGTCAGTTTCAAGGCCCGAGGGATGTTGGGGATGCACTTATGGTAGCAGGCATCCCTTCCATGCAAATTGTGAAAATGGGGAGAAGGCGTCATTACGTGGGCATGACTGCCTTTATAAGGCAATATGTGATACGTTATGATCATTCATCATTCTTATAATTTTATGTTTATTTTGTGCGAGCCCCCCATCCGCCAGCCTTTGTTATTGTCCTTTTACGCCAATAAAGTGGGACGGATGATTGGTGTTTATTTATCGATTGTTTGGTGGCAATCGAGATTTATATTGGGCCTATATACCTTTCTGCAGCAGCCTCTCACATCCCCGACTTTTACGAGAACTATTGGGTAAGGTTCTCTGGAGTATTCTGGTAGTTTTTCAGGTGCAAGCTGTTGGATTCCAGTTGCTGTATAGCAACTGAAGGTTGTGTTTATTTCTGCTTGAGAACTGTTGCACTGTGTTTAGTTGATTACTAATAGGAAGCTCCTTTGAGTGACCTACAGTAGTCAATTAGATACAAGCCAATAGGACTTGAGTTATATTGCTGACATCCTCGGACTTCAGCAGAGATATAAACATAACAAGTGGTGGCTTCTAACACTTGCATCATTGAAAAGCACAGAGTCACCCAGAGTTCTGATATGCCTGAAGCTTTCTCAAAGAGAAGGGAAGTTGAGATGCCAAGTAAGAAAAATGTGCCCAATACTATAATCAATTACGATATTGCCGATCCATTTATGGAAAAGATTCCAGGCGATTATTGTGATCAACTGCCATTGAATTATGATTATTATCACCATCGAAATTCACCAAATTACCATGGATTTTATTACGATTGGTGCCAGAATATCGATCAAAATATGGAGAAGATGCAATCGATGATCAATTCATTATTTGCTATATTGTCCAAGATCAATGGCGACAAATGTCAGGAATCAATGGTGAGTGGTGAATATCTGAGATCAGTAGTTATGAGTCAAGGTGATCTGCAAGGCAGGAGTGTGGCAGAAAATTTGCCTATGACGTCTGCAAAGGCAATTGCTGATGACCAAAAGTTGCAGCAGTCCAGAGTAGATGAGTCAGTGCAAAAAGTTATGGCATTGTCTAATACTGCTTCATCCACTGTTATTGTGAAAAAACCTCAAGCTAAAAGGCAAATCAGCCCAAAAGCTGAATGTCATACAGTGAGAGAAAACTTTCATGAAACAAGTGATGCAGCAATAGACAGTGATCAAGTTAGTAACAAAAAAGCTAGGAAGAGAAAGCATAGATCCAGGAAGATCAAAAGAGATATATCAGATTCTTATGGATCTGATTCCTCATTTGATGGATTTGAGCTTACTGTTTCAGATATAGCTAGAGCTGTTGAACCAAAGTTACTTCTTGATGACATGACAGAGCCACAAGTAGTCAGTTTTCTCAATGAGCTAGAAGGAGAATTTCTGTTGAATACCCCAGATAGGATCAAAATTGCAGCACTACGAAGACTATCCAAAGGTGTACCAAAGAGTATAATCAAAAACTGTACTTCTTACGGTATTGCCAGAAAGAAAATCATTCAAGTGTATGCACCAGGATACAATATCGGGATGCAGAAGAGAAAACTAGCTAATATTGAAATGAAATCTGATGAACATCCAGTTCAATTCCTCATGAGAATAAGCGAGTTGGTAGAAGCCATTTATGCTAATGAGTCAGAAGAGTTTAGAAATGGCTTGATTATTGAGACATTCATGTATAAGAGTTCAGAAGAGATACAGATGGAGTTGCAAGATCAAAGTAATGAGTTTGAAAGCTGGCATGATCTTGCAGAAGAAGTTTATAAGATTGAAAAGCGGAAAAGTCTTGCTTCCAGAATTTATGAAAGAAAGAATGTTTCAAGTGTGGCAAAGGAGAAGAGGCAAGAAAGTGTAGCCAATGTGAACAGAAACATTTCGATTTACGCCCGAAAAAGGCAAAATCGAAGAAAAACTGATCTACAAAAAGCTACAACTGATACTTCAAATGAGAATACCACTATACAGGGGATTCGAAAGCATATTCCTCAGTCAGGAATACACTTAGATGAACCTAGTAGTGAATCCCTCATACTGAAGATATCTATATTGCTTGCCAAGATGATGCAAAGTTTCAAAAGTTTGTGTGAAAGGACTATAGCTAACAGCCAAGCTTTAAAAGACTTGACTGCAACTGTTGAGGAGGGAAAAATCCTGAATCAACAAGGTAGAAAAGTCAAGAAGCCATACTGTAATTACCATAGGAATTACTCCCATGATACATCGGACTGTCGAAGCCTGAATTTTATCAGGAACAGACAAAAGACAAAGTGGGAAAATGAATATGGTAGGGACAGTAGATTTGGTTGTGGTATACAGTCTAGACACACTGTAGGTAGTAATGCAGCAAATGTTGAGAGAGTTAATCAGGTCAGATACCTTGGAAATACTGCAAATCAAGATAAACATCAATGGTCTGCAAATTTTCAGGAATGTATCAGAGGAGAGAAGCTCAATATTCAGCATATGCAGCAATCACTACCTGTGAGTCAAAAGCTTAATTTCATCAGTCCTATTTCAAGGCTGTCATCTGAGCCTCAGAAGCAATCAGTCACGTCTTTAGGGACAGACCTGAAAGCAAATTGTGGTGAAAATGTGATAGCTAAGAAAGAAGACAAAGGTGAAAAGAAGAAGCCAGAGGTGATAAATAGCATCATTGTACAGGATCAAATGCCACAGAGTGTTAAAGTGAAGGTGAAGAATGTGAATGGGGAATTGTTAGGGAAAGAAAAGTGTTAATTCGAAGTTCACTTCAAGTCAAATTGGACTCAAACAGAAGAAGTTGAACACCTGAATATGGTAAAACAACCTCAGAAGTTATGAGATCAGATGATTTTTGAAAGAACTGAGAATTGTGATTTGGAAATAAATCACCTCAAGGTAAATGAGGTATTCATGTTCAAAAGGAACTTTGATGGTGAAAGGTGATATGAATGCCAAAGGTGCCATAATCATCTGAAAGGAGGAACAGCACCTTACGGCAGTTCATGCAGTTGACACAGCTGCATAATATTTTTGCATTTTATTTTTGTATTGTTACACTTCAAATTTTTAAATATTTCTGCACTCAAAATCAATTTTTTTTTTTTTTTCTTTTCAACTCTCAAATTTTTCAAGATTGTCTTACTGCCTTAATTTTGTCATTAGAAATTTTTAGAAATTTAGATTTTTTCCAAATTTAAAAACGAGTGAACAATTTGCTCGATCATGAAAAAAATTGTATTGGACGAGCACATCAGGCAAGTCAGCCAGGATATCGGCAATAAATTCAATTGTCTTTTCTATGCTGATGGTGAGTTTATTTTTTGAATTTTTCCAGCGGGAAGAGTCAGTCCATTTTAGGTGCTATGGGAATGATGACTTCATGCTCATACTGCTTAATGGGCGACCAAAGGGCAAATGAGAAATGAAGTGTATCAGATGGAGTATGCTATGGAATAGTCAAGATGAAATTAAAGAGTCACGGCAGAAATGCCAGAACTTTAAATTTTGTCACTGACCAAACCATTTGCATTGTGTTATATGTTTAAAGCCCTTGCTTTCAAATTTTCTAATTTCAAAATTGAACCTGAAAGGGATCTATCAAAATCAATTTTTGGAATTCGGAGGCATGGAGTTGTCAATAGAATGTTGGACAGAGACACTGCAGTCGAGTGGTAAGAGTTTGGATTGAGTGTGGGTATCCGTAAAGGTGGCATTCTCCTTATTTTCTTACTAGCCAACCAAATTCTGTGACTATGGCACCTACAAATCACAATTTTCCCCCGCATTAAAGTTGTTCATGGTGGAAAGTGATGTGTATATGTCCATACAGATTTGAGTCAAATCTAAACGATAGTTATTCATGTTTATGGTAAGTCAAGCTGTAACTGCAGGTATACCTGCAAAGCAGCAATGACCCCATTTGTGACCAGATGATCGCATCAAACCAATAGGACTCTGCATAGTAACTATGGTTGCTTAGGGAACTCGATGTTTCGACTGAAGTCTGGATCACATAGAATTTTGAACTCATGGAAGATAGAAAACTGCTCATGTTGAAAGGTTGAAGTGTACACCAGAAAATAGGCTATGGAGCTAGAATGGCATAACCAAGCTGAAAATAAGGTCACAGATACCAGGATACAGCAGCAGTTTAAAGGCGGTGGACAACAGCAGTAATTTAACCGCAACAATTTTGGCCAAGAATTCAAATTTTCATTCAATTTTATTAACTTTTCATTCAAAATTCATAAATTTTCAAATCCAAATTTCAAAACACTTTTTGATTTGCTGTTGATCTTTTAAAATTCATTTATGTGTACATCACACATTTATTCTTGATTTCAAATTATTCGTATTTTAATACTTTCATTGTTTTTCATGTGATTTGATGTCTATTTTATTTAGATTTTTTAAATTCAAAAATGTCACCTACTACACTGGCGGGAAAGATGATAACAACGCAATTGTGCAGGATATATGGACCTGCTACCAAAGACACTCCACATCACTCAATGGGACGAAATGATCGACTGTGGAGGAAGGTACCTAGGAGCCTCAAGGCACGCTGGCGGAGCCAGGGAAAGTCAAGCCGGCGCAGAGTCGTCGATCCGTCAGATGCTGGATCAATGATCAATCGTGCCGCAGCATCTTAGTGGACAGACCTGGGTAACCTTGTAAAAGACTTGACGTTGGAGGTTGTCTTGACCCGTACACCCTTCGGGGTCAGGTCAGGATGGTTATGACCCGTACACCCTTCGGGGTCGGATCATAATCTTTTATGGAGTTGGGATCCAGTAGTAGGTCACACTGTAAAAGGTAAAAGTCCTGATCACGGTTTCCTTCTTCACCTCCCGTTGGTCAGTTTCAAGGCCCGAGGGATGTTGGGGATGCACTTACGGTAGCAGGCATCCCTTCCATGCAAATTGTGAAAATGGGGAGAAGGCGTCATTACGTGGGCATGACTGCCTTTATAAGGCAATATGTGATACGTTATGATCATTCATCATTCTTATAATTTTATGTTTATTTTGTGCGAGCCCCCCATCCGCCAGCCTTTGTTATTGTCCTTTTACGCCAATAAAGTGGGACGGATGATTGGTGTTTATTTATCGATTGTTTGGTGGCAATCGAGATTTATATTGGGCCTATATACCTTTCTGCAGCAGCCTCTCACATCCCCGACTTTTACGAGAACTATTGGGTAAGGTTCTCTGGAGTATTCTGGTAGTTTTTCAGGTGCAAGCTGTTGGATTCCAGTTGCTGTATAGCAACTGAAGGTTGTGTTTATTTCTGCTTGAGAACTGTTGCACTGTGTTTAGTTGATTACTAATAGGAAGCTCCTTTGAGTGACCTACAGTAGTCAATTAGATACAAGCCAATAGGACTTGAGTTATATTGCTGACGTCTTTTGACATAAGCAGAGAGATATAAACATAACATTTGTATCACTTGTGGCGTAGGTAAGCCAGGCGGTGGTGGCAGCATTTCCGTCTGCAGCTGCGTCACAACTTGTGGTTGCGGTTGCAACTGCGTGACAGAGGATGCTGTCATCGCAGATTCGGCTACTTGGGGGTCGGCGATCGAAATATACAATAATGCGTCTTTGTCGTCAACCTCCTTGCAGCTTTCCTCTCCCAGGAGTGTGGAATCATCCTCATCCTCACTTTCCAATTCCATGACGTCCTCGTCCACTAGACCCGTTTGAACTCTGGGTTCATTACCAGGGTCTAGTATATCGGATTTCGTCCTGAAATCGGATTGTTTGGTTTGATTACCATATGAATAGGTAACCATAGGTAATTCCGACGGCAGAGGCCTCCGGTGAATACACTTTTCAGGAAATTCAAAAGTATACAACGGATAATCAGCCGGTATACATCTGATCTGACCCGTCTGAAGAGTAGGCGTGTCTGGTGATAGGCCATATCGCAGTGACGGGGTTTTACTACCAAATTCCGCATAGTAGAATCTGACGTAGAAAAAGCAGTTGGCCCAATAATCCTTGTTATGGGTAATATTGTCCTTTGCTTTTTCCGTCGAAATTGGAGAACCTATTTTGTTGCGCAAGCGCAACTGAATAGGCATAAAACCAAACCTATTTTGCCAGGTCGTAACCCTTTTGCCTTTTACAGCATGTTCAGGTTCCATTGGCAGTAAGGATGCTACTATGTCGTAATTCTGTAAAACCCTGTCATCAGTCTTCCATGCCATCTTCTTTATTAACTCTGCATCCTCCTTCGAGTAGGACTTGAGGAAATTATAATTCAATAATTCCCTCAGTATGTAATTGTACTCGGCACGGCTATGAGGCCAGAAAACAAAGAATGGTAGAGGAATTAGGTTGCATGCCTTTTCCAATGCAGGAAACTTCGTTGAGTCCATGACATGCTCGTAATTCCTCAAGTCCGCCATCCAGTGATCCCTGTCGTACTTAGCCATACGGGTGTCGATTTCCACTGGTTCGTAGCAGTCCGTTCCGAGTTGAAACGATTGAAGCTGCTTCGACCAGTCCTGTCGAGGAGTCTTATTCATGGCAAGACCGGCTGTGATATACCATACAACATCCACAGGATCCGTCAATTTGAAAAATGAAACCCCTTGCAACATTTCTGTATGCAGTCGGTTTATCACCTCGTTTGTCCAATTGACCTGTTGTTCCATTGTATCCATGTCCTCCGGATCACTTACGTCTTCCCACTGATTTGTTTTCTTTTTGCTTGGACCAGCTTTTAGCGCCTTGGGATAAACCGGAGACAGTAAAGTGTGGACCGTAGCTTTAGCGGGATTTTTAATATCCACAGGACACAAATATTCTGGCAAGTCATTATGAAATTGTGTAGCCCACCTGGCCATTACCTCTTGCCGCATCATATGGTAGACCTTGAACAACTGCCTCTTTACGATGTCTTTCTCATCTACGAAGTTTCGATCCTCGAACCCCGTTAGGTCTTGAGAGTACACCGTATAAAAGCGGAAGGCCAAGGTCTTCACTTGGGCCGGCGATACAATATCATGGGGGTACGTTGCCGTAACCCCACTCAATTCACCGCAAAACCCGTAGTGAAAGAACCCTAAAAATACGGCAATTGAATAATAGGCGTCCAGGCCAGCATACACAATTTCTGTGTCTTGAATCTTGGGGGCCAAGAACTTTTCTCGAATCTTTTTGTCACCGAAGTCACATTGGTATTTGCCGACATCAGCCAAGTAAAATTCGGTGAAAAGTCCTTTTAACCCAAGGTTTTCAGGACACAATCCTAGATCACGAGCGTGATTGGCCATGGGCCCCGTCATCAATCTGACGCAAATTTCACAGTCCCAATATTTTCCAAATCCTTGGAGTATACGGGCCTGTATAATTTTCGTCTTATCATGAGCCGAGGCCCCTGACCCGGATCCGTAGACCTTCAAAATTGCAACCAGATCGTCCACAACTTTGAAACCGACCAAGAAACGATCCACCGATGCCAGGAATGAAATCAAAAGATCCCATTCCTGCGGCTTCAATGTTGTAAGGTCGATCACAAAGCTGGAACCATCTATGTGTGCAAATGACACCAGCCTAGCGAACTCTTTCCCTTCCGGGTTCTGGATCGCTACCTTATAAGGTATTATACATACCTCGGTCTTCTTGACCTTTTCTACGTCGAATCCGACAACGCCTAGCCCCCGAAACTGGCTTGTGGCCAATTGCTTCAGGATCGGTTCGACGTTGCCGCCGTGAACCCGTTCAGGTTCCATTGGTCATTGCGGCCAATAACCCATCGCACCGGCGAACCACTGTTCGATTTCTCTGACGCGGACCAGACGCTTGATGTTGTAGTCTAAAAATCAAAAAGAATTTGCCCCTTGACCCTTTATAAATCAGGCATTAGGCCACCACCACCAAATAAATAATCAACTTTGGCCGGCACCAAATTAGGAAAAAGATTTAGCGTGGGGAAAAATAAATTAATAAGTGAGGTTAGGTGTCAAAGTCATAAAGTAAGCAGGCCCAGTGATTGCCGCAAATGCTACACCAATTTTTCAGGAACCTCACATTTGCACCACCTTTCGCTTCTCGACGTCAGCTGCCATCGATTTACCACTTACCCTAGCGATAACTTCACGCCTCGGTACCAAAATTAAATAGTGAATAAATAACCAATTAAGGTTTTAATTAATTCAAGAAATAAATTTAGTAAACCAGGGGCTTTAATAAAACCAAAATTTAAATGCTTCGGAATCGGATCCAAGGTAAAAACCATTAGACTTTGGCTTTTTAGGGCCGTAAATCCATTAGGTTTTTTCTTTTCACCTATCCTAACATTTTTAGAAACTTTTCTTCGAACTCGTTTTCCCCTTGGTTGGCCCATTCAGAAAATTGAGCGTGAAGAAATCATTCCTAAGACACCTAAATGGGGGAATTCGTCCCACATACCAAGAAATAATTAAATAAAAACTTACCGTCGGTCAAAAAATAACGATTGTTTTGGCGGCCTTGGGGTTGGCCCGCCTTAACGTGGTCGGCGTGTGCGCAATAATTTCGCGCGAAAGGTGCAACGCCTAATTTCGACATTTGCAAAATTTTTAGAAAATTTTTTCTAAAATTCCGCGTTGTATCTTCTAAAGTAAACAAAATGTTAAAGAACACTTATCGTTACTTCAATATCGATACAATATACGGAATTACCGAAAATAATTTTATCGGGTCCTTGGGCTGGACGAAAAAATTTGTTCCGAAAATTTTGTGCGACGCGGAGCACAAGAAAAACACGACTTTTGAAATTGAAAATGAAAATTGGTGGTAAACCTCCCAAAATGTAATCCAAAAATTTTAGCGTCGGTTGTACAAATTAACAATATTATTCTGAAAATTTGACCCTTCGCTACCCAAAATTTAAGAAAGGTATTAAACGAATATAAATCTGTTAAATAACACAAAAAATAAAAATTTTATTCACATAAAATACATGTATACGGCATTTTCCGCTAAAAATTTTTAGACACAGAATCAACGACCGGATGATCCTCGGTCTCGGCGGGATTTCCAGTTGCGTTAACTGGAGTATCCCGGAAGACCTGCGACATTTCGTGTCGAGACCATCTGGTACCTTCGTATCGATAGTGTTTTAGCCTACTTGCCGATACGACCTGCTTTTTAAGCGGGTTGTTCCAATGCGCTATTGTGAGCACATTGTCTTTCAATCTTTTATCATTGATGATGATATATGGTCCTTGCCAAGGTAACTCCAATTTTTTCTGTCTGTCTACTTTCAACAGAACCCAATCTTGATTTTTAAAACCAGAAGTTTTAATTTTGTTATCAAAATATTTCTTGCTGTCCTTAGCGGCTTTTTGTATGTTTTCGGCAATACTTTCGTACAAATTTGTAAGATGGGTAGCCAAAACATACTTATAAGCCTCATAGTCATTAGGCATGACTATTCTAAGAGCAGCAGTGAAATTGATACCAAAATTTGCTTCATGCCCCCGCAGCAGTGAAAATGGCGAGCATTTCGCTGCTGCGTGAGGTGTGGCATTATATGCAAATACCACTGCACTGAGGTACCTTGGCCATTTATTGTTATCCTCAATTGCAACTTTTCGCAGCTGCTTTATTAGAGTTTGGTTAAATCTCTCAACCATACCATTAACCTGTGGGTGGTATGCTGTTGTGAAAATTTTTCTGCACTCTAACAGTTTACAGACTGCATTCATAAGATCTGAATTAAATCCAGATCCGTTGTCATTAAGAAGTTTTCTTGGGGTACCGTGCCTAAATATCACATGCTCTAAGAATGCATCCACTATGGTTTCAGCCGTCTGATCAGGAATCAATATAGCTTCAACCCATTTAGTGAAATAATCCTGAAAGACAATGACATATGGGCGACGTTCCCTCAAGGGAGCAATCCCTACTATGTCCACAGACACAATATCGAAGGGACCCTCGGGTATAATGGGTATCAATGGGGATATGGAGCTTTTACCGGGAGTAGCCACTTGGCAGACAGGACAAAACTTCAACCAATTTCTGACATCTTTTTCAACGCCAGGCCACCAGAACTGCTGTTTGACAATACCCAGAGTTCTTTTGAACCCTTGATGTGTCATTATAACGGCTCCGTGATATTGGTGAAGAATGCTGTCTCTGAGGGAATTCGGGACCACGATCTGATCATGGCCACGTCCCTTAGTTTCCCTATAAAGAACTCCGTTATCCTCATAGAATCCACTATGATACTTCGTAGTGCTTTTGACCCCTAATCTTTCCCAAATTGGGGTAAGATTAGTGTCTTCTTTTTGCAATTGAGCGATAACATTTAGATCAATTGGATAATCGATCTTATCATCATCCTTTTCTTCCTTTTCTCCTTCCTTCACCTCTTCAAACTCTTTTTCTCTATTCGGGAAAAGCCAAGCAATGTTTTCAGGATCATTGGGTACAGATGTACCCTGTTCTTGATTTTGTGCACTTTGATCCTGAAGTTTTGCTTGTCTTCTAGTTGTGACTGCATCAACTACCGTAAGCTTCTGCATTTCATTTCTGCTCTGCAATACATCTTTGGTAGTTGGTGCAATATTGTCCTTTGTTACCGTCAGTTCCTGGATATCCGTCAATTCCTCGGTCTGCTTGGGGACAATTTTTTCGTCTCGACTTTCAACTTCTTCGTCCCTCATCCTCTGAAATTGTTGTACCAATATTTGGGTTTCAACTTCATTGGTTTGAGTTCCAAAATTACGAAATTGAATTTTGAAGACATATTCCCATTTTGGTGGGTTTTTGTCCTTAGCGTCTTCGGGTTCATCTTTTCTTGAGAGAAAATCGGCCATTGCGTTTTGTCTACCGGGCACATACTCCAACCTATGATTAAATTGATTTATAATGGAATACCATCTTTTCAACTTATCATTAGTTTGAGTATTAACTTTCATAGATAAAAGAGGTTTATGATCAGTTTTGATCAGTACTTTTTGTCCAAACAAATAGTGCCGGTAAACTTTAAGACCATAGACAACCGCTAGACATTCTCGCTCTGTAGCACACCACTTCCTCTCGTCTTCCTTAAGGATTCGGCTGCTATAGGCTATTACCCATTGGTCATCTTTAGTCTTCTGATAAAGTACTGCTCCCAGTGCGGTTCCACTGGCATCTGTTTGGAGAATGAACTCAGCAGCTCCATCCAAAACAGGATACCGTAGAAATGGCACTGAGGTGAGTGCTTTTTTCAGTTTCTCAAACGCTTGGCGATGTTCATCTGTTGCTTGGAACTTCTTCTTTCCCGTAGCCATAAGCTTATACAACCGTTCTGAAAGATTTGCAAGGTTTGGGATAAATTTCTTACACCATTGTAGTATCCTCAGAAATCGTTGCATACCCTTAACACTATTGGGAAATTCCAATTCCATAATAGCCTTCACTTTTTTCGGATCTGGTGAGATTCCATTTTCGTCCAGTATGTGTCCAAGAAAATGAACAGTTTTTGGAAGAAATTCGCACTTCTCCGGTTCAAGTGTTAGCTTTGCTTTTCGAAGAGCTTGCAAGACCAATTCTAAATTCTCCAAATGTTCTTCATAAGTCTTGGAGAACACAATGATATCATCAATATACATCAAACAGACTCTCCAGACTAGACCCTGCAACACTCTCTTCATCATTCTTTGAAACTCTGCAGGTGCATTTTTAAGTCCCAAAGGCATAACTTTACACTGATATAGGCCTTCCTGACATATAAATGCAGTTTTCTCCTTGCTACTCTCCTCAAGTGGGACTTGCCAATATCCAGACTTTAGATCCAAGGTGGTATAAAATTTGGCATTACCTAGACAATCCAAATAATCATCCATTCTAGGTATAGGGTACCTATCATCCTTAGTAACCTCATTTATACCTCTGAAATCCACAACTGGTCTCGTGGAACCGTCCTTTTTCCCAACTAGGAAAAGTGGCGCAGCCCACGGTGACCGGCTGGGTTCAATAACTCTTTTATCTAACATGTCTTTGACTTGAGCTCTAATCCCTGATCTTTGGTTAATGGGAGCTCTGTAATAATGTTTTGCCACTGGCATTGCATTACCAGTATCAATTTTGCACGTAAGATACAGTGTTGTAGTTAAGGGATCATTGGGTAAGCTGAAAACATCCCTGTATTTAGACAGTTTTGCTACAGCTGTTTCCTTTAATTCCTCATCGATATCAGCCTTGGAGATCATTTTATATAGCGCTTCCCTAAATGCCAATGCATCATGCACAGACATTCTGGGAGTGGCATTAAAATTATCTTCAACACTAAATATCCCACAACTCGTGCTTTGTGCTTCTGATACTCCTGAATTTTCTTGTAATAATGAGTCACAGTAGCCTAAAACCTGATTAGGTTGCAATTGGCATCCGGAACCCATATTATTCGAAATCATCAGAACAAAGTCTTTCCATTTACCATCAACCAGTGTGCTATCAACTCTGAATTTCTTTTCTTCTTTATTTCCATCTATGACCAAACAATTGAGATCTGTTTTAGACGACCGTTCCCATAATCTTGCCTTAATAAGCACATCAGTTCCGTGTGGTACGTATACTTTCGTACATGATACCACTGGAACCACTATACCTAATTGGCAGATCCTGGGGTATTGATCCTCTTCAGGACTTGAATGTACCATAGGTGCTTCCCCTATACAATCAATAGCTTGTATATGACTCGCGTGATCTTTAGGTACAACACTTATAGCTTTCTCAACTCCATTAAGTTTCATGATACCTTTACCAAAATCTATCATTGCTCCAACATCCGGATGTGCTAAGAAATCCGTTCCAATTATGAGATTTTCCTCCGCATTAGGAATGATTATGGCTTTCACCAAGAAAACTCCGAATTCACAATGCATTTTGAATTGTATGTAACCATGTGCATGTACTACTGCACCATCAGCAACAGTGACTTTTAGTATCTCAGGATATCTGGTATATTCTTCATCAAAAGCTTCCTTAAGAAACCATGAAGACATCACCGAACACTGAGCACCAGTATCCACTAGAGCCTTGGTGTTAGTATTACATACGGTCACATTAATGTGAAATGGGAGAGTTCGAGGGAATTTAGAAAACCTTAATCGTTCCTCCTGATTAGGAATTATCCCATGCTTGAACGCTTTTGTAACTTTTGAATAATCTTCTTTCATCATGGCACACTTCAATACTCCAGGCCATTTCATCTCACTAACACCTTGACCCGTAGTGGCAATGCTATTAACACCTCCAGCAGATCCCAACTCTGTCTGACTGGACGTGGATGGTTGACTACTGGAAATGGCTTGCACACTTGGGCTAGGGTTACTGATTTTAACCTGACCTTGAGGGGGAGCTGTGATCATCAGCTGTTGACTAGGGGCTGGCAGTTGTGGTGCCATATAGAGTTGCTCATTCCACAATCTATTCTGGTAATCAATGAATCGTTGATAAGTATCATAATCCATAGTATCACCATAATAACCTACGGCATGAGCACCTCCTCCTCTAAAGCCTCCAAACTGCTGCCTGAAACCTCTGTTTCCACCATATCGATTATCCCGATTACATCCTTGTGCATTTTTCCATTGAAGGGTTTTACATTCGGACGTGTCATGAGAATTATTTCTATGGTATCGACAATATGGTTTCCTGAACTCGTTTCCACCAGGTTTTTGGGGTTTGCCCTTATTAACTTTGGCAGAAATTTCATTCAATTTAGCATCAGTCTTTTGGCTTATCTCCTGATAACACTGAGCCAACTTCGCAATCTCCTGTGATAATTTTGCTAGAACAGAATCACTGCTAGGTTCCTCAGGCTCTTTTCCCTTTTGGGGAGTAGTAGCCATTTGAGTCCCCTGTGAGTTATTCTCTTCTATAGAAGTATCGGAATCCTTCTTTTCTGACACTAGGATCGGGGCTTGCTTCTCCCTCCTTGCTTGCTGTCGCATAGCTTTATTTTGAAACTGCCTTTGTGGGGCATTGCCAAATTTATTTCTACCGACATGAGCCACTTCAGCTTGCCCTTCACCCATCGTCACCTCATTTATCACAATTGGAGATTCTGGAGTTCCTCTCTTTTTATAAGCAGCTGTATTCTGCTTATCAATCTTGTGCACATCCTCTGCTAAATCGTGCCATGTTTCATACTTTTCTCTTTGATCTAGCAACTCCATCTGATACTCTTCAGATGCTTTATACAAAAAGGTATCAATTATGAAACGATCTCTGAACTCTTCGGTCTTATTAGGATATAATCTATCTACTAGCACACTAATTCTCTTGAGGAATTTCACTGGAGCTTCATCAAATTCCTGCTTTATGTTCATCAGCTCCCTTGTTTGCATACCGACATTTGAATCTGGAGCTTGCACTTTGAGCAACTTTCTTCGGGCTTTTTCATAACTTTTGAACCTTTTGGCAGTAGCTTTCGGTACACCCTTAGAAAGCGCTCGTAAGGCAGCCAGCTTCATTTTATCAGTAGTCTCTGAAGTAAACTCTGCCTCTAAATCATTTAGGAAGCTGAGAACTTGTGTCTCAGTCATGTCATCGAGGAGTAGCTTTGGCTTTACAGCCTTCACTATATCTGACACAGTAGGCTCCAATCCATCCACTGAGGAGTCATCAGAATCTGATGAATTTCCTCGTGTGGACTTTTTGGATCGTTTGTGCTTCGAGGTAGTGTGTTTGCTTTCCTTATGACTACCTGCTGCTTCCTCATCAGCCTCTTGGAAAAATTGAGCAACTATATCACTTGCTTGTTCTCGAACAGCAAGCGGTTCAGTTACCCGTTTTTCCGTAGAAACCTTTGATTTCACAGCAGGTTTGACTATGAACTTTTGCTCTGACTCATCTGCTTCCATCTGCCGTAACCTTTGGTCATTGGCAATACAGGTTGCAGACGTCGTTGGCAAAGTTCTACACATATCCTGAGTTTGCAATGGTCTGTCTGTAGTCATACTCACTCGGATATCCCTTTCCTTTTGATCCAGGACGAATCTTTCCAATAGTCCTTGGACTCCAACCATCGAATCGGCCATTTTATCAATTTTGACGTTTAGTCGTCGAATCTCGTCGTCCTTTTGACTCATTTCGAGTCTTAAGTCGTCCAATGGATCGTGACCGTAATCATCCCTAATATTATCCAAATTTTTGTTGATGTATTCGCGATGATACGTATCAAATCGCTGTCGAGGTCGTCGAAAACGTTCCTCTCTAAATTGATCAAATGGATCAATATGATCCTCCGCCAATTTCGGCCTTCTATCAATAGGCGCTAATAATTGAGCGTCTCTATCTTCGGCAGTCAATATTTCCTTTGCCGTGGCCATATTATTGATATTATTAGTGGCCATTATAGGCGCTACGGAAGTGGGAGCGCTTACTGGGTCCAATTTTACCTCAGCCCGCTGGCTTATGGCACTTGAGTCGGAGCCTTTCCGCTTGCTCGTAGTATTAGATACCACGGGCAGTGGGAAAGATTTATCCGACTCTTCATGCCTTACACCAGGCGGAGTCCTCGGTAAAGTCGTACCAGAGGCTAAATCCTCAGCATTTTTGGACATTTTGAGCCCTAAGTCTTTGTAAAAACCTTTAGGTTTTGTGACACCTCGAGTGACTCTGCGCTCTTCCGTATTGCAAGTGTCAGAAGCCACCACTTGTTATGTTTATATCTCTGCTTAGATCCAAAGATGTCAGCAATATGACTCAAGTCCTATCGGCTTGTACTCAATCGACTGCTGTAGGTCACTCAAAGGAGCTTCCTATTAGCAATCAACTGAACACAGTGCAACAGTCCTTAAGCAGAAATAAACACAACCTTCAGTCACTAATAAGTAACTGGAAACTCTAACTCTTGCAATCGAAGGGCACTCAGGGTCTCCGCAGATGCCTCCTAAAGGTTCACACTAATACACAGAACTCACTTCGCTAATATCCAAAAGGACTGGGGCTTCACCTTGGCTTGGCTCCCGTGTAAGACGACTCCCTCCAACCGCTCAATGCGCGAGAAATAGTAATAGTATAAATAATAAATAATTATTATATCAATAATATGCAAATCTGGTGTGGGGCTGTCGAGGTTTGCCTTTACTAGGCGAAGCAACACAATACAATGTTATGACGGATGCGACTCGCCCAAAACACACCAAATTGCAAGAAAGTAAACACGAATAATGAATGTTTTCTTCCTTTTTGGTGGAATCGTAACTTTGTCGATTCACCAATTTTGCATAGATGTGGGATTGCTACTGCCATAAGCACATCCCCAACAGTCCTTCGAAAACAGCCATAAATGTGGATGATCAGATTTGACTGAAACTTTAAACCACAAATATTTTTGACCAAATAAAAACTTTAAAAAAAATTGCAGACACTTATAGGAAAATGTTCAAAAGATGTTTCAATGTTAAAGGGGGAAAGAAAGAATATTTTCCATCTGAGACACTATACCTTGCGTCCATCAATGCTCAGTGTTACTATGCTTAAAAAGGGTATGAGCATGTTGTGGACTGGAATGAAACTTATCATATCCCTGAGCCTATAATTAAACCTAAAGCTGTAACATACATGCTGAAGCATTGAAGCACAAATTGTACAGTATGTGATATTCATTTTCAAATATAAATTAATATTACAATCTATCCTCTCAAGGGTGTCTGGAATTCACACCCAAACATTCTCATAAATTCATGAGAAGCACTTTATTTTGATCGTCCCACACCCCATTGACCCAATTAAAGATGCACATAATTATTTGCACATTGGCACCTGGTCCTCGTAATGCACATGAAAATACACATTCTGTAGGTACAATAATTCCCTCCAAATGCGTAAACACACCTGCCCATGTAGAAGGTACAGAAATCCCGACCCAGACAGAAGATTTACGAGGAATGCATGGAAAACCGAAAAACACATGAAGAACTAAAAAACATAGGCGGCAAAGCATACTGTAGATTAAAGGCATGTAAGCGTGGAAATTGAGAGTAAATTAAACCAAGAGGCGTGGCCAAAGAAGCATACAGTAGGCAGAAACAGGTAAGCAAAGCAGCGATTGGTTAGGCGAGCCGATGGAAGCGGACCTCCCCTGGCGTGAAGGCGTGGCCTAAACAAGCGGTATAAAAGGCAAAGAAAGCGTGGAAGAGGGAGATTTTTTAAGCAGGTTTTAATTTGTGTTGTATTGTATTCGAAAATCGTGTTTTGGAAGCAAGAAGCGTTCTGTATTTGTTGTACATTGATGCAAAGAAGGTCGTCGGAAAATTGTTCTATTATATTATTGTTTATCGTACGTTTTTATCATGTGCCGTCCCGGCGGACCATTGGAGGTTGAGCGTATTGACTCAAGTAAAAGTACAGTAGAGAAAATTGGGTGTTACATATTTTTGGTGACCATACCCCTCTGTTAATCATTGGAACTCCCTGCCCCATAAGGTGCACCCTTTATCCAGGCATCCCTAAGCATTAATTGCATACAGTTCGTTTCCTACAGTAGGACAGACATTTGTAAAAAAACACAAACCTAAATTGACCCACCATACATGAGACCACTTAGAAGAAATTGTAAGAGAGCAGATCAACGAACTTTTTGCAGAACATTTCCGAACTCTTCACACACAATTAAGCCAAAACACTGTGAATCCCACCCTGATCAATGATTTAAGAACGGCCAATATACGTAACAATATGGCAAACAATTTTTATGCAAAATCTACAGTATTCACAGGGGGAGTAACCCAACATTTTGGCGAATGGAGCAAACGACTAGAGCAGTTCATGATACTACAAGGCATGAAAGATACTGACGAGCAACTCAAATTAGCATGTTTTGAAATTCATTTGGGTGGTGCAGCATTAGCAAAATTTAAAAGTGTAGAAAATTCTGAAAACCCACCCCAAATGTATGAACAGTATAAAACTGCATTACAAGCATGTTTCCCCGACCACAGAGACACCGATTTACACCAACATTTTTTGCACGAATGGAAACAAAAAAGATCCGAAACTGTCATTGAATTTTTATTTGACCTCGAGCATCTAGCGACCCTTGCTTACCCCAGTTTCAATTCAGACGCTCGTCAGATAATAATCAAACCCCTTTTCATGGAAGGCATGCAGACCGAAATTAGAGAGGCACTGAAATACAAATGATTGACCTCCCTAACAGACATGTCTGATGAGGCAGCTTATGTTGAACAACAAATTTTTAGAAACAGATTGAAATCCAGCCCCATACCCCTCATATCCCCTGAATCGGAACCCATTCTTTCATCGGGCAATTACACTGAACAGCAGGGAATATTACATAAGTTGGAACAACAAGTCACAGAGTTGCAGTTGCAAATAATGTGAAATTCCCAAACCCAACCCCAGCATGATAACAGTAATTTGAGACAGATCACATGTTTTCAATGCAATCAGGTCGTGCATTCCGCCAGAAATTGTAATTCACCAGGTACTAAAAAGTCATGCGAAATTTGCTTTAGGAGTAATCACATGACTCGAGACTGTAAAAGCAGATGCATTCACTGTTATCAGACAGGTCACAGATCCAGCCATTGCATATCCAAAAGCTACTCAAATGTATAATGTTTTCTTTGTGAGAAAAAAGGTCACACGAGTAGATATTGCCCCAACCAAATGACCTCTAACGTCCAAAATCGCATTGAAGAGAGACTACCCCCACCACAAATGAACATTGATGTCCCAGAGCTGTACTCCACATTGCCCACTGTCCAGCATGGACCACAACATGCTTTAAATACAGTTCTGCCCAGCAGTCATAAGCAGTTTGACCCCCAGTATGTCCTTGACATACCCCTTCGTGATACAAGCAGCACTTCAAAAATTGCATCACCAAAAAGCAGTGACATGTTGAAATCCAAACTCCCCCAGCCAAAAATTGCACAGAAACATAAACATCCTGAAACCAGTGAGACGTCCAAACCTGAACCAGCATACAAAAAGGAACGCCCAATGTTTTCACAATTGCAGGGCCTCCCCACAGACCCCAACACATTCCAGAGGCCAAAAACTTCTTTTCCTACCCCCAAAGCACGAAAAAATCGTAAAATTCATTTTGCAGCTAGCATTTTCCAAAGTAAAAATAGTGGTATCTACAGTTCTGTCTCAAGCGATGTCAGCAAGCCCCAAATCCCCCATCTTGATACATGCATTGACCCTGTTTCTTGTCCCCTCCCAGCAACCGACCCCAACACATTCCCCAGACGAAAAACTTCTCTTCCTACCCCCAAAGCACAGAAAAATCGTAAAATTCATTTTGCAGCTAGCATTTCCAAGAGTAAAAGTAGTGGTATCTGCAGTTCTAGCTCAAACGACGTCAGCAAGCCCCAAATCCCCCATCCTGATACATGCATCGCCCCTGTTTCTTTTCCCCTCCCAGCGAAAAATTTAATTGCCCAATCTCATTTTCCCACTCAAAACAAACAGAAACGTCTTCATACATTCACATGGGTAAAAGGCAAAATAGATTTGACCAAGAGTGACCAGAATGAAACGGAAAAAGCTGAGTTAATTAATTTCTTATCAAAATATCAGCCCCTTCACACTGAATCAAAAACACATGTGAGTCACAGGCCACTAGTCTCCCACAGCATTGATAAAAGTAATTATAAACACAGACACAGACCCCTTTTTCAGAAACCACCAAAAGCAAAACAAAGAATCAAGAAAAAAGTTGAGCAGCTTGACAAAACTGATGTTATCAGTCAAAGCACTTCCCCTTCATGTAAAACTGGTGGGTCAATCGTTCAGACAAAATCCCCTATTCCCCTAGTCCTCCAACTCCTCGACCCCAAAGCCCTCTCTCCCTCGACCCCCTTGAACGAGGACGTTCAACTTCGGAAGGAGGGAAATGTAACGTACATGCTGAAGCATTAATGTAAATACAAATTGTACAGTATGTGATATTCATTTTCAAATATAAATTAATATTATAATCTATCGTCTCAAGGGTGTCTGGAATTCACACCCAAACATTCTCATAAATTCATGTGAAGCACCTTATTTTGATCGTCCCACACCCCATTTACCCAATTAAAGACGCACATAATTATTTGCACATTGGCACCTGGCCCTCGTAATGCACATGAAAATACAATTCTGTAGGCATAATAATTCCCTCCAAACGCGTAAACACACCTGCCCATGTAGAAAGTACAGAAATCCGGACCCAGACAGAAGATTCAGGAGGAATGCATGGAAAACCGAAAAACACATGAAAAACTAAAAAACATAGGCGGCAAAGCATACTGTAGATTAAAGGCATGTAAGCGTGGAAATTGAGAGTGAATTAAAGCAACAAGCGTGGCCAAAGAAGCATACAGTAGGCAGAAACAGGTAAGCGAAGCAGCAATTGGTTAGGCGAGCCGATGGAAGCGGACCTCCCATGGTGTGAAGGCGTGGCCTAAAGAAGCGGTATAAAAGGCAAAGAAAGCGTGGAAGAGGGAGATTTTTTATGCAGATTTTAATTTGTGTTGTATTGTATGCGAAAATCGTGTTTTGGAAGCAAGAAGCGTTTTGTATTTGTTGTACGTCGATGCAAAGAAGGTCGTCGGCGAATTGTTTTATTATATTATTGTTCATCGTACGTTTTTATCGTGTGCCGTTCCCATGGACCATTGGAGGCTGAGCGTATTGACTCAAGTAAAAGCACAGTAGAGAAAACCGGGCGTTACAAAGCGATGAAATATTAAATCAATACAGCTATAAGAAATACAAAAATAAAGGGCTAAATTGTTGTTTAATCACAAAATGCTGAAAAAATGTAGTTTTTTGCCTTGTTCAGATAATTATGCTGATCATTTTTCGTCTATGCTGAATTAACCGAAACGTGTTGGGCACCCTTTTGTTGTCAAAGTTGCGGATCCGGAAGTCAACATGCAAATTGATAATGGGCGGCCAGTGGTGCAACCATATTTACATAGCAACAGAGCACAGCAGAAAGAAAGAGAAATGATTGTGAAATCATTTAATATTCTATACAGTTTTTCTTGGTTTTATGCCGACGCCCACGATTAAAACTTTTACCCAGCAAATCGTCCTTAATTTGCATAAATATTTAGTGGTCCGTCGGCTTTCTCTGACATTATTGTGTATTTAGTACTATATCATATTCGTGTACGTATACAGTAAGTTTATGAAGGGTTCCATGCCTAGCATACGTCCACTGTAGATGTCAGTTTGGAGAAAGGCCTCTCGAGTGATTCTTTATAGTCGTTCCTTCGAGGGGATATATATTTTTCCTCTGAGAGTCTAGGAGGTGCCATTGTGAGGGGTCATTTATTGGTATGTATTTATTTTTGTTGCCAGGTCTGGGCGTGAACTGTTGCACTATATCCGAGGCCTAGCCAAGGAGAAGTTCTGACTAGTTTCAAACAACCAATCTTTCTTTCATCCGCTAAGGAAAGAATTGCACAACAAATGATTTCTGAAGGGATGGGAAGCTGCTGAAGATTCCCATTTCAATACAAAAAGTATAAGTTATTATTCAATAAATTGACGTAAATGAAAAAAACGAGCCTGAGCTTACGAATTAAGTAGTGTAAACTGATGTTAGTGTAAAGATGACTATCTGCATCAAAGTAACCGGAACTAGAGTCGATTGCCTATCATTTACGTACTTAATTCTTAAGCCGTAGGCATACTTAGCCGCAACAGGCGAAAAAGTGTGCAGCCCGCACACTTTTTTGCGGTTTTCAAGAATTGCGGCCTGCAAGTCACCTGCAACCGGAAAAAAATTTTTCGGGTGGCAACCCGCAACCGCATTGCGGTTTAGTGCGGTTTATGGACCCGCAAAGAGTTCTCGAGTGGAGTACTTTTTGCGGTTCTGGTAGCCGCACTTGATACAGTATATGCCGTTTTGCGCTGAATAACAATGAATACCTGATCTTTATCAACTAGAAAACTCAATTTTTTCCAGAATTTGCTCTATCCACCGTTTTTTTTTCATAAGCACGCACGATTAAAAAATTAAAATTCATTTAACAAATTAAAAAATCGGATAATTATAAATTTTCAATATGTACAGTGAATGTTCCATTCTCCGTGTTTTAACTTAAATGAACAACCTTGCATCTCTTAAGTAATTTCCGGTTCGAAATTGCGGTTAACTATGCTAACAATTGTGGTTTTCCGGTACCGCATTTTTGCGGAACCGCACAAAAGTATACCATTGTGAGAGCCGCAACCGACCCGCAATTGCGGGCCGCAAAATTTGCCGCCGCAAAATTTGCCGCCGCAAAAAACCGGTCAAGTATGCCTACGGCTTTAGGCTTGGGCTTCATGCGGAGTTAAGTAGAGCCAAGTAGGTGGACGCATAGCGCCCGTCCCGTCAGGTCATCTTCAACATGAAATCGATTCTGATAGCCGTGCATGGAGTGCACCAGGATGGGTGCTTTTTTCTGTATTTAAAGGTTCACATATCCAAGTTTACACATTGATATTTACAGTGACGCAAAGATTTAGTAGGGTGGTGGATGATTGAGGGATCGATTATACTCCTTACGCTGGGCCTATGCTTTTGCCAGGCTGCGCTGGGGGGCTGGGCCAGCTCAGCATGGCGTAGCACAGCATAGCATGGCATGACGTACCCCAGGGCAGCCTATGGAGTATAATCAATCTTACACTAGATAAGTTTTTCGTATGCTTCTTGAGGATTTTTATCGTATGAATCAAAATCAGAACAACAACTTTCGAAAAATTCACAATATTTTACCAAATTTTGGAAGAAGTCACATTTTGATAAAAATATCAATTTTTGAACAAAAAATGGTCAAAAACGTCAATTTTCTCGGCGCTTCGTGCCAGAAATGCATTTTTTATCGTTTTTTAGGCAAAAATTACTTTTTTTCGAACTATTTTTTGGACTTTTTGGTGAAAAAATCGAATTTTTTTCTTCACAGGAATCAGTGACCCCCGGCCCGAAAAAGATCGTCCGACTCCCCCGACCTCGTGGCCCCATTACATGTCTGGTTAGAAGACAGAGGAAAGAGACAATTTGGATGAAGATTCGCCGCGAGACATGAAAGAAAAAAATTGGAATTTTAGCTTGTAAAGTTTGAAAAACAGTTCCAAAATCATTAAGAAACATTAAAGCTATATTTGTAGCGTTAAACAGCATAAAGAATGCTTGAATATTTTATACTGGGAAATGATCATTCTCTGCGAAACGATGGGCACTCTTCAGCTGCCCTCAAAACGATGAACTGTCTATGACTAGTTGTGTGAGTTAGCCATATGACTGGAAAATATTTCGGGAAATCACCATATGACTAGACATATGTGCCCAAATTATAAAAGGAAGGACAGGTCAGTGACAGGCTACGGCTAAATCGTGGGCTAACTATCTCGTTATTTAGCCCACAATTTATCCTTTGATTTGTCTCCAAAGTTGGTTCACGATTTCGTTTTGGATTTAGCCAATCAATTGCCTGTAGATTTGCAGCGTGATTTGCCCTTTAGCCCGCCATTGGCTTCTCGATTTATCTTGCCATTTAGCCCACCAGTGGCCAACTGTTTAGCTCAAAAATTGCCCCATCACTATATGATGGAAATTGGACCAGGGCAGAGTCAGCTAGCCCCACAAAATGTGTTTTCACATGCTGAGTTGAAGTGTTTTTCACAGTGTCGGCCGACTTTAGATGGTGTGAACACTATTAGTATGGTGATTAGCGTATTTATTTATGAGGGGCTCCCTTTCTAGTGGAGTGCATTGCCCCACTTGTGATTACTTTGGAGAAAAACCCTTCATTGACTGCAAAGCATTTCTACAATAAGATGTCAGCAATTATCGTCGTATGCAGTGTATGATTTTTAGATAAGCAAAATCGATGCCAATAAATAAGATTCGACTGTAGATAACTGCAGCTCAGGGACTGTTTGCATTTTTTCGGTTATGTTCTGTTGATTGCATTCCTCTTTCTTCTGTAAGGAAAAGCAACTTTAAAAATTGTTGTCATTCAACAAATGGATGGCCTGAGTACATCAGTGGCCTGAGTACATCAGTGCACTATTTTATTCTTCTCATTATCAAAAACATTGAAATCACAAGGAAACAGATAACGCCTTTGATCCATCAATTTCCGTCAGATACACCATGTAATGAAGACTATGGGCATGATCAAGCATTTAAGTGTTGCCCCTGGGAAACCGTTTTTCGGCACCAAATTTGACCATAATCCCTAACCCTAAGCCTATTTCTGATACTTTTTTATTATGGATAATGCACAGGTAGTAATTTTACATCCATGATTTTTGGATGAAGCAAGCATTTTCTGGTAGAGAACATTAAATGAATAATTCATGTGAAGGACTTCAAATCCATTGTGTTCATTGTGCGTAGCTTTTTATTTGCTAGAAACTTACATATGATATTACTCATACAAAAGTGCCAAGAATGATGGATTCATCAATAATTCTTATGTTTGGAGAACTGCATGAGTTATTGTGATAAAGTATTGTATTTGAGCATTACTTTC
The DNA here is from genome assembly GCA_963922205.1 of Romanomermis culicivorax. NCBI lineage: Eukaryota > Metazoa > Nematoda > Enoplea > Mermithida > Mermithidae > Romanomermis > Romanomermis culicivorax. The sequence goes on along the minus strand of CAWUHX010000008.1, from coordinate 172,343 downwards.
AAAATTTTCATCAGGGTGGTGAATATTTGGATTTCTGGGTTAATAAAAGAAAAATGAACATATGCTTCAATGTAAGATTGTACTAATTGTATTTTTCAATCTTGTTCTGTTTTTTCAGAAAATGCTTCTCAATTGAAAAATACGAAAACAAGTATCCTCATGATAATCATTTACATATTGCTTTGATACAGGATATCTAAAAAAAGGCGCGAGATTCGTTGAGTGTACTCACAAATTTGTAGACAAATAAAGCAGAAAATCATATAAATAAAAATTATCAAATATTTTCTTTTTTCTAGGGAGCAGACTATACTATCATGTCAATGATGAAGTTCATGTTCATTTTGTGTCTATTTACTTTCCTGCTGCTTGGCAAAGCGTATTCTGAATGTTGCAACACTAGTCAAGACGTGACATCGAAGAAGCTCATGAGTTTCGAGGTATGTGGCTTTTGTCATGTGAGACAAAAATTAGAATTGTAGATTACATGAATTTGCTTTGAAAGTCGAACTTCATGTGGGTAAACCAAAAAAACAGTAGTAGACTGAAAAATATCCTTTAGTTACAAGCAAACCTTGACATAGACGGACTTTCCAGCTAGTTTCAAACGTACCCTAGATTTACAATTTGATTACAGGAGTGAGTCAATACTATGGAATAGAAGAGGAATTGTCCCTCTTCCAATAATAACTCACGTTTTATTTTTAGAATAAATATGGGATCAGACATTAGACGAATCATCTCACTGATCTCTAAATTCGAATTAAAGCTATCCCTGAAAAGATCAAACCAGATGGATTAAAATTTTGGTTGTACCAGCCTACTATTTGCACTTGGAGTTTTTTATGGATGTCAGCAGCAGGAATACAGAGTCACACTCTTAACATCAGTTAATCAGAAAATCCTCATGAAAACAAGATTTTTGCTTAGATCCACTCATTATTAGGGTCTCTAGGTCAGTCGAATGCTTTTTCTAGCTAATGACATCTGTATAAAACTGCAGGAATTTCTCCATAGAATGACCATCTTCAAGGGAATCTGAATCGATGCTTGAAAGAATTGAATTTCGGGATATCAACAGAATGAATATGGTACACTATAGAGGTTTATTTGCTACGAAAAGTCAATTTCAAAGAATTTATTAGATTGTGATTCAGAGTTCTTGTAAATATGTAGCATTGGTCAACAAGTTACCATCATATAGTCTGTTTTCTACAAAATACTTCCAAATAGTGCATCCGGAAAGCAAGTACTATTTAACCTTTTCAGCATTTTCTACCAAGCCGTACGTCATATGGAGCATAAATTCAGTGACGACACCCAAATAACACTTTAAAAAGTTTTTGAGTGAAAAAAATGTACAGTAAAGGCTTCATGTGCAGGATTTCCAAGTTATCTTATATTTGTGTCATTTTCCATTTCAATAGCTTTTTATAAAAAACAGACTATACGTCTCTGAATGTAAAAAAGATTAAGCATGAGTATGCTCAGGTTGATTCTGCCGTTGTGTAATTCTTTATCTAACTTTCTCTACTTATAGTCAAGCCTTTTCACTGTTTTTTCCTCTGAATTGAGTATTTGTGATTCAGTCCTCTGTTGCACATCGTTTAGCTGTGAAGTAGAAACTTTCTTCGTTTTGGTTTGAGTAACAAAGTCGGGCAAGTAATTAAGATGTTCTATGCTATCTAAGTCTCCATAGTCCAAAAGGAAGGTGCTTTTGAAATAGTACTTTGAGTATTCAACTATATAACCAGCCTCGTAGTGACTGCCGAAGAATTTTCACTAATAAGGTTGATGTGGAAACAAGTAAGTTGTGACAACTTGTAGAAAATTCCAACATTCACAGAAGTTTTCATCAGTGGTGCAGAGGTACAATGTTTTCCTTTCTTGAGCAGGCTATAGGTGATAAAATGGTATAGAAAACCATAGAACTATGACAAACTCTAGTTTTCTGCATTGATCATGAGTTATTCAATGATCAGTGATCTTCCAGGCAAGTATATGAACAGCTGCTGAAGTGTATAAGTCAGAATATGAGTCAAGGGGTATTAGGTCTCACATGCGAAATGGTTGCTGGAGAAAAAATCTACCTTCTCTGAATGAAAAAGAAAAAGCAGCAACAGGAGCCAGTCAATTTGTAGCAGACCTCGATATCACTAATTAATGAGATGAACGTAATTTCCGATGTATCTCACATAAAAATCTTGCTCGCAACTTCACATCTTAACATTAGCTGATGCAGGTCAATCATAGATTACTCGTTTTAGGTGTGGTATACCTACAAATGCTGTAATGATTGCACACAACCACGTGGCCATGGTATTACCATGAGTACGTCTACCTTACTGAACTTGTATGTCGAAAATAATTAGAAATTTCGGTTTCTGAAGATTGTGGTGTTGGAAAATGTAACATTTTCAATTGCAATTGTGATGGAGGTTGTCGCAAAGGCAGTGGACGATGTACGGACGACCAATTTCGAAAATGTGGGTAGTTGTTAAATGAATTCTGTTATTAAGTTATGTTTTTGAATGATGATAAAAAGATGAATAAATTAAATCAGGATTGGCATGGTTATTTAGTGCAATGCTTTGTGTATGTCAAGCGACGTCAGAAATTCTTTATAGGATCAGCTAGTTGTATGCAACGGATTCGCGAGGTTCACTGAACACAGTACCCTAGAAATGATGGTCAGTACACCACAACATTCAGTTACAGAGTTATCTAAGTTTGTTAGCTTGCAGTGAAAAAGTGTGCAGGGTTTCCCATAGTTGTTTCCTCCTCGCACTGCACAAAAACTGTTCGTGGAGTGTAACATCATCCAATGTGAATCTTACTTTCACTTATCAGGCGGATAGTATATAGCATTCACAGAAGTAAAAAATTATAAGTTGTACTTTGGCTGTTTTTTAGGTGCAGTTACTACCATGAATAATTCTAAAAAACATCACTATATGTTTGTGGTGAGGTTATGATCATCCACTCGAAACGGAGATTTTAGAAAAAAAATGTTGTTTGAGTCAAAGAGCAATGAATCATCCACTTAAAAGGGCGACATCTCAATTACTGATCCACTCGAAACATAAACCGCCCCTAAAAAATCGGAGGTTTGTCATTTAGTTTGTTTTTCTCAAAATGCTTGCAAAGAAACCAGCTAGCTATTTTATACATTTTCGTACGATTTTTTGCATAGCCAACAATATTATACATAACACAAAACTTGTGAATAAATTACAGTTTTTTGAGTGAAAAATGAGGGAGTTTCATATTTATGCGGTAGATTTGAATGCACATTACAATAAATAAATTTTATGATAAATGCATAATTATTCATACATTTTATTACTTAATTGAGATGCGGATATTGCACTGCATCTTACGTTTTAGTTAGAATTATGAACTTCTTCATCGATGCAGCGGCGAAGAGTGATTGTCATGAAAGAAAAATTCATTGAATAGACAACGAACCTTCCATAATTTTGGATAACAGTTTATCCGCAACCTCGCAGTATAGTACATGCCTGAAATAGAAAATTGCTATTGTGAAATTGATGTATGTTGTGTTCAGTAGTGGGGAAAATTGACCATGGTTTGGTACATGAATCAATAAGATATGACTTCGACTCTGGAATTTCAAGGTTAGTATCTTCAAAATGTTTAATTTAAAATTAGTACGTTTTACATATACAGCTCAGGTCCAGAAGAATTGACAATGCATAATTCTTGTAAATATGCAGTCAATATGTCGCAATACCAAATTTATTGAATAAAAATACAAGAATACACCACTATAATTAAGAATATGTCTAATGCGACAGTTTACCAACTACATATCTTTCAGGGGCGGTTTATGTTTGGAGTAGATTAGAAATTGAGGTATCGCCCTTTAAAGTCATGGCTTTTCAACTCAAAAAACAATTTCTGTCTAGTATCTCCCTTTTGAGTTGATGATCACGACCTCAACACAAACATAATATACGTAATATGGTACTTGCATGCAGCGCCATTTTTGGGAAATATATTCATTTTTAGGGCTTTTTTCGTAAAATCACTAAAATTGGAGCTTTTCTGCAATAATCTTCCTTTCATTATACAGTACATAATCAAGCTTTCAATTTTTCAGCTATGCATTGTTCAGTCGCAAGAGCAAAAAACTTTTTCATGGAGAAAGGAAACTTCCTGGAGGGCGAAACTCATTGCTAGTTCATTCCCAGAATAAGACCCATGGCCTTCGTGGTACATAAATCAGTTTTCTAAACGCGTTTCTAAACAAATAAGCAACAACAATACAAAAAAAACATTCCTTTGACCCAACTGCCAAAAATGCTTTTTGTTATGCAGTACACGCTTTTGAAATACTCAGATTTCATAGGAAATTTATTTGAAAAATTGTAATTCGAAATTCAAAAAAACTCCACGCACTGACAAATTTGGTTGCAGTACAATTCAACCCTGTCTCTGAACCATACTACTGCACCACCAATCCATAAGTGCGTGCGGTCACACCAAACACCACAAAATAAGAGAGTGGCACTCTGATGAAGCAATTCGTCAATCGTGATGGCGTTTCTCATAATGCACAAATCGAAGAACAAAATATGTTGCACCAGCATATGAGATTTCAAAAGCGCTTTCTATTGATATGTACGACTTACATATTCTGATAAGGTCAACATTCTAGTACCTGGAAAGAAACTCAAAATCAATTTTTCATCTGAAAATTTTCATAACTGAGTATTGTAGATTCATCAATGGAAAGTCCATCCAATTTTCGAGTACTGTAGTGGAGTAAATTTTGTTTATGGCCTCTGTTCGTAAAATATTACCACTCGGAAGAAACCATACTACAGAAGGTCGGCACACAACATTCTTAAATTTAAATTCGAATTACTGACTATCAAAGAAAAGTTTATTAAAATATTTCACATGAGCAAATAGAAAGCTGAACGCTGGATTTAATGAAACGAGTTTCAGAGTTTTATATTTAATATCGGCAAAGTAATGAAACATATTCCACGGAAAAAAATTTTTTAAAAACAATTATGGTCAAAATTTGTCGATAAACATGTCGGCGATAACGTAAATTTTAACAAAAGATCAGTTGGACTTCCGATTCAAATGTAACTTTGTACAAGGAACCTAATAAGCATAATTACTTTTCTGTTTGACCAATCGTTCGTTAACTATCTGAATTTTTTTTTGGAAGTTTTGACGCTCAATATATCATTTTTTTGTCTTTCGAATTAGGTCTATCACAAACGACTAATGCTGAAGCCGTGAAAATTCACGAGGTTAAACAACTCTAATTTTTCTTTTAGTGTTTTAGTTGACGAAAAATATCCGAAATTAGTTGAGATTTAACGTCCGGTTTACAGCTTACTGTGAAAATCACAAATTTTCTGACATATGACTCTGGGGCGATTAGGTAGTTTACAGTTTTCTCTCGACATGTGTCTGTCAGATTAAAGATTTTGTTGAGATCTACATTTGAAGCAAGATTAGATTTGTTTGGGACCAATATTGATGGAGCTACAGATTTTTAAAAGTTTATTTTTCAAATCATTCGAAATATTGAGGTATCCTGTTCAATGCAAATATTGGATTATATTTTGCTGTTGAAGAGCTATCGATTGACCCCTAAGCCATCTCCCAGGAGCTGCTAGATATCATGTAAAATGAGATCACACTTTTTGATTTTTTCTGTTGTGTGAAGTGAGTAAATTGAGATGTAAACGTAATTTCTAATGATTTAGGCCATATTATGAAAGCGTTTTCAATTATCTGTCCAATGGTGCTTTTTTAATTCTCAACTCCCAACCATTCTTGAGATTTTGGAGTTCAAAAAAGACGAACTCGCTTTTCCGTAAAAACATAATGTCTCAGGTCCGCTGCCGCGCGCTGCATGATAGACAGAAAGGCGGATGTGCTTAGAATAAAAACTTTTGAATCAGAAAAGGTATTGTATTGCAGAATTATTGTATTGCAGAACACAGAAATGCCCTTAAGAACCTGAGCCTTGAGAAAAGTGGTGTTGCGGAACATTGCCTATCATGTGGATGTACACCCAATTTTGACAATACCACCATACTTGCCCAAGAGCCTAATGCCTACAAAAGGAAGATCAGAGAAACCATTGAGATGGAAAAAGTGGGGTCAAAAAATGTAGGTAGTAAGAGCATTGAAATAGGCCACATATGGAACCAAGCATTCCTTAGAAGGGCAACAGACAGGAACCCAAGTCTGAACTAGTACCCCCAAGTCAGGATATATAGCACTTCTAAACAAGTTACTACTGGCCCCCATGGCCCAGTTGTAGCACTCTAGACTCTCAATCAAACCACCAGGTTTCAATTCCCTCAAGTAGCGAATTTTGTAAAAAAGAAGTTTATTGTCCCCTGAGGAAGGTAGTATGTAGACTACCGAAACGTCACATTACCATAACCACTGTATTATTATTCGTTCATTGTGTGCCTACGGGCAAAATAAAACTGTTATATAATTTTTATGCGATTGTAAGGCCAAGGAATGGGGAATCATAATGTTATACACCAATCGCAAACAACCTTTCGCCAAATAGGATGAATCCCCATCAATTTTTCTTCAAAAAATGCATAGATAGGATAGTTGCCATGGTGAAAGCATCATTAACTTGACCAGTAGTTGTACCACCAGATCACACTTCAACTGTTCTTGGACAGGACCTACGCTGAATCAAATGTTTTATAAAAATGAAACACACTGTTTGTGTGAATCAAGCAGCAAGTCCTTTGAAAACAGCTATAAATCTGGGTGAGCAGATTTGACTGAAGCTTCGAAGCACATTTTTTTACTGGATACAAAATTAAAGAACAAAATTTTGCAGAAACCTACAGGAAAATGCTCAAAAAACGCTTCCATGTCAAAGGGGAACAGAAGGTATAGTTTTTATGTGATAAACTATACTTTGTATTCATCAATTCTCAAGGTTAACATGGGCATAAGGCTCATGTGGACTGAAATGAAACTTGTCATATGCCAAAGCCTATATTAAATATAGAGCTAATAAAAATAGAATAAATATAAATATAAGGAATAAAAAAAGGTAATAGAAAACAGGAATATGACAAAAGTAAGGAAAGAAAAAAGATGATTCCAGATTTTAGATCTGATTCATTCAACATGCTACATCTAAATCAGGTATATGATACATACCTATAAATTTGGGCTCGTGTCAGGATGTAGCAATATGCTCAGAGATTGACCTAATTCTAATGTTTCAAGGTGCTAAAAAACATGAAGTGATAATGTTTGTGGTACAACAATATGTGGAAGATGAGTTTCATGCCAAGTAAAGGCTCAATAACATGCAGTAAGTAAAATTATTCAAAACGCCCCAGTTTCAGATTTGATAAATTTTTAATTCATCAGAAATTCGAAATTCTTATCGGTCGTGTCTTCACTATGAAGCATCCTCTATATGACCGAGAAAACATGCACAGTGATAGAATAATCCTTCAGGAAAAAACTGTACTATACTTTTGCTTCCGTGGCCCAAAATGCTGAAGGCTATAAATTTGGGAATTCACTTTGAATTTTATTCATCGATTTTAACACAATAATTTGTCCACAAAAGCAGTTAATGATAACCAATTATAACTCTAAGAACATCAGCCAGCAGTTGTCACATTATGCAAACACTTTTGATCGAATAGGGATTCAACATCTGCGAATGTGACGTTGTCGAGCCGAACAATGTTACTGCTAAAAGACATTCGGTAAGTGAAATTTTAATGTTAATAAACTATACCTTGTACTTTCTCATAGTATTTCTATCATGAAAGATTACAGCCTACACTTTTACGAGAATAATAGCATCGCCTCCAGTTCCACAACTCCAGTTCCAACATTGCTTCATTTAAGCTTTCTTATTTTTTGTAGTGCTGATTTTTGTTCTGCTAAACTGCTCCTTGATTTAGCTTTCTTAAATTATCTTCCTATTTTTTTATTTGTGGTGTTTTAATTTATGACTTCTTATATTATGGTTCTTTTCTTGTTTTATTTTCTTTATTGTATCATTTTACCTTTCTTTACTTCATTTTTCCTTACCTCGGCTCATTTTATTGATTGCTACATTTTTGTACAGTTTTCATTATTTTGTTTTTTCAGGTTCCTGTAATTCACAATTTCTCTTCCATTGTTTGGACTTCTTTTCGTTTTTTCTGGACTGGTGGTGATATTTATATTCTTCTTCATACATTTTTTGTTTTTATGTCCTTTCTCTATGTTGTCTTTTTTATATTTCTTTCCTATTGTTTACAGCAACTTTCCTTCTTTTATTGGTATTTCCTTTTTAAAGCTCGGTTTGAGAGCATGATATTTCTTTTTCTTTATATCGATTTCCTTGTGTTTATGTTTTCTTGCATGTTTTATTCTCTCCTTCATTCTTTTCCTTTGTTCTCTCATCCATTCTTTCACATATAGATCAGAGTTTTCACGTATTTTCTTTATATTTCGTTCATATCTGTGTTTTTGTTAGGTTTTTTTGTTTTTCTAATTCATGTGTTTTTTATTTTAATTTGTTTCTATTTTTTGCTTTGTTTTCTAATATGAATTTCAGTTCTTTTATTTTTGCTTGCATTTATACGATTTTTACTTTTTTTTGGGTTTCCAGAGCTCTATGGCACTATTAAACAATCGTAATACTTGCAGCCTTATAGAGAGCCTTGAGATTCCGGTGATCAAAAGAATCTTTGCTGGGTTATCTGACTACCATACTGGCCAGCTGAACATGCCGGCCAGCGAACCAAAAATGCTGGCCAAGTTAAACATATCCTTCATAAAACAATGCACTTACTCTAAAAAAGTTTTACCCAAATCGAAATGGACAATGTAACTAAAAGATACATCCCCAGGATTTGTACTGTTTGCTCCACATTGTAAATTTGTGCAGGTTATGTGATCCACATCAGGTGTCCAGGGACCAGTTGTATTATGTGTTTCTGACGTGATCTTCTCAATAGCCATGTAGTTGCCATAAGCTCTCACAGCAAAAATTTGACATATGTTTGATCCATCGTAAGGTATAGCTGAAAATATAGAAATACAGGTTTAACAAAAAGGCTCAAAACTTTGAAGAATTCAACTTTAATACTAATATTGGTATTTATTTCATACATTAACTTATTCGAATGAGTCAAGCTATTGAGGTGTATTTTCTCAGACAATGTCTTTTTATAGTGCACTCGATGTTCAATAACAACTTGAGTAAGCTAGCACTATCTCCCCTTCGGCCTAGTCTAGACTGAAAACTGCATGAATTTGCTAAACTTTGTCCAAATTTCACCACAGAAATCACTAAGGCATATTTTACAGTAAAATATGGATTGGATAGGTCAGCAGTGAAACAGAAGTAAAACTCCTGAAGCTAACCGTACACCTATGATGGTTTCTACAATTTTCGATGTAGTTTGGAGTGTTCTGCATACCATTGATAACCTATCCTTCATCACATCAGGCCCTTATTTCATATTGATCAGTTTTATGAAATGTGACTATACTTCATTAATTTTGAAAGGATTGATGCAATAATCACATGAAAGCAGTTCAGTATGGGAAAAACTGGTGAGCTTATATTACTTCACTCAATTAAAGGAATTTTGTCGTCGATGAGCTGCAAAAAGACCATCTGACAATTTTCTCTAATGATTAATTTTCTGGAGCAGCACTGATGTTTGGCCACTGTTCTGTCCAAATCGATAGTGGATAAGCAGGATGTTTTTTAGTCATATTCGTCCTTCCAATTCTTATAGAAAAATTAAGCCTTTTTCTGTATAAAGTTTTCTACTAAGTAAGAATTTGCATACGATATTGAATCTGCCTTTTTGGTTAGTGATATCCATCATTCTAAACTGAATAATCTATAGTTATATGTTTATTTCTGTTTTTGTTCCTAAAATCACACATCGGTACAGTTTCTATTGTTTGAAACATTCATGCAAATTTATGGGTGAATAAAACTTATCAGGTTATAGTGTGTGCACTTTCAGAATTTACGCTTCGATACCTTTCTTTGTTATTCACACAACAATGAAGTTAGCTGAGGAACCAGTTCTACAAATGTCGCGAAATCGGTTTGCCAGCAGAATTTTTTGTTCACAAGCAGACATTTGATACTTGACCAGGAAAGCCACCTACCTGATTTCTACAATGCTCAATCAAACTTTGCCAGAACCAAACATGTGGCAAATGTAACATTCGTGAGTATCTCGATTATATCTCTGTATTAATTAAATGGAGCACCAATGAAAAGACAGGAAATGGGCTGGGGTTGTGGAGAGCGTTCAAACTAGGATATGGATTAGGAAAAAATGATTGATATGGTTTTACACCGGCTAGCACACTGTACCACAGAAATAATGCCTTAAACCCTGTAAGCTGGAGTATTTGAGTTATGATCATCACCAAGTTAATCTGTTGTGTTCTCCTGTGTCATTGCTACATAATGGACCCAATAGGCTCAGAGCTGCAGCTATCTGCAGTGCAAACTCTTGCTTATTGGTGTCGATGTTGCATATCTGAAAATTATACACTGCATACGAAGATAATTATCGAAATCTTACTGTAGAAATGCTCTGGAGTCAATGGATGTTTATTCTCCAAAGAAATCACAAGCTGGACAATTTCTCATACTAGAAAAGGAGCTCATTATACATAAATGCGCTACCCACAACCCTTACATTGTTCACACCATCTACATTTTGCAGACAGTGTGAAAAACAATTTAACCCAGAATGTGAACTTGTATTTTGCTGGGCTAGCTGACTGTCCTGCCCCACTTTCCGTCATACAGTGATGGGGTGATTTTCGGGCTAAACAGTACTCTACTGCTGGGTTGAATAGCGAGATATGTAATGAGGCAAATGACCGGCTAAAGTCTGTGGGAAATAGTAGGGCAAATCTAGGACAATTAGTGGGTTAAATCAGGGCTAAATGATGGGCCAGCTCTCGAGACCAATCAAATGCTAATTTTCGAGCTAAACAGTGAGATAATTAGATGACGGTGGTGTGCATTGTCTAATGAAGAAAAAGGAAAATACAGCAGATTAACTTTGTTATGATTAGAACCCAAATACTCTAGCTCACAAGGTTCAATGTATTACTTCTGTGGTACAGTGTACTAGTTGGTGGCAAGCCATATCAATCGCTATTTCCAAATCCATAACCTAATTTTTCTTCTTCTTACACCAACTCGTCCATCGATCTGTTTTTGGAACAAAATTTTCTTTGTATTGTAGCCCATCACTATGCAGGACTATTTCGTGGGCTCAATTTTCACTGAAAAATGGCCGAATTTAACCTAGCCCACCTTTCGTCACGGCAGCAAGCTATCTTTTATTTAGCCCGCTATTTAACCCCAGTTTTCCATGCATTTTGCTACTAGATTTAACCTGCCATTCAGCCCCAATTTTGCCACTCGTTGTGTCAGGTGATTTTACCCTGACTTCAGCCAGTCATTCTGCCCGATATTTTCCCCACTATTTAGCCTGCAGAATGTCTCGAGCTCAGCCCCCCAAATAGCTCACATTTGCCCTCTGATTTGCCCCACACTTTTCTCCACGATTCGTCCCACCCCATTTTTATTCACTTCAGCCCGCCATTTGCTCCCTGATCACTTTGCATCAGTCGGCCCACAGAGAAAATTTTCTGCTGTGGATCCGTTGGACTCATCATTTTGTGATAACCAATATGCTGATTTAACCAAAAGAATCTAGTTTAAAAAATATTTAAAACTACTTAAAACAGGGCCAAATTCGTGACAATGTCCTAGTTTTAGTGAGCATTGTAGAACCCTATATATTTGGCTGGTGTAACCTAATAAGCAGACACCCAAATTTCCCCAACGAAAGGCGTTTGCTGGGGCGAAATTTTAGCAAGCTGTGTAGAACCCAGCTCCAGATATCCAGACTACATCATACGAGTGCCATTGAAGAAGACGTCCTGGTAGTAACTGGGACACAGTGAGCGATTGTTTAATACTTCTTGTTTCTGTTTATAAGCCGCACCTATAAAATTCAACATTAGTCATAAAGCAATTAGCTATGCGTATTGAAATATTACTGTCAAAGTAAGGACAACAGCATTGGATTGTACAAATGCTGGCCAACAGTATGCAAGTAGCCAGCAGACTCTGACACTGCATAGTTCAATGCTTTCATGGGAGGATATCTTCCCACAATAAACATCCTTTGAGCAAACATTTGCCTTTATGGTTCGAAGAAAATGCTATTCCATTTCGTATGCAATTCAAATTTTCTGTTAAGTCGATTTTCAGCGGCAAAAAACTGAATCTCTAGATAGTGAATATGTTGCATCCAATACACAATGCATCACAAAAGTGGAAAATAAATCACGTAGCATATTTTATCAAAACATTTCAATTTGATTAGGATATAGTTTTTGAGGAGGCGGTTTGGGAAAACATTTAGAAAGCGTCTTAAACTTGAATAATATGTATTTTCTGGTGGAAAACCATCAGCTCCATCGAACAAACAGAGCAGTCATTGTGTTAAATATAGGGAACTTTCGGACTGAACAGTTTCATTTTGATCGATGGTATTGGCAGAAGAAGGTCAAATTCGTACAAAGCAATGCAAGAGACATAGCCTGGAATCGGCCTTAGCACACCGCGTTTACCCAGAATGGGCTCGTGCTGAATCTCCAACCTCAATTTTCCGAGGCAAAAACATTTCCGAATTTTATGTTCAATTTAGCTTGAAATTCAATCCAAATTGTTAAACATCAGGTTTCCCTATTTGAGTTAGAAATGGAACCAAAAATGAAAAGTGTTTAACGAAGTTTTAACTTCATTTCCACACATTTACCTAAGCTCCCTAGTTGTACTTCTTTTGAATAATTGTTATAATGGAAGTTGTGTATAGGCAAAGAGGGAATAGTAATAAATACACAAAATGATAGACAAGACAAGGGCATTTAAGAGCATACTATTGGTAAACAAATTCCTCAGGCTACAGTTGTCCTAAACGTCGGCGTGTGAGTCAAATTTGTCGGGGCTGCAACTTCAGAAAGTTAAAGTGACAAAACTGAAGTTGACACAACAACACCATGGTCTATTTTTTCTCCTTTCTAACGAGCGAATTGATATAAATTATTTTTCAAGAATTTTTGCATTTGTACATAATATAAATTATTTTTCAAGAACTTTTGAATTTACGCCAACCTGCTTTTCCTGTAACAGGAAAGGCAGGCTTTACAGGACTATATGACCATACAAGTGCCCACCATACATGCTGGGGGCTACCCAGGACAGGGGATGGAATGGAAATATTTTTTTCGTTTTTGATAGTGAAAAGAAGGTCTTAGGAAGGTCTTCTAACATCCGAACAGTATATTCTTCAACCTATATTAGTCAGATATGTGAAATAATTTGCTTGAACAGCATTGTTTAGAGTTCTAATGTTACTTCTTTAAAATCTCTAGAAAAATTTTATTTTAAATTCCTCAACTACAGCATTATTTTCATTTTTATGACGACTTTCTCGTCTCTCTTGATAATTTTCCTTCGTCAACTGCTCAGTCATAGCTGTCAAAATCAAATCCACAGGGGGGGTCAGCAAGAGTCTGCTGGGGGTCAATAGAAATCTGTTGGGAGTCAAAGCCCCCCAAACTCCCCCACTTGCAAGAAACGGGCTCGATGTCGGGTTACACCCAACATCGAGCCTGGTTCTTGAGACTAGTAATCAGAGGCCATAACTATTAAGCCCGGTTCATACTTCTGCTCGGCGAACAAATTTACCCCAAGCATGCTCGGGAAGCATCTCAGAGCACAGCTCCGAGCATTCTCGCCAAGCATGCTCGGAAATGCTCGGCGAGCAGCTTGCTCGCCGAGCGTGCTCGGAGTTGGTTCATACTTCGCGAGCAAATTTTTCTCCTAAAATGCGTACTTATTTTTTTCCACGTACGAACCATAAAATAAGTACCTTGAAAACATGGCGTTTTTTCCTAAGGTCCTTGTAATCAGGGGATCAAACGTTTAACAGGAATTCTTTTTTACGAACAAGCTCAATACGTTCAATTTTTCATCATCTGGTAATTTTTTTCGAATAGACATTGCAAAACTTTTACAACAAAAAAATGAAATCCTGCATATAAATCTAGGGATTAAAGATGTATCGGAGCATTTGACCAGCCATACTACCCGATCCTACACAATGTTTCCTGACCCGAAGGATGAAAAAAGACTTGACCTTAGCCGTTGTCCAGTATAAATCTGTGCCTTGAAAGTCACGCCTGTCAAAAACATGCGGGTCAAAAAATTCAGTTGATCATTTTCACTGTTAGAAGAAAAAACAGATAAAATTTTGTTCTACATGAGATTAATTTAGTCATTATTACGTATATTTAAAGAATAAAATTTTCTCGGTAGTTTTCCAATGAAGGTAGGAAATGATCGATGTATTGGCATCGGCTGATAATTGTCTTTTTTAAATATCGGCCGACGTTTTTTCGGGCGATCTATGATCGATGATATGCTGTTTTCTACGGCAATTTGTGCATTGATCAGCCCTGCATGTGATTTCTTACTGGGCAAGTGTAAATCTTGGGTCACTTTTGGTTAATTGTGATAAGAAAAACGTTGAATGAAATGACAATGTGCTTTTTCCCTTCAATGCATTATGATACAATGGTTGTTGAATAATTTTCAGCCTTCACCTTCTGAAAAAGTATGCTTAAAAATCGTTCAATTTCGATAATTCAAGAAGTATTATTCAACCATATCATGTTGAAAGCAAAACTTTTCGAAGTGAAATACTGTTTCAAATTAAGTGTTCTATAATTTCCATTGTATTCAAAAAAGTTCTATAGTGAAACTTTTGTGTGAACGCCGATGTTGGTCATTCTTTAATTTACATGCACTTCATAAAAGAGAGACAAAAATAAATCTTGTACCTGAGAGAAAGTTTTCAAGGAGCAGTTTTTGAGATTAAGCAAAAAATGAAATTCTTAACAAACATTATTTCGGCAGACAAGAAGGGTATGCCATCTTTGGCTATCACTTCAGATTTTTTTATCTGTTTCTCATAATATCGTAGATCGGATTGATTTTCGTTTTTTGCCTTGAATAAGAGAAAGAATTTATTTCTCATTTCCCTTGTCTCGTTTCATTTCTCGTTTCTCACAGCAGCAATTACTATTCAAAAGCAATAGTCATTTCTCATTTTCAATGTTTATTTACACTAAATAAAAAACAAATACGTAACATGGCGAGTATGTTTGTAACGTACCTGCTGACGCAGTACTGTAAATATATAGCATACTGTATGTGATAGTCATTTATTAAATATTATTTCATTTTCATAATTTATCGTCTCAAGGGTGTCGGGGATTCACACCCAAACATTCCTGTAAAATTACGTGAAGTACTTTATTTTGATCCTACCACACCCCTGTAGCCGCTATTGACCCAATTAAGACGCCCCAATCAATTTGCACAAACGGCAGCTGATCCCCTAGAACCTACACTAAACTACACATTCCACGGCTACTGTAATTCCTCATAAAAATCGTAAAAAACACGCACACACAGTAAAAAGTAGAAGCCCCGCCAGACAGTAGTCTCAAGTGCAATGGTAGCGATGGTCCCACAAAACATGTGTACACAGAGGAAACAGATACAGAAGCATGCACAGAAGCACAGAGGTGTGGCTAAGCCCACCGTAGGAAACAAGCCAGACACGAAAAGCATGCCGTACTAGAAAAGCATTGAAGGGCGTGACTAAATTAGCAAGAATAGTAAAGCAGGAAGCGGCGATTGGCAGAAGAAGATGGACAGAAGCAAGACCTCCTGCGACGCCCAGGGAGTGGCCAAAAACGTCGTATTTAAAGAGAAGCAAGGCGTGATTTTATTAATATTCGTAATTCTCAAATTCTCGTTTTTTCGCGATCTTTCGTCTTATTTGCAAGCGCCGTTTTTATACGAAAGCAGTTAAACCGAGGCCGTTAATTATTTGCAAGCTGAGACTGTGTTGTTCCCATTGTTATTGCCAACGACTCAAAGCAGCCGTCAATTGTTATCCGTATCGCCCCACTGTATCCGGCGCCGCCTATTGTAACCACGGTCCATAATTGGATAAAGTAAAGTGCTTCTCAAAACTGGTCGTTACATGTTCTTGTGTTACACTTTATGAACTGAAAATATTTTTTGACCCTTGACGTGGTTCGCTAGATGTCTCTGACCCGACCCGTGACCCGATTCGGTATTTCAACCATCTGACCCGATCCCATATTCTCTGGCCCGATACATGCCTCCTACCGACTGATCAGAGCGCCCATAATTTGGCATTGATCGTGCGCGCATTGTTTAATTTTTGATAAATTATCCCATCTGAGACGCGTCTATAGTTATAATATGTGTTGCTCGCCGAGCATGCTCGGAGGAGTAGAAAAATTTTCTACAACCCAGCGCATGCTCGGTGAGCAAATTTTTTGTGCTCGGTGTTCTGCTCGACGAGCAAATATCCACTAGCCGAGCATGCTCTGCGAGCAACTTGCTCGACGCTGTGCTCGCCGAACATCTCCGAGCACAGCTCTGAACATGCTCGAAGAGCATGCTTGCCGAGCAACGAGCAGAAGTATGAGCCGGGCTTTAGACCAAGACGAACATGGTGAAAATTTTTTTGATAAGTATCTGGAGGACACATAAGATGATTTGATAAGTGTCTACAGGTTCTAAACTGTTGATTGCACCACTGTTTCCAGTGTTTCCAGACAAATTTTGTTCCTAGGATCTTCCCCTGCATTTACACGTACTGAAACCATTGCAAACAGCTGATCAGCTTAATAACTGAAAAGAGCTAAACACTCTATATCATCTGAAAACATTCCCATTAATATGCACATTTATAACTACTGTAGACGATTGTATTTCTTTCTTCAGCGATGATTTGAGGATGGGCATGAAATACAATTTACTAATAAAAACTTGACATTATTCGATAGGGAATATTATCAAATAAGCAGTATTGGGTTATAAGTTATACAAAAACATAAAGACAATATAAAGACAAAAGTTCTGACATCAATCGTCATCCGGGAGGGAATTCAGGAAAGTCTCGATTTGTTGAACTCCAGCAGTGTGCTGTTCAAATCAGTCAGCGATCGCATTTTTCGCTTTCATTTTTCATACTAGAAAGATCCAGTTACACTTAGATCGCAGCTGCTTTTATAGACTGAAGGCGCGTTTATACTTTGACGGATATCCGTCACGAATCCGTGACGGATCTCCGGAACCAATCAAAAGAGTCACGTGATTCCGTCAAAGAAAAAACGCAAAATTATTTCCCGGATCCGTGACGGTTCCGTGATGGAAAGTTACCCGGATATTTAGAAAATGTTCTAAACATCGATCATTTTTCGTCCGCGACGGACAGTTGACTAGTCAATTTTCTTCCGTTTTTGAACTGATATCTGCCCCAAATTCGATTGAAATTTATTCTAAAAGCCTCAATATGTTGTTTAAATGTCTGTTTGGTGAAATTCACAAGAAAAATTCAGCTAGAAGTCGTCGTCCATGATGGACAGTTTACCTGGTCGGTTTCGTTCTGTTTTTAAACTGATATCTGCCCAAAATTTGATTGAAACTCGTTCTAAATACCACGATATGTTGTAAATGTGGTCTGTTTATTGAAATTAAATAGGAAAATTCAGTCTAGGAGTGGTGGTCGGGAGTTATTGTTTGAAAGGCAGTCTTGAAATATTATATTTATATTTTTTTAGATTCTGATTTTATTAAATCAGTTTGTCTCAACTATTCGTCGTCGCGTAAAATTATTTTTGGCGATTATTTCGATTAAATTATGTATTTCTTTCTTTTTAATTTTTTGAATTTTTAATTTTTTGAGTTTTCAAATTTCTATATTTTCAAATTTCTATATTTTCAAATTTCTATATTTTCAAATTTCTATATTTTCAAATTTCTATATTCTCAAATTTCTATATTTTCAAATTTCTATATTTTTAAATCTTTTAAATTTTTACATTTTTTAGAATTTCAGATTTTTTAAATTTTGAAATTTTTTAAACAAGATTTTTAAAATTTTAAATTTCAAATTTTCAAATTTTAATTTTCTAAATTTTTGAATTTTTTAAATTTTTAAATTTTTGAATTTTTCAAATTTTTAAATTTTTGAACCCTTAAATTTGAAAAAATTTTAAATTTTTAAAATTTTTATAATTTTCAAAATTTTTGAATCTTTAAATCTTTAAATTACTAAAATTTTCAAATTTTTCAAATTTTTTAAATTTTTAAATTGTTTAATTTTTTGGATTTTTCAAATTTTTAAGTTTTAAAAATTTTCGAATTAGAAAAAATGTCAACTTTAAAATTGAATTATAAATTTAATTTATATTCTTTTAATTCAAATTTTAAATAAAATAGTAAATTTAAAAGATTGAAATTAAATTTTTAAGTTTTTTAAAATTTCGATTAAATTAAATCGATTAATCAAAAATGGATGTAAGAAATAATTTAAAACGTAAAAAACGTAAATTAAAACTGCTGATTATGTTAAATATGATTGGCGAATTAAATCGATCAAAACGAGAACGAAAAATTCACTGTGCCCCACCTTATTTAATTAGAAAAGAAGGCGAATTTGATAGATTAGTTAAAATTTGATTAAAATTAAATTAGTTTTAGTAAACAGGAGTGGAATGGCAGCTAAAAACAAAGTTTAAAAAATACATTAAAATCAATAACAATATCCATTTCGAATGATTATATGGTAAATCACGTGATCCATCAAGTAAACGGAAGGTCTAAACATCCGTTAAAAAAAGGCGTGGTTAGATGATGATTGGTGATTGGCTAGTTGGATATCGGTCATGGATCCATGACTGGGATCCGTTGAAGTATAAACGCACCTTAATAGTCAGAGGCGATAATAACTAGAATTGACATGAGGCTCAAAATGTTGAAATGCTCCCTGGGTGGCATTGTAGCTGTCCCACCATTGGCCATTGTCGGGGTAGGTGTAACCATCCCGACCAGGGCCCCACAAAAATGGCCGGGTTCAAAACCCGTGGATTGGCAGAAACATCAATCCCATGAGTGGAATGTTGTATTTCACCATACAACATCCCTCCCCCTTGGAGCAACAGGGGGTCCCTGGTACAGTCACCAGTGTTGAAGGGCTTCCTGGGTGGCACCGTAGCTGTCCCACCATTGGCCAATGTTGGGGTATGTGTAACCATCCCGACCAGGGCTCAACAAAAATGGCCGGGTTCAGGACCCATGGATTGGCTGCAACATCAATCCTAGGGGTGGAATGTTGTATGTTACCATACACGATCCCTCCCCCTTGGAGCAATAGGGGGGCCCCTGGTATGATCACCAGTGTTGAAGGGCTTCCTGGGTGGTGCCGTAGCTGTCCCACCATTTGCCAATGTTGGGGTAGGTGTAACCATCCCGACCAGGGCTCAACAAAAATGTCAGGGTTTGGAACTCATGGATTGGCAGAAACATCAATCCCATGAGTAGAATGTTGTACGTTGCCATACAACAAAAAGTGAAGGACTGTACCATGGGCATCTCTGTCACTCCAATT
The DNA here is from genome assembly GCA_963922205.1 of Romanomermis culicivorax. Lineage (NCBI taxonomy): Eukaryota > Metazoa > Nematoda > Enoplea > Mermithida > Mermithidae > Romanomermis > Romanomermis culicivorax. The sequence continues at coordinate 152,742 of CAWUHX010000008.1, read as the reverse complement.
GGTGGGTTCCAAACTCAGTAAACTTAGTTGAGCTCTGATCAGGATGGTCACGCTTACTGGGACATGGGCTAGTGGTGGGGCAACTACAGTGCCACTTAGGGAGCCCTTGAACGAAGCAGAATTTATGTATACAATTGGAAGCCATCTTGGTCTAGTGGTTAGTGCCTCCAACTGGTTGTCGTAAAAACCAGGTTTCATCTCAGCTGTAATCAATATCTTTCTGGTAGCTGCCCCAGGCAGACACATCGTTTCATGTGGGGCAAGCTGGGATCAACTCAGTCTAGTAAGCATCTTGGTGATACGATGCAATGAATGTGGAGGTGAAGCCATTATATTCACGCACAGGTAGCAGAACAAGTCCTGCTCAGTAGGCAGAGGCTAGCCTGTGGACTGTGGTCAACACAGTGCGGCGAAAGCATTCAAACACTGTCCCTCATATAAGGTGGGCAGTTGTGTGATTCTATAGTCATGTAAAGCCCACCTTTTGGGGAAAGTGAATACAGGTATACCTAAGAAATTTTAGGCAAAATGAATCTACTTTTTTCTCAGAGACCAATACAGAACCTGAAACACCAACAACACGTAACAACTGTTTAAAAAAATCGAAAAAATGACATGTGGAACACAAGGGTGTGATTGTGAATTCCTAGAGGGTTGAATTATCTCCTGACAGTGAAAGCAATTGTTTCCAGAAAAATTCCACGTGAAAAGCACTGAAAAGTACTTGCTTGCAAGCACATTCCATCAATGGGATTGATGTTTCATCTATTCAGCATGCATTTTAAGCGATCGTTTTGCTTGAGATGTGGCAGTGATGATGGATATACACTCACATGTAGTGACAGCAACGGCCTCACAAAGAATCCGAAACGAGACACTTTTCAGCACTCTCACCATAGCATAACAGTAACTTTATCTTTGGACAATGGTATAGCAAGAGTACCATCCACAATTCATGAGTTCTGAATTGTATGATTTTTTGCTGTAGGTTGGTATGGTCAAATCAGCTCAGTGATTTGAGCATAGCTGCAGCCATAAGCAGCATTTAACACCTGGAGCCAGTGTAGTATGTTTAGGTCTCTGCTTTCGTCAATGACGTCAGCAATATAACTAGAGTCTATTGGCTTGTATCAAACTGATTACATTAGTTCACTCAAATGAGCTTCCTATTGGTAAAGACTGATACAGTACAACACTTCTTTAGCAGAGCTAAAAACAACGTTCATTAACTATTCAGCAACTTCAATCCAACAGCTGGAAACCAAAAAACGACCAGCATACTCGAGAAAACCTTACCCAATGTTCCACATAAAAGTCGGAAATGTGAGACGCTGCTCCAGAAGAATGAATCCCAGAATGAATCCTGCTAGTAAACAGTTGATAAAAAAACCACTTGACCACCCCACTTTACTAGCCTAACATGACAATAACAAAAGATGATGGACAGGTGGCTGGCACAATACATATAAATTGAAAATGATCATAACATGTAATGTATAGCCTTTCGAATGCAGTCGTGCCCACATAGTGACGCCTTCTTGCCATCTTCACGATTTGCCTGGATGGGATGTGTGGACCCAACCTTTGTGTCTGGTATGAAAATATCCATAATTGCGTCCCCGAGCTGAGTTGTTACATAATTCAGAAAGTTCAGTAACTACCCTACTTGTATGAGAGACAATCTTTGGGTGCATTCACCGCCTAGATAGGCTTAGTGGAGGCTGGTGAACTTGGAATGGAGGCTAGTGGAAGCCACATTCCACAGGCTAGCTTCTGCCTGACTAGCAGAACTTTTTCAGCTCCTACCTCATAAATGGAATATGCACACCTCCTCATTTGTTACACCTTCGGGCCATGATGTGACTGGGCTGAGTAGACCCTAGCAAGCAGCCTTTTAGGCCCTTTAAGCAGCCCTGTAAGGAGGAAAGGCTATGTCTGCCTAGGCCTGCTACAAGAAACTTCAGGTTAGGTCTGGAATTGAACTTGGTTCTCAAGACCAGCAGTAGGATGTGATAACCATCAGACCAATAAGGCCCTTCTTTGAAAAACTTGATGCACTCTGAATTAAATTTATCCAATGAACAATTAACCGATTACGATATGTTGTTTACTAACAGCTTGTTTATTCTCCTACAAGTATTAGATTCTGTTGAATTGATTTTCTGCATCCCTGTCACACAAGAGAAAAGAATGACACATTTTATAAAATCTCTCCATGAGAAATTTTCGACAATAAGAGAAATTTCTGAGAGCTCGTCCTAAAGAATTTAGGCTTTTGACTCAGTAACCAAGAAAAACATTTGTAACTATATGAGTAGTGCTCGAGCTATAATATTGAACAAAATCTTTTCTCAACACCAATAAATAGTGTTTGTATTTGTGATTGTATCTGTCTTTCTATCTGTTTATGTTTTTTTGTGTAAATACATTTATGTGAAAAAATATTCTGCGAAATAAAGTTGAGTATGTTTTATCCATTGAAATCAGGTCTTACTCGATTCTAATGATTTTAAAAGATATTTGAAGGATGAATGAAAAATTTTTATTGCGCTTGTACATGGAAAGTTTGTTCAGTATTTCAGCTAGGACCATTTTCTCAGCTTAATTGAAATTGGGATTTAAAAAAAATCCTTGACGTCAATATTTCGAAAGCAAAAATTTGTTGGACAAACGTTCCAAGAAAATCATCGATTGTGGAAAAGTGCTCAGGAAGAATGAAAAAGTTTCATCACAGTTATTTGTCAAGAGTACCCAAAGACCAAGTCGGCCAACAGCCTACATCTAGTTATAGGAAAATGAATAAGCTATCAAATGTCAGTAAGCGTTTGATTCCATATTTATTGAAGATACTGTATTCGAATTCAGTTGAAACACTGTTTCTTATTCTGTCATATTTGCCCAACTTCAAATAGTTTTTTATGTCGTCATTTGGATAATTTCCTTGCATCTGTTGAATGTATAAAATATAGGAATAAATAGACATGCGGAAAAAAAGAGGGTAAAATATAGATTGTAGATTCCAGCTCTCATGTGAACAGTCGATAAGAAAATAATAAACAATGGATGATATCAATAAAAAATAAATATAGGAAGTAGAAGAAATGCAAATCATAAAAAGGACGAAAAACGTAATTGAGAATAAAGGGGGCAACTAATTTTATTATTAGGGACAAGAAAATGACTGAAAAATAACATAAAAATGAGAAAAACACACTGCTCAAATTGACCAGAAAGGCCCGCACCATAACAACAGGCAAAAAATGATTAATTATGTAAATTTTATAAAAATGAAGAAAATTATCAATCTTATATGAAATTGAACATATTATGTTATACCAGATTGGCAATTTTGAGATGGTTTTACTATTGGAAAAATATTGGAAGAAAGCAGTAGTAATAATCTACCTAACATTTAGTATATGAATATCCCTTAGGCTTCTTAATGACAACCTTTTGTGTTGTAGATGCAAAGCAGGATTCGAAAAACTTTTTTTGTTTGACATTTCCAAAGTGCAATCTGAACAGGACGTGATTTTCTCATTAATCTTTCCAGCATATCGAACTTCTCAGTATATTTTATGATTAAATTTTATGATTGCAACCTCAACAAATGATGCAAAAAATCTTTAATAACTGATAATTTTAGAGGACGTGCATAACAGAAGATGGGTTAGATTTGCATACATTAATCAGATAGCATTCTCTTTTGCTCTAAATCACAGTTTAATCAAAAGCTGATACCTCTTGTTGAGATACATTAGCAAGGTAGAGTGCTGCCTCTGATGAATGTTGTTTACCCAAATCCATGTTACCTTTGTGTCAGAAGAATAACACTTGGTGAAGGGCTGAAACTTTCAACTTTTAGTGTACATTGTTGACGCACTATTCACTGCACTGACTGAGAAATATTAATGGTTAGGAAATTGTACATCATGGGCATGCTGCGTGATGAACAACTAAATGCACCACTACAACAAAACACTTATTCCACAAATCGCATGGACTTGATTGCAATTTGCTGATAAAGTTTCAGGAATTTGCTGATGAAATTCTTTTCACCAGCTATCTAAAAGAAAATTTCATCAGAAAAATTTAAACCTTTTTGCCACAAAATTTCTATTTCATGGATGAGAAAAATGCAAAAATCTTTCTGAAGCCCAATTCAGTATTGAAATCATCTACAGCCCACCAACTGATCTGTTCCAAGGATTTAATCAGTGAAAATCGTCAATTTAAAGGAATGAATGGACAATCAGCAGAATCACTAATGCTGTTTCCTAATATTTTATCTGCAACAATTGGCAACAGTCACCGATTTATGAAATTTTATAAATATTTTGGGGAGTTGAAAATGCCATTATAGTAAATATCCAGAAAATCAGGACGTCGGGTAATTGAGCTTAATGCATTGTTCGGAGAATGGTTAATTTTATTCATTATTCAAAAAATCGAGACCTTCAGGGAATAGGGAGTTTTGGGAACTAAGGACATTCTGTGGAATGGATGTTTGTGGACAAAGGGCACAATCAAAAAAGGTTATATTTTTGGAAATACGAAAGTAGACATTCGCCTCAAATAAAATATATTAAGATGTCATCTGAAATTTGCCAAACAAGATTATATTTCCACTTATGCGGAGTGTATACACATCTAGACTTGTTGGTTTCGGCGTTTTATTCCAATAAAATACAAGGTAAGGACGCCACAAAAGTGACCAACATTTGATCAACACTGATTTCCACAAACAACAATCTAAAGATGAGCATGTAAAGATGCTAAGAACGATGATAATAAAGACAAAATGTTTTTGAGAAGGGCCTGGAAAACGAAAATGACAGAAAATCTCAAAGAATACCTTTGGCGAATTTATGCAAAACATTGCCTGCCAATTATGATTTTGACCAATAAATATATAAAGACGCAAACTGTACTAACACACATGTTTACTTAAAATAAACTGAAACAACTTTCATTACAGAAACCCTTGGAAAGAAAAATTCAAAATATAGAACCAAAGTTCCAAGATATTGACCCTCTGATATGTTCAGGCAAAGATAAAAATAACCTTGTAATGCCTCAAACAATTTTGACTTCCTATGCCTAGCCGCCAATGAAATTCTCGGGATGGTAACAGTCGGTAACAATTTGTGACAATCAGCAACTGTCAGCAACAAAAATCCAAGGATTTTTTTTACTTTTGAATTGGGCTCAAATTATAACGGAAATGCCGTTTAATTGTACAAGGTATGTAAGACGAAAAAATCAATAAGTTTAGCTCCTGCTCTTTCTTTAGTAGTTGGTTTCTAATGTATTTTCTGCTTCCTACTGCAGAACAGCAGCTAAGGAAATATGCATATGATCGGAAGATGTGGCAAAATTAAATATATAAGCTGGCGATTTTCTTAAAATAAGATGGGTAATGGCGTGGGAACAAAGAATTAACATTATAAACGCGAAAAACAAAAAAAGCAGACTAACCAAACGAAATTGAGAAACGTCAAATGATAATTTTTGTGAAGTTATGCAAATCATTGCCTGCCAAAAAGGACTTTTACCAAGAAATATATAATAAAATTATGGCTAATTGTACCATGTACATAGGAGAAAAAAATCAATAAGTTTTTCAACTTTTTCAATTACATTTTTATTTTTAGCTTTAATAATTTTGGTACAGTTACGGAGGAATATTTTAATGATAATGAATTTTTTGTTCGTCTTTAATGCTGAACAAGATAGCATCGTGGATTGCACTACAAGTGTAATGATATATTTATATAACATGCTTTATCCCTAGTCGAAGTCTTGGAGAGGATTTCCACTTAACTATGGACAACGCCTCTTCAAATGTGCAAAACGATAGCATTGGCAATCATATGACAAAGCTTATAGCCATTTCTAGTTTTGGATTTTTTGGTGGACTGGCTGCAATACTCAATCTGGTTTTGATCAACCTTCAGCTTATAGGTAAGCTATGTTTCATGCTATATGATGTTTCTGAGCAATCCCCAATAAGCATAGACTTAGCTGTCAAAATTAATACGAGCTTTCTTATTTTCAGGATTCACCAAACGAAAAGCCTGTGAATACATTATCTTTGCTACAGCATTGGTTGGTTTTCTCAGTTCCATAGCCTGATGTTGCTTGTATACATATGCCATAGCTCAGCACGATGACGTTTTTTGTAAATATTGTGGTCTGCTCAATACAATCTTCAGTTGTTCAGCAACGATGCTCCTGTCAGTCAACATGTTACTTTGTTACTTGTCGCTCTACTATCCAGTGAGTGAAAAAATTATTTGTACTATAGTTTTGACAATGTTGTCAAGATGTAGCTGATATCAACCTTGATCCTACTTTTCAGCTTTCACATATATCCTAAAACATGTTTTGGTAGAGCCTCATTAGAACAACAACGAACCCAAGATTTCGTGGTGGTAAATTCATTGAACCACTTTCCATGTTCGTTTCAACAATTCTTTTGCTGCTTGAGATCTGACTCGACAAAATTTACATAACATTGCATCATGCATTTTTTAAATCTGAAAGCCGTGCAAAAGTTATAGAAAAGAATAACTGCAACTGCTAGATGATTTGAGGCTAGCAGGTAGCATTTCTTTTCGTGCCAAAGCTCAAGGGTTGCAGCCCATCACTCAGCATCATTTTTCTGATTTGTAGGGAATATCACACAAAAATCGATGTCATGGTGTTAGCTTTTTACTTGTCTTTCCTCTCCAATGTTTTGCCAGCTTAACAACACCTTTGGCATTCTGTCAGTTTAGTGTGACCAAGTAAAGAGTTATCATCTCATGTAGGTTCATCCATGTTTTCGAAAGATTCAAGATTCCTGCAAGGTTATTGGAGAAGTATCTATTCCAATTAGAAATTTTCATTGTGATTTGTCATCATCCTGAAAATTTCATAGATTTTGGACCATCCATATATATGATCAACAAGTGTCTCAACGATTTTTGTATTTCCAATCCTATAGTCTATTTTCCTTGGAATTCTTTAAAATAATGAAAGTGGAAAGCAAGTAGTATTTCAGATTTTCACGCTTCGTTGATAAACAATACATAATATTGAACTGGAAATTTGTGAGCATAATAATCTAACCCTTAGAGATTTTTTCAGCAAAAAATTTTACAGTAAGAAATCTTTGTAAATGATTTTGACGAAAGTACTGATTTATGTCACTTTCCTATTTGGAAGCATTTTATAAAAAACAGACTATAGAAATGGTGGCATGTCAATGCTGTTCTTACGCTCCTCTTCAGCTAGTAGTAATGTGATAAACTGGCTTCTTATATTGATATTGAAACACTAATCTGAGAAAATGAACATTTGCAGTAAAAGATCAAAAGGATTTCCATAATCACAATTTCTAGCTCATAGTTATTTCTTACACATAACATTCACAATGTTTAAGAATTTCCAACTGTATAGCTAGAAATAATTTTCCTATCATTTCAGACTATCGCCAAAAAATTATCCAATACAGAAGGCATAATCCTATGTGGCACATTGCCTATTTTAAGCAACATTGCTTGTTACACTCCCCTGCTTTCGTATGATGCTTTCGGCTGGGACGCCCTTGGAACTTGCACTATGAACGCTTTTACTCCGAATAATGGATGGATCGTGTTGAGTGGGGTAGAGTTTTTATGCTGTAATATCATCAATGTCGTGCTCGGTTTGTCAGTTATCTGGAAAATTCGAGCGGATAGCAGAGGAGTGCAAAAACTTTTCGAATCACGTGTAGTTAAAGAAACAAAGCAAGTTGTGAAATTGATGATTGTTTTAACCCTGGGTCCTATTATTAACTACGGACTTGGATTTTTCACGAGATTATTGCCACCAGAAATAATTCCCAGCCTATGGATTCCTTGCATTTCTCTAATCCTAAATCCACTGTTTTTTGCGATGACCCCAGTAATTATAATCATCTTTGTCAATGACTACAAGAAGAACCTTAAACGTTTTCTCAAGTGTACTGTTAATCATGTTTCATCAGTCGAAGCAGTCGAAGTGAACATAGGAATAAAGGTTGAATCATTGAAACATCAAAAAAATCCAGTTACTTAATGACTTTCAAGAATCAAATTTGTTGTTTTGAAAAATATTGTGAAATTAATCTGGTTGAAATAAAGCATGTGTAATATAAGGCATGAGAAAGTTTAGAGACATATCTTGTTGGTAGACCTTGAGCTAAATCTAAAGCAGGACTCAAAATCAAAATGTAAATTGTATGCAGCTTTACAGAAGTCAGCATAGAATTAGACCATAATTTTGAATTGTATATCACAAATAGTTCTGTATGCACTAATTTTTCGTTTTTGTAAATGATAGATGAGTCAATGCCCTGAAACTTTGCTAGAGATCCTGCTGTGCACTTGACTGGTTTTCTCCTCTTGGTCAACACTGATATTAAACAAATAAACACTGCTACACGTGGTCATTATTTGCTGACATACCTCAAATACTGATAATATTGAGCCACGATTAATCAAGAATATTTCATTGATGTGGCCGACCTTTAATGGATGAACATCGTAGATTATTGTAGAAGAAGGAGGTATATCGAAAAATTGCATATTATAGTTTAAGACATCCAAGAAAGACAAAAACGTAGAGACCAACTGGTACTCCACGCACTAATCGACTGCAGCATGACATCGAGCTGAATTGGTTGATCAGATTCAATAGTTATGCCGACAATAAGTCGACTTGTGCTCCGATTCCAGCTTTCCGTCATTGAGAGACTTGGAGAATTTCCTACTTAAGCACATGACTTAATTTAATCAGTGATTGGCAAGAGCAACGTTTAGACTAGTTAATGCAGCATATGATCACGTATCTACCATAGGCTTTTGGTTGCCATGCATGCGTCTAAGCTCAACGAATCGTCAGCTTCGGCTAGGCGCTTCTTACCATTAATGATTTGATGAATCAACATTTTAAAACTTACTTAAAAAATAAGGAACCAATTTGCTCATTATTGTTTTATATGTTACTTCAATACTTGTCTCTTTTGTCTACCTGATGTAATAAAATTTACAATGTGATTTGTCACACAGGCTGGCATGAAGTTACGTACCACTGTGGAATGATCAATCATGAACTGTGATCGGACTGCTCGCCGGATTTGCAATTCCGCTTGGGTTCACTGCAGTGATCGAGCGGACAGGACAGTTCAGACGGAAAATTGGAAAAATTTTTGTTTTAGCCCCTATTCCACTCCTGCTGCGCCCGAGTTGTAATTTTTCTGGGAATCTCCAAATCAATAATTTTTAGTTGTTTTTTTTCTGTAATTGGTTTCGTGGACTGTAATTGTGGATTTTTGGTAGATTTTGACGGTCTCACCAAGTTCTCGTGTTTTTGTTGAATTTCTGTGAAAACTAATATGAGAACCAATAGTTTCGCTCATTTTTTTCTCTTCAGTCAAGTCCTGTCCTACTCTAGACTCCAAATGCATATACTTTTATGAATTTTTTAATGATCAGCAATCGACTGAGTAACTTCACTGTAATTTCAAAATTCAGAAATCTTGATATCTCGACCCAGCATATGAACAAAAAAAAAACGATTTCTGCAGAGTTACAGCATTTTAGGATCAAAACCGCACAAATAACTGCAAAATCTCTGAAAAACACTACATGGAAACGTTCAATTTCCCACTGTAGAAGAATAGATGAAAATATGTCAAGTCTCGACCGCCTTTAGTTCTGTCAAAAGTGATCATAGTCGTATCTTGTCGATTCAGAAAAAAACTGAACTATCCCAAAATGACATCAACGATAGTTGTAATTAGAAGATATTGCGTGTTGTGGGCAGAAACTAAAAAGCTCAGGTTGCCACATTATTGACAGAAGTTCAATTTTTAATGGTCGTCGACTACATTAAAATTCGTTCAATCGATGTAAATAATCTTTCTGCTTCAAGCTGGTTGGCGACAACAAGGGGAATAGGTGAGCCCTATGCACCAAGTAACAGCCAGCCTGAAGGGGAACAGCCATATTCAATCAGTCGATAAAATATGATAATTAAACATTAATAAGTGATGAACTTGAGAAAATAATCCAATAGTTACGTTTTTGGCTGTTTTCCGAGCAGCAAGGTATAGTTTAGATCTTTCTCTATTAACGGCTGTAGGAAATTTTTCGCTTTACATTTATGAACAAGTATGAACCCTTTAGGACAGTCAGATCACAGGATATTGTCAGAAAAGTGGGATGTAAACCAGATGTCTCGGTAAATACTTGAGCTGTTATCTATGTATTGCCAAGCTTTGTTTCATATGATATTCATGCAATGGATTAATTTTTACTCATATGAAAACTTTCCCCTTGGATCTTGAAATAATCCAGACCACCCTTTTGACTCTTTGGTGAACCAGTTTGTGCTATTTGTCAAGACAAATGGATCGTTCTTGAGATCACAAAGCGTGTAGAATTGTAAGGATTTCCCTACTCTCTGAAAATAGAGAATGAAGGTAACACCAGAATAATACATAATTTGTACACTTGTTCTATCCATAGTCGACAGTAGTTAAAACGAAAAAATCCATACCAGGGCTGATTTGGTACAGTGGTTATCACCCAGCTGGCCAGTCTTTCACTCTTTCGGGGTACGTAAATTGTGTTGGAAAGCTTGGAATGCTGCCTGCTAGGGTTGACTCAGCCCAATTAGCATCTAGGGGATGGTGCGGCAAATGAGGAGGTGGGTCTATTGTATTTTGAGATAGGTAGCCGAACAAGTCCTGCTTGTCAGTCTGTGGATGTGGCCACCATTTAGGTGTCAAAAGCACGAAAAGAGCGCCTCTCATATAAAGTGGGCACTTAAATGAGTGTATATTCCTGTAAAGCTTGTTTTTTCAGCTACAGGAGAAACGAATGCAGGTGTAGCAGCCAATATTTCGAAACAGGAAACCATCCATACCTTTATGCAAAGTTAAGAGAGTACTGCAATCAGAATTAGTCGCAAGAAAGGAGACGACTAATGTAAAATTTATTGTCTGTAAAATGATCAATAATAAAATGTAAATTGAAAAACGAAAGGACACCAAAACACAATTTTTTTGGTAATCGCGTCAGGCTCTATTCACTCTTGGTACTTACATCTTACCTGGGTTTTAGATTTAAAAGCAACTCCATTCTATGTTATGTAATTTCTAGACATTATCCCCACAAGGTATTTTATCTGACATATAAAAGGGATAAAAATTGATTTTTCACTTCATCCTGTCTCCTCTGTTTATCTTTTTATTCTTTTTTACATTGTCTTTTTTCTTTTCCTTCCTGAGTTCATACATATTTTTCTTTTCAAGTTTCATTTCTTGTAATATTTACGGAATTTATGCAGAACATCAATTTGAGTATTACTAAGTATCACACTTATTATACATGTGACTCTTCCGTGTTCTTTACCTTCTTTTTAATGACAACTTTGCAGTGTATCAAAAACAAGAAATAAATAAAAAGATTGAACAACAAAATTTTTATAGAGGAAAAAAGAAGACAAAGAAAATGAGTGAAAAAATAATTAAAGAAATATAGAATAATAAACTAAGCAAGGAAGAAGAGAAATAATCTGTAGGACACCATCATTACAAACTTAAAAAATATGAATTTGTTAATAGCCAGAGTTGACATTTTCCACACATTTTCTATCAAAATTGATCATTTTCAGTCAGTTAAACATCGATTGCAAGCCCCCGTTTTGAATTCGAAGCCACATATTATGTTTCAAGTAGTATAAACAACCGACCACTTCAGTTCCAGGGAACCACTGCTCAAACGTTTGTATTGCTGACTGTATAAGTGAAAATTGCGTACCTGTATTCGGAACATTGCTGTATATATGTTTCTTCTCGTACATAATACTTGCACTCTCCATGCAGAATTCATGAATAAACATGCCATTTCGGCTGGGAAAAATAACCAATATTTTTTGTGTTTGGATGTTTAGAAATGTGTATTACAGAACTGCTAACAACCTAAAGGAATTATTTATCAATGGGAATTTTTTTTCGAGTGTGTAACCCATTAGTAAATTGAATTGGGGGCCAATTACTATGTTCGAATTGTGGGGGGGGGGCGAATCGCTCTGGGGCAAATTGTGTTGGGGGCGAATTGTGTAGAGGCGAACTGCAGTGGGGGCGAATGGGTAGGTGGGGGGGGGGATTACTGGGGATGAATTGTCCATATCCTGGTGTGTTATATACGAAAAATTTGTGACTTGCTTAGTGATTTACCAATAATAACATTGAATGATTTAGAAACCAATAATAAATTGAGCAGGATTTGATTCCATGAGGTTCAGGCCTTAACAAATAGATACTCACCTGCATTGGACTGGAAAACAAATGCTTTGCGGCGTGAGACCTTTGGCAAATGGCAATGTCGAAAAACAACCAAAAATACTATTAATAAACTAAGGCAATACACGCGAGGGCAAACATTTTTAGGCTATTAGATTTTGGGCAGACGGGCCATGACTAACTTATTTATTATAAAAACAATAATAAATTATTCGCTGCATTAACTTCAGTAATTTCGGTATATCCGGTGACCTGGTGGAACACACATAGCCGTGGTTGGAAAGTGCAGAGAAATGTAGAGTAGAGATGAAAATTAAAAAAACAAAAAACTCACTAAAAAACACCCTTCCCTCTTGCAGCAGGTCGTCTTAAGTGATCAAAGTGATAGAAAAAGAAAGTGGTTGTAGTGCAAAGACTTCTCCTTCTCAGACCTGGGCAATAATCTTAAAATTGGGGAGTAGGATCAAGGCAAGATGGTGACTCTGATGGGACACAAACCCATGGATCCGTTTCGATATGACTCTGACTCAATTAAAGTCGCCCGACACTTTATGTTGATTAAGTTCAGCCACTAATTTGTGCTGACATTAATGCTGTAAAAAAGATAATCAGGGCATGAACCAAAAATTTTAAATTAGTGTGATTTTGAATTGGCTACAGTTTAACAGTCTTATTAATGATTTTAATAAAATTCTATTGAGAATTAGAAGAGGAACAACAAATTTTCAAGAAACGCAGATGATTACTCAATGTAGAGCCATCTCAAAACACTTTAATGACATCATCTGCTATTAAATCATCATTATCACAATGATCATTCATTATTTTTTTGATTGATTGTAAATCACTGTGTCCGTGGCAGGCCGAATAGCATAGCATTAGCTTTTTTGGATTCACATTCGATCCCCTCCCTAATTAGCATTTCAACGTTCAATCCTGCTAAATTTTGAGTGATGTTTTATGGTTGTAACGATGATAAAATAAAACAAGGGGGCATGTTTGATTGATTGCGAGCATTAGTGGAGAGTTTAGATTTAACAGCTAACAGATGGGCATCAAGATTAAACATTTTTGCTGCTATATTTCGGAAAGTTGGGGCACAGTTTCCACAAATATATGGAAAGATAAAATTCACTTTAGTATAAGTATGGCTGTTGAATATGCTGAAGTCTGGCAAATCTAAACACTCTGAATGAGGATATGAGTGACACATATCACATTGTATAGTGCTAGTATTATCATTGATCACCAACTTACTGCAAATATTACACGGACAATTGCTCGAGTTCTCGGCTAATTTTTGTCGGTTAAGAGTCGATGCTGAATTTTTGATGCTACCTTTTTCAGCACTTTTTAATGCAGTGATTGATGAGGATTGTGTAATCGTTGTTTGAAAGTAGTCGAAGTCTGGCATAGCGTAATAAATGCATCAAGTTAAGGGCAAAGCATTGGTTATTATTGATCTTCCCTAGAGTCTCTGTGCGATTCTTAGTAAGTAGGGTATATAAATTGAGTATAAATAGAATTAATAAGCAAACTACTGTGAATAAAGATGGAAGGGACCCAGAATGAAACAAAACGGAACAAATGAATAGTTAGCCAATGGCTCAACTATTTATGTACAGAAAATGATGCAAACATAAATTTTCATAGTCCGGTTGTGGAAGAAAAATGGCATAACAAAATGTGGGTGAAACTTACATGCCCAAAAATATGTGCATGTGCACCAGCATGATGTGCACATGCAAACACATCAGTAGAGTTTCAGAAATACAAAGTAGTCTAGAACGATAAGCATAGTTTGAGAGTCAAATAAAAGAAAAGTCCAAGGTGCCTGATGCTGCTGTAATTCAAAAAACTGACAAACATCAAGTTTCTGGTACCCAGAAATAAGCGAAACCTTCAGAAACCTTTTCTAAAAGATTATCCCCTTATGCTATATAAGCATTTCAACGTTATGTATGCAATCCACCCTACTTAATGGTTGGAAATCTGGATAAGGCAAGTTTCAGCAAGCATCGCCACCACCTAAGATCATAAATTCAATGAAAGCTCATTTCTTTACACAGCACCAAATAAAACCAGAAAAATAAAAAAAAAATTCAAAACCGAAAAATTTTCTGATGCTTGTTAATTTCTCAGCAAAACTTTATTCGATCGATTTGTCGTTTTGTTTAAAAGATGCTCCAGTATCTAGTTTGTGAAAATAAGCATTATAATCAGCCTTTTTTCTGCGAATGAATGGGGAATGGTGCTTTCTAGTCATTTTACCCAGGATGACCGTACCTAATTCAGTAAGGAACGACCTTCAGTATAAAATTTCTCTGAGGGGGATGGATGTTGTAGAAGTGCATCCAGCCATTCATTATGCAGCATGCCCTGCACTCACCGCCACCACTACAACCACAGTTGGATAGCATGTCTGGCTTGCATGCAGAAGGTCGAGAGTTCAAGCTCCTCACCAAGCATTTTTTTCTAATGGGACTGCTACTTGATTGGACATATGACATTGGTGACTATCCAGGGCCCTTCTTTTAAGGGGAGAAGGTGTTTTGGTGGTGCCTCTGGCTGTTCTCTTACGTGGCATGCCCCTCACTCCCCATTACCACTACAACCACATTCTCTAAAGCATTTATATGGCTCAGTCAGCATAGTTGGATAGTGCATCTGCCTTGTATGCAGGAGGTTGAGGGTTCGAGCCACTCACTGAGTGTTTTTATTCTGACGCGCAAGCCATGTGGGATTGTTGGGTTGCTGCAGTGCGACTCGACCAAAGAAACATTTTATTCTGAACATTGATGGCTCATTTCGAGGCTGTTTCACAGTATTAATAATGGTAATTCCTGCACATATTCAGAAAGTGCAAAAACGTACGAATCAGACAAAAAAGGAACATTGAATTTCGTGCAATGCTTGCCGAGTTATTCCATTTTAATAATGTTTTTTGCGTGACCATTTAAGAGTTAATGCCTCAGCTTTGCAGAAAAAATTCCAAATTTGTTTTCAAATAATGTTTACTGAAGCCCGGTTCATACTTCTGCTCGTTGCTCGGCGAGCATGCTTGGCGAGCATGCTCGACGCTGTGCTCGGAGATGTTTGATGAGCACAGCATCCAGCAAGCTGCTGGTGTTGTAGTGTGTTTCTGCCGATTTTGTCAATCGGCGAATGAGGCCTGCAAGTGCCAAGTGGAGTGAGCGACGCGGACCATCAACAGTCGTCTTACTGTAGCGCACATTGGTATGTGTGCGCTGGCTCTCTCATCGTGCATTCTTCTTGTATGTTTTATAACGTGCGCCCCATTGGTTATTTTCTCTCCTTACTTGCTGCCTCCCCGCACACACGCCTTTGTTTGTTTTCTTCCCACTGCGTGGGAGTGAATCGTTTTGTATTCTCGCTTCCTTTCGTTTGTAAGTAAGTGTTTCTCGATTACGTAAGATAAAATTAGAAAGGTCTCTCCTTTCCGGTTATATTTAATTTGGGAGACAATTAAGGAAGCGTCTTTTCCTTGATTGATGGGAATATTTGTGTCAGGTGTAAGTACATTTAATTAAGTTAACCGGGTAAGCATGGGCGTGGGAAATACGTACATTAAGGACGAACCCTGGGATCCCATCCCTGCCTGAACTCAAAGACCTCATAGACCAAAGTCCTGACAACTTCGCAAATACACTTCGCAAATACAACACGCCCCGAGCGTGCTCGGCGCGTAAATATTTGCTGGGCGAGCAGAACCCCGAGCACAAAAAATTTGCTCGTCGAGCATGCTTGGACTAGTAGAAAAATGTTCTACTCCTGCGAGCATGCTCGTCAAGCAACATACGTTATAAGTATAGACAATGAAAAACTGCTTATATGCAAGGCAAAACTATGTAAAACTGTGACTCGGTTTGCATTGTATATAGTTCAAAATAAGCTGCGTGCGTTCTGCGTGTAGATTTTTTTGTTGTGAAAATTTTTTTGTCATGTTTATTCGAAAAAATTATCAGAAGATGAAAAATTTAAACTTATTGAACTGGTTCGTGAAAAAGAATTTCTGTGGAACGTTCAATCACTCGATTACAAGGACGTCAGGAAAAAACGAAATTTGGAATGTAATCGTCGAAGTAAATCATCAAATTGTGATCTCGACATGCGGTAAATTTGAAAAAATCGCTCTGCATCATTATTTTTCAAGTCCGAAAAAAGTGTGGCATGTTGACCAAACTGCGACCTCGCCCTGTTAATAGGACGCACTGACCATCGTCTTGGATTTCTTTTGATCAAGCAATTATTGACGTCCAACAAATGGGTAAGAACACGAATTTTCAAGGTTTTGGAAAAATACATTTTAAAACGCAAAACTCACAGACCGATTGATGAAACCAGAAATGAAATTTGTTCCAGCGAAAAATTGGCTCGCGAAGTATGAACCAACTCCGAGCATACTCGCCGAGCAAGATGCTGGCCGAGCATCCCCGAGCATGCTCGCCGAACATGCTCGGAGCTGTGCTTGGAGATGTTCGGCGAGCATGCTCAGGGTAAATTTGCTCGCCAAGCAGAAGTATGAACCAGGCTTAAGGAAGTTGGGTAGTTTTCATATCTTTTATTGGAAAAAATGAAATTAACAGTGTCTTTTCTATGTTTCTAAAGGGATTGAAGAGCCCAATTTTTGCTATTAGTGGAACCCAAAGATACATCATGTGGAGATTCTTGGATAATGACCAATTGTGGGGCTTCCCCTTTAGCGAACTGTCTGTATTTCCTGATGTTCAGAATGATACAAACTGAACTAACGACAACATTTATTTATTCTTCATTCTGGTCTATTCTCCATGTTTCTGAAATGAAAAAAATAAACAAAATAAACTATTAATAAACTCTGAATGGTAATTATTAAATCAATGGAAGATTGCAAGAATTTGATAGCTATGGTACAGGTTTTTGGTACTGTTATGAAAAACCACTCTAGTATTATGAAAATATTTTTTAAGTTTTAAACAGAGCACAAAAAGCCAGTTTCGGCAACCAGTTTTCATTCAAAGGTTTTGGCTATGAATGATTGTTTCCGCGGATTGATCTAAATTGATACTTTTGGGCATAAAACGTGCTTTTGATGCGGTATTTTATGTGGATCACCATCTTCAAAAGAAAGTTGCAACACTGAGTAAGAAAATTCCTTCCTTATTTTTGAGACAAGCATAAGCATTTCATGATTGTTTATTTTATTGAACAGCCATATCAAGCTCATCTGAAATCGTCGGTGTTATTCTTGAAAAAATCTGCGGCATAATGTGGCTTCTGAATAATGTAGAGACTGTGAAAAGTCAATTCATCTCATTTTTAGATTGTGGCGTGTGAATAAGTCAGCCAAGTACATCAACACTATGATGAAAAAATTTTCTAATTTTGTATTAGATATAGACGACCAATTTTTTCCCCTGTCCATCAATGAATATTATTAAATTTTGATGTTGAAAAGATAGTTCTCGTTTCTGCGTCGAACAATGAAATAGTTAAATATAGAACAAATAGCTAAATATATACTTTCTATTGTCTGCTTTTAACTAGATATACTTATGGACCACTCGAAAAAGAACATGATACATCAGAGCCACGTTCGAAGGAAGATTGAAATATTGAGTGAGTCAAATTACTTAACCTTTGAACAGCAGCGTTTTTTCACCTGAATTTTTGCAATAGATTCCTAAATTTTTTAGAGTTGTGATTTTTGCGATAGTTTTATTCCAGCTAGAGAGATGATTCGAAATATGCAAATTAATCTGTCAGTGAATAATTTACGATGGAGATACTTTAATTGTTACATTGAGCACCACACCGTTTATTGTTTTTTTAGTTCATTCCTACGGATCTTATTATAGGGCATTGATTATCATCTCTATTAAAATTTTGCATTCCATCATGTCCACGTTTTATGGAATTTTCTTTCATTCTATTTTAACAATTAAAGTTTCATTATCAAAAAGGAACATATTGATTGAATAAAAATACAAATCATCAAGCTAATTTTCATTATACTCTTCTCCAAGACCATAATCATTGAGAACAGGTTTCCAGAATCCATTTCCAGACAGCATGAGCCTATCTTCTTTGGCTGATATACATGGTCTACTCCGAAGTGAGTGATCCCCAATTGAGCAAATTCTCAAATGCGCGAATTTTCAATATGGCGATTCTTAACGAGCAATAGAGAATGCATTAACATTTTCTTCACACTTTCCTTCTTTACCTTCTATTTTTCTTTGTTTAATTTTTTTTTATTTCGTTCTGTGCGTTGCTATTATGTTTTCGTTTATGCATGTTTTTGCATGTTCATCTTTTGTCTCTGCTTTCTTTCATTTTCTTTTTTCTTGTCACCTACTTTTTTCTTTTTGTCTCCCATGTAATTTATTATACAATTAGGCACTCTTTATTTCCTACTTAATTTTTTCCTTTGAGATTATTTCTTTATTCTTTTCTGCTTTTCATCTTAGTTTTTTGCTTTTAATTATTTATCTCTATCCTTTTCTATTCTCCCGATTGTCTCTTTTTTTATTCTTCTTCACATTATTTTTTCTTTCTTTCTTTCTTCCTTCTTCCACTATCTTGCTTCCTCTTTTTCGTCACTTTCTTCGTGTTTTTTCTTTTTCTAATGCTTTTCCATTTATTTTCACATGTTCTTAACGTTTTATGAACATTTCCACACTGAGAATAATAAAAGACTCGAACATGTCAAGATGTTCAAGAATTATACAGGATTCCACGGTTATCTAAAATGACAAATTGTGATGTATTGTATCATGAGCGAAAAAAGAAGAACTTAGGTGATTAGATGACAAGAAGCAATAAAATAAAGAAAGGGCAGACAGAAGATGAAAACGTTAAAACATAAACGAAAACATGAGCGCCGCTTTCAAAGTTCAATCCAAGAACAACCCGTGTGTTATAAAGCTACAATATATTGTTGTTATAACACATTGTTGCATACTGTAGCATCTGTATATGCATTTCAATCACATTTTTCACATGAATTGAGAATTATAACATTTTCTGATATTATTTTATGATGCCTCGCAGCATAGAAATTCTGTGGGGTGTCAGCCAGTGCATGGGGTGGGATAGAAAAAAAATTTTTTTTCATTGTGATAACAAAAAGAAAGGACGTCTAACATCCAAGCAGCATATTCTCCAACCCATATTAGTCAAATATGCGAAATTCCTTGCTTGGACAGCATTTTTTAAAGTTAGCTCTTCGGAATCAAGTATGCTTTGTCTAGCGAGATCGTTTAACTACTGTATCATTTACATTCTTATGACGACATTCTCTTCTATTTTGCTCATTTTCCTTCGTCATCTTCCCAATCATTTTTGGAGGGTTCAAATCAGATGAGAGTCAGCAAGAATCTGTTGGGGTCAATCAAAATCTTCTGGGTGTCAATGCCCCTAACCGTCCACGTGCATGTATGCTCTTGATGAGTAATTCATACCACATTCTGGAAAAAATCCATTCTTGCAAGTTTTGGCCATGCACTCGGAAACTTTCCAATCAGGTTTTCCCTATAATTTCATCCCAGATGTACTATTAATGATGTTTTCAAAAATGAATTTCAGTAGGATTGGAAATATGTAAAGTCCGTTTTTTATTAAATGTTTGTAAATTGGAAAATGGACAAAAAATGAACCACGATCAAAGTCGTTTACATGAAGCTTTTACTCTAGGATTTTTGGCGTAAAAGTTTGGTGAGGATCAGTTGAGCCAGCTCAAAAAATTCCAATCCCATTGGATGCATCGTATAGCAGGAACTGAACAAAATATAACATGATTTTTGCTTTTCACTTTTCTATTCGCGATCATTTCCAGAAAAAGAGACTATAGGTTGTTTTGTGATTCCATTTTACAATAGAGATATAAATGTGGAAAAATGATGAATATGCAAAGTAGGTCTAAGCACGTTTCCACGGACTGATGTTGTCTCAGCACTGAACCAAGTGCAGTTGGCAACTTCGAAAACAATAAAAAACCACAGTACTTGCAAATTTTTCGTGAACATTTTTGTACAGAGAGCAAACTCCGAAAGTGAAAAAGCAGTGCAGCGACGGTGCAGGGTGGTGCCACTTTTTAGTTTGAATAATAAAAGCAGCGCCACGCAGGATTGCGAGTAAGCATGCAGTACCACTCAGCGAAGTATGACAGGACCTTACTGTTGCACGCTGTTTCATATTTGAGCTTTATGAGATAATATATTGTTGGAAATTGCTTATGAATTTGAAACACAGTAGTCTTCATAGAAACTGATAAGTTTGGAGCTCAAGCGGAAATAGCAGTTTCAAAAATATCAGTACTTAAACAAAGAAAAATATCAGTAGTTTGAACATGCCATTCTGACAGTTTTTCCCAAAAATATATATCATACCGATTGAGGGGCATTATCCGCAACTTAGAAATTATATGTGTCATATAAAACGTTATCAACCGATAAATGTAGCCAATTCTTACTTGACTATCATCTATTGAATTTTCCAGGAAACTTCCGACTATTTGATCAGTTTCTCAAGAAACAGCTCTTTATGCTTGAGTAGGAATTGCAGACCCTTCTATAGCTTGTGTTCCTGGATTATTTTCGACTTTCAGTGATTTAAAAGATTTAGGTGTGACTACTGCACTCAATGTGAAATTTTTTCATATTCTTCACATATTTCCTACTACTAGAGACCTTGCCGGCTCGACCAGAGCCCAGACTAACCTGTAGCCCAATGTTGCCCAGCCCCGCCTGTTGCGCAGTGTTGCCCAGCGTCCCGTCCGTCCTGGAGCCTGGCCTTGCCCATATCCAGGCTCTGGCAAGAGCTCAACCCTAGCTGGATCCCAACCCTGGCTGAAGTCGGGCCCCAGCCAAAGTCTGGCCCTACCTGGAGCCCCACCTGGCCAAAGAAAACGTCCATCTGATATATTCCAGGCTCATGAAACCCTGGAAATGAAAGCAACTGAAAACATCTGCCTGCTAACTTTCGAGAAATGTCCGTAAGCTGTAAGTCTTTTAATTTGAAATGTGCTACAATACTACACCCATTATATGTAGTACGCATTTAATTATTCGAATATTATCATCACCATAATTATCATTAATTTTAGATACAGTCCTTGCCGTTCCCATAATTGTTCAGCATCTGAAAAAATTGACAACTCTTGTTACCAAAATGAATCTCTTCTCATAAAAGTTTTCATATTAGTTAATCAAGAAATAGGGAGAATAGTCTCTTTCAGGGCTTTTTTGTCATGAATTTTTTCACCATTCTGCAGGAGAAGTCAATTTTTTTGCCATTTCCTCCTGGCCATCAACATTGCAACTTTTCACGAGTGAACAAAAAATTTAGGAGAATTAAATTCTAGTTCAAATAACGGTCAAAATAATCCAAAGTGATGATTTTCAAATTATCTAAGACATACAAAAGAAGACTGCAAAAAAAGTTTGACTTTAGATACCTTTTCTTGGATTTGCATTCAAGAATCATGAACGGATCTCTTTTTTAGAGAATTCAAACATTTTCCTTTTTTGACAAAATACAGAAAAAATATCATAAAGAGTTCAGTTTGGTATCCATTGCTTAAAATATGTATGTTTGACTAAAATTATGACACGACAATTGGTGATCGACAAGAAGTTTGCTGAACTCGTTATAAACAACATAAAACCCAGTTTTCTTGTTTCTTGATTATACTATTATGATGCTGCAAAAACTTTAATTTGCTGTTCCAATGTACTGGTTTTGCGTGTCTGTTTGCCCAAAAATGTGTGTATAGGGACACTGTGTGACTGCAGAATTGTCAAGTAATTAACGAAATAATTTCTATTGACCCTAGTATTTAAAATGGTAAACATCAATATGGATTCTCCTTTTGTGTCATAAATCACTAGCGAAATTGGCACATATGACACCAATAAACCAAAATTTTTCAGTATGGGGGACATTGCGATCAACAATGGAAAAAAGCTGAAAAACTCTTTTATATTTCTCACTTGGAACTTTTTCAAAATCAAGTATTCAAAATCTAACGACCAGTTTCTCTACTGTACTCTACTTGATCCTAAAGAAGGGTTCGGCGGACAAATGGGACGAGATATGACTACGGCCAGGATAAAATAAACACAAAATCGACGATCGCTTTCCTCCTCGATAAATACACAAAGGCGTCACAATAAACCACGATTCAGGCTTGCATAAAAATATATGGAATCACCAACAAAATCTGCATAAAAATCTGTCTTTTTCCCCCATTTTCTTGTCTTTTATATCACTTCTTTGATCCACACCCTCGCATCGTAGGAGGTCCGCTTCCATCGGCTCGCCTAACCAATCGCTGCTTCACTTACCTGTTTCCGCCTACTGTATGCTTCTTTCGCCAGGCCTCTTGCTTTAATTTACTCCTAATTTCCACGCTTACATGCCTTTTAATCTACAGTATGCTTTGCCGCCTATGTTTTTTAGCTTTTCATGTTTTTTTCGGTTTTCCATGCATTCCTCCTAAATCTTCTGTCTGGGTCGGGATTTCTGTACTTTCTACATGGGCAGGTGTGTTTACGCGTTTGGAGGGAATTATTGTACCTACAGAATGTGTATTCTCATGTGAATTACGAGGGCCAGGTGCCAATGTGCAAATAATTATGTGCGTCTTTAATTGGGTCAATGGGGTGTGGGATGATCAAAATAAAGTGCTTCACATGAATTTATAAGAATGTTTGGGTGTGAATTCCAGACACCCTTGAGACCATAAATTATAAAAATGAAATAATATTTAATAAATGACTATCACATACAGTATGCTATATATTTACAGTACTGGGTTAGCAGGTACGTTACAAAAATACATCATTTTGTCAATGCAGCTATATTGCGAATTCTCACAAGCGACATTACACATGTAACTTTTATGTTTAGTTTTGATAATCTCTTTATACATGGTTAAAAATGCATGTAATGTAAATATTTCTGATTGATTATTTAGATTTTTCTGTACTCATCACAAATCATTGCCCCTATATTGATCTTTGATATATGTTTGATATAGTCAATGTTGAAGGGATGAACCTATCACACAACTGACCAATCTTGGGGCTTATTGAAAATGTGCAGGTTTCGGAACCTGTGGATTGAATGAAACAATACTAGAGTTGGAATGTGTATGTGACAATATCCCTCCAACTTCAAAGCAACTGAGAGGTTGCTGATGAAACCACCAGTGTTGAAGGGCATCCTGGGTGGCGCAGGCTTCCACTACCGGCCAAGGTCAGGATAGGCATGGCTGACCCAACCAAGACACGACAAAAATGGCCAGTTTCAGAATTTTTAGACAGGACCGAGCATGAATCCTACAGATAGGATTTTCATGTGAACGTACAACAGCTCTTCCCCATAGAAAAGTCACTAATGTTGAAAATCTTGCTGCGTGGTATCCGAGCTGTCCTACCACTGTCCAATGTAAAAGTAGGTGTGATCCTCCCAACTAGATCCGAACAAAAGTGGCAAAAAAAAAAAAAAAAAAAAAAAGAGCCCTTGGACCGGATGAAGTATTAATTTTGTCGTAGAATATACCTACAATATCCTTACCCGTTAAAAAACTGGGATCTGCTTGAACAGCATTCAAGATCAGCACTGGAGCTGTCACACAACTGGTGTGACCGTCTCGACTAGAACTCGACAAAAATCAGCAGGGTCGACACTAGGTGGCTCCATAAAACATTAATCCTATGGGTGGAGCGTTTATGCCAACATATTGCATTCACATTATGTGGCATGAGTACGAACAATAGTTTAGCTGTGGGTATCGGAGCATGTTAGTGGTGTCCGTAGTCAGATCTAGTGCTCTGATCCTCAGAAAAACAGTAAAAAATATGAGTAATGAGGGAGTGGACGAACAATAAGATATGGAAAAAAGAGAAGAAAAACAAGGAAATGAGAATAAAGAGAAAAATATATATATCACATAGAAAAAGGGAGCTAGAAAAAAGTAAGAAAATTAAAGTCAGGAAGTGAGAAAAAGCAACAAAAAAAAACAAAAACTGGAAAAAATATTCGATGGTGGAAAAACTGTTTTGACCTGAACTTCTCCACAATCAGAGAGAAAAGTGAAGAAAACATTACTGAGCTAAAATTTAACTACTTTTCAAATTTTTTTATTTTTGGTTTTTTTGTTTTGCTCTGATCTAGTGTTTCTGTGCTGTATTCTCCTGCGCACTAATGTCTGTGCCCTAACGTCCCTGCACTCTAACGTCTGTGCTCTTTTGTCCTGCACTCTGATGTCCCATCACCAATGCTCTTTTGTCCTGCACTCTGATGTCCCAGCACCAATCAATTGACACCAAACATCTGGATCAATGAATTCATGACACCATTGTCTCTCTAACTGATCATGTCATGTGCATCCACTTTCATCGGTAGTCTTCATCCGTAGGGCAGATACTGCATAATTAGTATCCAAGGTTTAAGGTAAGATCAAAAAATACGGACTATTCCATACAACATTCTGTTTTTTCTGAAAATATCAAGTGTGGAAAGCAAGTAATATGTTATATTTTCATCATTTCCTCCTATACCATATGGCATATAGAATTAGAAATGTGTGAGCCTATTGAATGAATCCCCACCATTTTTGAGTAAAAAACCCTACTGTATATGTTTCGTGTAAATGACTTTAAGGGCGATAGTTTTCTTATCAATTTTCGATTTATAACCTTTTTTTGAGAAAGAGACTATGGTGACACTTGGCAATCTCAAAGTTTTTATCTTCATGATCATTCGTGCATGAGTTCAAAATTCAAAAATTTTCAAATTCCATCATGTTCACAGACATCGATTTAGATCCCACATTCAGTCACCTAGATCTACAAAGCAAGATAGGAGCTGTCGACAGTCTTTCAAGCACATAGACCTTCCATGCCTTTGAACCTGTCATAAGATCTTGCTATTTCTGTGAAATTTGATCCTTTTTGTGAATAAACAGTTGTCAATAGTTGTCCATTCGAAGAAGTGTTGTAGCATATGAAGATGTATGTGTTATCCCAAACTTTTCTTGTACAGTAAAAAAAGTGGTGGTTACTGTAGATCGCTTGTTGACGAGCATGAAAATGGGAGTATATTCTGAAAATTTCTTACAATATCAGTTTGTTGATTCTTAAAGGTTTGCTTCTGGAACAAAGAAAAAAATTATTCTAGGAAAGTATGCACAGTTGCGACAATTGATGACCATCGACCCGTCAATGAAATATGTAGCAGCATGTTGCGCCTTCACCCATCTATTGGTAGCCTGTTTATTGTCCGAATGTCCATTCAGCTTGGTCTTTTTCTATTCACTAGTCGTCGGACCACTGTTCTCCAATGCCTTGACCACTGCCATGCACGAAACAACGCACAATTTGGCTTTCGCCGAGGAAAGCGGTCATCCTTATCGCAATAAAATTTTCGTCCTCTGGCTCAACACGTTTCTGGCTTTCCCGGGCATAGCCGAGTTCTATCAGTCACACAAATACCATCACAGTCATATGGGCACACAATGGGACATCAAATATCCGACGAAGGACGAAGCATTACTTTATGACGATAATTGGATTTCTCGACTGAAATTCATATTTTCTCATGCATTACTAGTTCATGAGAGGTTAGTGCCGGTTCATTAAGCATTCTACTGAAATTCCGCACAATTTATATATTATATTGAGCCTTTTTCTGATATATCTGTAAACATGTCCCAATAGGTTTAGGCTTAGGCTTAGGCTTCGGCTCAGGCTCAGGCTTAAACTCAGGCTTAGGCTTAGGCTTAACATGCTTAGGCTTAGGCTTAGGCTTAGGCTTAGGCTTAAGCTCAGGCTTAGGCTTAGGCTTAGGCTTAGGCTTAGGCTTAGGCTTAGGCTTAGGCTTAGGCTTAGGCTTAGGCTTAGGCTTAGGCTTAGGCTTAGGCTTAGGCTTAGGCTTAGGCTTAGGCTTAGGCTTAGGCTTTAGGCTTAGGATTAGGCTTAGGCTTGGGCTTAGGCTTAGGCTTAGGCTTAGCCTTAGGCTTAGACTTACGCTTAGTCTTAGCCTCAGGCTTAGGCTTAGGCTTAGGCTCAGGCTTAGGCTTGGGCTTAGGCTTAGGCTTAGGCTTAGGCTTAGGCTTAGGCTTAGGCTTAGGCTTAGGCTTAGGCTTAGGCTTAGGCTTAGGCTTAGGCTTAGGCTTAGGCTTGGGCTTAGGCTTAGGCTTGGGCTTAGGCTTAGGCTTGGGCTTAGGCTTAGGCTTAGGCTTAGGCTTAGGCTTAGGCTTAGGCTTAGGCTTAGGCTTAGGCTTAGGCTTAGGCTTAGGCTTAGGCTTGGGCTTGGGCTTAGGCTTAGGCTCGGGCCTAGGCTTAGGCTTAGACTTAGGCTTAGGCTTAGGCTTAGGCTTAGGCTTAGGCTTAGGCTTAGGCTTAGGCTTAGGCTTAGGCATCGGCTTAGGCTTAGGCTTAGGCTTAGGCTCAGGCTTAGGCTTAGGATAAGGCTTGGGCTCAGGCTGGGGCCTATTTATGCTTGCCTTTTCCAGCAGAACGGAATGGAAGGGAATGCAATCGGCGGAATGTAACTGAGCAAAAGGGAAATTTTCGGTCTGTTGAGTTCAGTTGGAGGTTACCATAGATCGTTTTCTTCAATATTGCAGTTATCCTTCCCAACCGGAGGAGGATTTTCTGGCTGAACGGTTCAAGCTGTTGACGATCCGTTCCGTTCCGTCGAAAAAGGCAAGTATAAATGAGCCTTTAGACTTGCAGTGAGAAGGCCATAGTTCCAAAAAAGTCTATCCTTTACTCCTCGGATGTTATGGGTCTTTTCTTCATCCTAGTGTACTTGCATCCTAATGTTTTTCATTTCAGTCTGCATCCTGACGGCATAGCACCCATGATATGCTGCAATATCAGATTTCAATCAGGTAGTCAAATTTTATCAGATGATATTTCCCGTTTGTCTATATCTGCTTTAATCGCTGACATCAGGTGTGGGTAAATTTTCGATTGATTTCTGCAGTGTAAGGAACGCCATTGTCAAAAATAGTCAGTTTAACTTTACTCAGATTGATCTGGGCTATCGATTTCACTATAACATGTATGACTTCAGATGGAGATCCTTCCTCGTTAGCATTTCGATTCAGTCAGCATTATCAGTGAATTGAAAACTTGCCACATTTCGCAGCCTTTAATTGCCCTACCCAGACACTTCATCACTTCTTCCTCTGCTGACACATCGGCTTATAAACCTAGAATATGTAAACTTTCACATCCCCAATAGTTCATGATTCCAAATTTTATTTCCCAATCTGGCTTGCATTTCCCATGGGTGTCAAAATCGTGCACATGGTTTTTATGCAGTGCCAATGCCCCAGAGCACCACTGTTGTATCAAAATGTACATCTTTGGAACATGCGTAGTGATCCAAAAATTCACAGCATCATGTTTAAAATCAAGAAATGGTTACCATATGGTCTTCTTAAAATGCTTGTAAATAATTAATAGCAGTGAACATCATCCAAACTTCATCGTCAAAATCCAATTTATTTCTATTAGTGGTAAAGTATAAAAATTTTGGTTAAAATGTGTATGTAAAATTATTTATGACTCATAAATTTTATCTCAAATATTCTGAATTCCAAATTTAAGAAAAATTTCGAAAAAAAGGATTGTATTCAGTTTTATCGTATATCTGTATTTTATCTCCAATAAATCTTAATGTATTTAAAAGGCCCTCTGATGTGCAATAGAATTATTGCAAAGGATCCAAATCTT
Source organism: Romanomermis culicivorax (assembly GCA_963922205.1). Lineage (NCBI taxonomy): Eukaryota > Metazoa > Nematoda > Enoplea > Mermithida > Mermithidae > Romanomermis > Romanomermis culicivorax. Next base: position 124,674 of record CAWUHX010000008.1, on the reverse strand, counting down.
CAATCTCTGCTCAGGCTCAATGGCCAGTAATCTTTAAACAAAAATTCGTTGGAACCTACTTATAAAAATATTACAATAGTATAACAAGTAAAAACAGGTTAATTTTTAAACTTTTTTATAATTTGTAGTCTTGGTGTCCAAATTTTGAAGAAAAGCTCCTATTTTTTTACAAAGTTAAAAGTCCAATGTGAAAATTCAATAAATGGGAATTATATTTAATCAACAGAAACCTGGATGAGAATAAGCCTATCAAAACTTATGTACAAATGTAACATTCACAGTAAACAAAATATAAACAAGACTTTTTCGAATTTACAAAATTTTTAGCTTAAATATTCAGTGTATAACTCTTTCAATTTTTCTCTTGCGGCACTTCTGAATTTATTTTTGTTCGTCAGTTCAAAATCAAAAAGAATGATCGCCTCCTTTGTTATCCATTCACAATATGGCATTTTCGGCTTCTTCCAAGAGGCCATATAGGAGCCTTGCTAGAAGAGTACTTGTACCCATAAAACTTCGTTTTCGTTTTGCAACTTAGCAATTTCACCAATAAGTGGCAAGCCTTTGATCATTTCAAAAATATCGCTATGAAATAAAGCTACTAATTGTCTCACAACTAACTGGGCATCATCCACGTCAATGATGGAATGAGTTGTGGCCGATGGAAGACCTCCAGTGTATACCTAAATAGGACACCTGCATTAGTTAAGCGCATAATTAATTTTTTCTAAAATTTTGACTTATATTCACTTCTGGGTTATCTGTCAATTGCTGGAGATTTTGCAATTCCTGGTCGACAATTTCTGGAGGATTTTACTGTATGTTGCTCGCTTTTTGCATCAAAAAGTTCAGTGGCCAATGTTGTTCCATGGGTGTTTCGAGCAGAAACTCTATCAATATTAACAACCGAGTATTCCAGAAATTGAACCACCAAGCTTTCTCATCATCTGAGAAAATGCAAACTGATGAATCAAAAAGCATATTCATGCTATGTTGAACACGATGGGCTTCAATTTTTCGGATGTCAGAGCAACAAAGCTATGCGCAGTTTCAGGGTAGCTCTAATAATAAAAACATGGGGACATTTGTATTCAGAAAGTGAAAGTTTATGATAATGTTTATGTTCACACTTGTACAGTTAAACATTTGGAATTCCGGAAGTTTACAATGTCAGTGCACATTAACATAGTCAAATTTTGGGAATTCTGAAGGTTTACTATACCACTTTACTCTGGCACAGTCAAACTTTCCGAATTCCGAAAGTTCACTATGTCACTGCACATTAACACAGTCAAACTTTAGGAATTCCAAAAGTTTACTATACCACTTCACTCTGGCACAGTCAAACTTTTGGAATTCCGAAAGTTCACTGGTGTCACTGGACATTAACATAATAACTTTCAGAGTTCCAAAAATTTTTAGCTTTGAAGTGTATTTATTTATAATGCGTGATCAAACTTATGAAATTTGTGCAGTAGTGCAGTGAATTTTCTGAATTCCAGAAGTTTACTTATTATTTTATTGTGCAGTGGCTAGTGAATTTTGATAATTCTGAAAGTTTGCTTTAATCAATATTTACTGTGTAGTTATAGCATAATTGAAGTGCACTGCACTGCTTAATTCTGACAGAGGTTTGGTCACCTAACAAAAACTTTGAATTTTGTCATCCAGCGGAATTCCTAAGCATTATGTATACATAATGTAATGCTACCAGAATTTGAAAGTTCACTTTTTTGTTTTTTGCAATTGAAATTCTAAAACTTAGCTATTGTGTTGATAAAATTTACTTTAAAAATTAAAATTCCGTCCCCATCTGGCTTCCAATCGTCTTTCTGACTGCACCATTGTTTCCATTTGAACATTGGCTCATCCCGTGTATTCAGGGTAACAACGAAAGCATGTGGGCCAGTGTGCCCATGGAAATCCTTCAAATGTTGTTGTAGCTAATTGCGAATATCGAACATATATAAATCCATGTAAATTCATGATGGCTCTTCATGCAATCGGCCCAATAATTCATTAGACCTTAAAGTATACAAAAAATTTGAATTTTCTGTTATCTTCAGAAGAACTAAATTTTCTTACTGTCCACAGTCAAGATGTTCTGATTTTTCAAGTATTCATTTGAGTATTGGGAGAACAATTGGTCAATATCCTAAAGTGCGTAATAGAAGTAAATTTCAGTTTAAGTTTTTGGCAGGAAAGTTCATTAAAATACCTAGCGCATATGACCTTTCATCAAAAAGTAAAGGTGGACTTCTTGAAAAAATCCTGCTCTTCACGAGCATCGCAGCAAAACCAATCAAAAAGCGATTTTTGTTCTCTCTCCAGCAGTTGTCCAACTGAAGAAAAAATTTCGATGGAAGTTTGTTTAAATGGATCGGTAATTGAAGCAAAAAGTCGCACGTAAGATTGCTGTCATGGGGGTATTGGAACACATCGAATGCTCTAGCTGATGTTTGTCCATGCACAATACCAGCTATAATATTATTTATTAGAATCAACTTTGTTGCGAAATTTTTGATTTGAGATTTAGAATAAAAATATAGCCCTGGACACATTTCTTACATGGAACCTGAAACTCTACTAAAAAAATGTGATGCATTGTAACTTACCAATCAAACGGGTTCGTAATACCCATGCATCTGAGGTTGCTTTTCATTGTTGTGAAAGTCATGGAACAAGAAGCTTTTTTTGGTCCATTGAATCGATAATTATGCTAAAATATTGGCTAGGATTGGATTTAGCCATCTAAATTCTATCATAATAGACTCGTCTTTTGGCCCTAGAATATAAAATTTTAGGAGTAATATTATAGAAACAATATATGCTTAACTCACATTTGAAGTTCATTGTGTTGTTGTGCCATGTGGTCTAAAAAAATCTTCCTTTCCATATTCTTTGCTTTCTGCTTTTCTTCAAGCAATGCAGTGCATAAGTTACATTTGGAAAACCGGCTCTTCTAAGATGAAATAAACAGGATTTTAAAAAATACTTAGGTATGAAAAATACGAAATTTAAATTTATATTCAAAAATACTATACTGTTGGAATTGAGACATAATTGTAATAATCATCCCATAACTGGTAGAATTATGCACGTGACACTATGGAATCTTGATCTGACTCTTTGTATAAATTGTACAAGGCTTCTTTGGACAGGAAGCACGGAAGATACCATTGGACACTGTTTGGCGCCTTTTCAGAAACATTTTGGAAATAAACTTGCATCCAGCTAAGCACCATCATAGATTTTGCTTGTAATCGCTGATGGAACGAAATTTGTGGGACTTCGAGTTTTCCTGTAAATAAGTGTATTTTGCTTCTAGGTTTAATTTAGACATATCGACATATCGGCTGTGTTGTGACTGATTTGTCAATGAAAGAATAAATTCGAAGAACTGGGACATTCAACAATGACTGTATTCCTGCGCGCATGCTGCCAGTGCCACTATGAACTTTCCCAGTGTAGTGCCTGCCACTGTGAACTTCTAAAGCCCCTGTGCAATTTAAAAATTGCCCATGTGAAATTTAAAATAATAGTTACAAAAAGATTATAAATTGAAGTCTGTATCATAAAACTGAACAAATTTTTGATTGGAAAAGTTAGAATGCATTGAGAATTGTCTAAAAGCGAAGTTTTAGAGCATTTGGATCGAACCAAGCACTAAATTTCTCATCAAAATCAGTGAATTCAGCAAGAATGGTAGTCGATTTCACAAGAAAAATCAGGAATTTCACATCAAAAACAGTGTATTTTTCAATAAAACGAATTAATTTAATTAATAACAATGCGGTAGACTTCAAAGCACTAATAATGAAATTTCATGACAAAACCAATGGATTTCACTGCATTTCACAACTAACTCAGTGGGATTTTGACTATAGAAGCTGTGGATTTCAATATCAAACACTGAATTCCTGAACTAACTCAGTGAATTTTTTGATGACGTTGCAAGTATTGAATTTCACAATAAAATCGTTGGATTTTAAATAATAGAAATTGAATTTCACAATGAAAAGAGTGAAAACGAAATTTTACAGCATTTGAATAAATTTTGATCAAGTTTTAAGCATTTAAAAAATTGAAAAATCAGCTTGGGGTTATCCTTTGGTTTTCCATGGTGCCAGGTTCAGGAATCGTCAGTGGCTACTCATAATAGCCAACCTCCTGCTTGAACGTTGAAAGCGAATAGTATTGTAGTGGTCAAATAATACTGCATTTATTGTCCAAATAAACAATAAATTGTGTTCTGTTATCATGTAACTGCTCCAAATTTTGTCGTATTACAGTGCTTGTATACCCTCGGCTGCCTACCTGCGGTTCTTGGGAGATCCAATCTGGTACGGCCCCTAACGCTAACCCGGTGCTAAATATACTCCTACTGCAGTGAGCTTACACTTGATGCACGAGAACGTTTATTGGTGAGCAAACACAACAGGTAGTAGAATACAACAAGGAATGTGAGTACGGAACAAATGTGCAGAGTGCCAAAAATGTGAACGCTAACGCCTACAACCTCCCTACTCGGCTAATCCTGGTTTTCGCCCCTGAGCAACGAGCCACAGGGGCAAATAGGATATCTCGGCCACGGCCTAAGCTGAAACTGTGCCAAAATAGGTAACCTGACTCAGACAACCACTCACTGGTTCCTCCACTCAAAATGGAACATCGCAAACGTCTCAGGCGGCGTCACTACTCAAATCCGTCCGCGGCGCGAATCACCAAACACAAGTAAACGAAACGGCGGTCCTTTCCTCTGTCACCACCGCCAAAATAACAAGGCGCCCGAATGCTACGGTGCAGACGCTAATATCAAACGGAGGAGAGACGATTCTCCCGACGCGAGAATTAATCACAATAATAATAATAAGAATGAATAAAAAACACTGCGGCGCGTCTAACATCGACTTGCAAGTGATATGCAAAACATTTGCGCCAACCATTTATTTATTTTAGACCAAAAATATGAGTGACACAAACCGTTTTATCGGTTTGTTTACCTGAGAATAAATGAAAACACTTTAGCAATAGGAGTAACTGGACCTTGGGTGGGGTCTTCCCCACTCCCCCTTCTTACATGTACGCCTGTTATGCTCGAATCAGTGTATTTTATTTACTGTGAAATGTCAAACTCCACAGAAATGTTCATTAAGCTTTATAGTGTTCAGTATATACCTTGTCCAAAAATGTAATTCAGAATGCAAAAAGGAATTTCTGAGACACTGTTTACGTTCATTTTCAAGTACAGTAATTAGATTTCTTGTAAAATCGTGTGGCCTTTCAGAACAAAGATTGAGACAAACTGTACGCCGATAGAAAAGCTTTTTCACAAACCTTTTTGCTGCATAAATAAAAAATGACTCCTGATGATCCACTGTTAGCCACGATACAATCCGAAAGAAATTGCTTCATCATTTTCTTTGATGGATATCTGCTCTTCATCATGAGTTCAAACAATAGCCGTTTATCGGAAGATAAACTTTGGACACGGTTAATGTTGAAATAAGTATTTCTGCCTGAAAAACTACCTTTGTTAACATTAATGCTAATTTCCACTGTAGAAAATATTCATACCGTTTTCAAAATCTTCATCAGAATCGGCATAAGTTTCGTCAATTACTATTTCCGGATTTTTTTTGTTGCTCATCGCAATTAGAATGAAGCAAAATAAAACGAATAAGAAATCTGAGCAACCCTGTCAATCACATTGCACATAGATTAAACGAATCAAAAAAATGAAAAACAGCCATATTCTAATTAAAAACTCAATAATTAAACAACTTTTGTTGATGCAAAAAATAAGAGAACAATCCTCTAAGTATGCTTATTTTGCAATAAAACTGGTTGTTCTGCATATTAATTATACAAGACAACAGACGAAAGGTCAAGTCACAATCAATGTTGCCAGATTGGAAAATGAAAACCGGCCAAAGGTGTCTTGAAAAACGACCAAAACCGGGCAAAAGTAAAAAAACCGGCCAAAACTGGCCAATGCAATTTTGTACAGATATCATGTTTCGAAAGAAAAAGTTCTACGTAAAACTGTATTAAAAACATTAATCGTATCGAAACGTTCTGCTTTATTATTCAATTTTTCAACTCATAGTTACAATTTTTATTTTGTTATTCAAGTGGCCTGTAATGAACAACTTATAGTCCATCCACTTCTCTTTGCTTTGCACTAAACTTCAAGATTGCAGGGCATACTGTACAAAAAATTACGACATTCAGAACCACATATGAGAAAGGATTTTTTCAGTTTGTATTGTGATGTAAATGTAAGAAATATATTCGGTGTAAAAAATATAGCCACGATTTTACAAAGCAATGTTTACCAGATTTACGTTTAGTAGATGTCGACATAGAATAAAAATTAATCTAAGAAGTGGAATTATTTTATTTCTACAGATTAAAACAAGAGAAAAAAAGAAAAACAATGAAAAATCAGGCATCAGATTACAAACAGCTGTTTTTTTGCACAGAATGTGGTTTATGGTTTTATATTTGTCTGACAAATCATATATGGCATAGGATTAAACATTGTAAGCAAATTTTGTAGTAAAACTTTATACCTTAGAAGATTTTTGCAAACGATTTTGATGATTGTGCTAATTTTTGTAACTCTTCGATATACAGACAGTCTACAAAAATCGACCATATACAGCTCAATAAATCTAAATTCAATGAGCTATAGTACCTATTTTATTAACAAATCGACTGCTGTCCCATGATAAGTAGCATTGGTTCTAGTCATTCTGCCAAGCAGTTTTCCAAAAAATCATACATTTTTCAGATGGAATAAGTTACAAGTACCAAAATCGACCCATTTCGTTGCATGGAATTGGTTTACTGTAGCAATTTTCGATGCTTTACTTTTTTTTAATTTCGGTTGGAAATCGTTATTCTATATGATTTTCTCGTCATGGATGAACGATACGATTTTCGTACAAGGCAGCAAAAACTACGCGGATCACATGACCATAGATGGACAAGAAGGAATGCAAACGACCAGTTATTACGGGTGGTTCAATTACGTCAGTTTTAACTTGGGGTATCACAGGGAACATCACGATTTCCCAAATGTGCCAGGCAGATACTTGCCGCTAGTGAGTTTGAGTCTATTGATGGTGTAGAGCCACAGACATAATGTTCCTGAGAATGCTGGAATCCATGTAACTTTCTAATTGTGGTATTTTCTTTGGTTCTCCTCCTAATCATGTTTAGTCTTAGTTCACCGATCATTTTGCCTCTATTTTCTTTATTTTTTAATTTATATTGTTTTTTCGTACTTCAATGTTTGCGCAACACAGTTTTTTTGGGATTACTTTCATTATCAATTTTCCATTTTGGATACCTATAAAGTGATAATTTTATCTTTTTCATTAACGGGTCCACTTTTTCTATTGTTTCCATTGTCGTTGTCAGAATCAGAACGTTCATAAAAATATGGAATCCCGAGATGCGTGGCATTAAGACTTAGACATTAGACATCAGAACTACCTACACCATTGGCTTAGGCTTCAGCTTATGCTTCTGTTATATGTTCTTGGAGAGAACGTTTCTTGGCCATCCTGATATCGGGTAGAACTCGGACTCACCCTCACATAATCTTTCCTGATGCAGGAAGAATTGAAACTTTTTCGAAAACTTCTTACTATTCAAAAAGACTTCTCATACATGATATGATGCCAGAAAATTGCCCAAAAATTTAGTAAACGCTTTTTAAAATTGAAAGTGGAATAATCCTGTAAATTCATTGAATTTGAATGCTTTTAAGGAAGTTTCATGTGAGAATCTTGATCATTTTCGGCTAAGCTCCGAGAAGTTAATTTCAGCCTACAAAATCCTAAAAATTTTGTACGTTCTGAAAATTTGAAAGATTGCAAGAGGGGTAAATTTTTCAAAATTATCTCAAAATCTGGCTGGCATAGCCAAACCATAGGCAAATATCACATTATGCCATGAGAAGCACTGGCATACAAGCATAATCCTGCCGCACATAATAAACAAATTTCCTTGCGTCCTTAAGTCCTTGCATCCTAATAGCTTGTGACCTAATGTCCTCTGCATTGATTTCTGTGTCGAGATTTGTGTGTCATAGTGTGTGGAACTCTAATTTTTGGTTTGCGTCTAAATGTTTTTTAATGAACTTGAATCCTAATAACCTGTATTGTAATATTTGCTTGCTTAAGTCTAACATCCTAATGTTCTGCATCCTACTGCCTGCATCTAATATGCTAGCATCTTAATATCTTGTTACCCAATGTCTGCATCCCAATTTCTCCAATCCTAACTGATTTTTTTGTTTTTCATGGCTATACATTGTAGTAAGGAAAATCTGTAGGTTGAAGAGATTTTGACCAGGCAATAATCATCCCTTACTATAAGGAAAAATGAGTAATCGAAGTCTTATTGCTCACAACAAGACTTAAAGAATTCATGGCCAACATACAGCATTTTGTTATACAAAAATTTTTGTTCTTATTGAAATGCCACTCTTATGGTAAAATCAAGGGCTTATCACCATCAGGAAGACGTTCTTAATGAGTTCAAGAATCTACAAAACCTACTCAATCCAAGGTCACTTTCTCTATTTTCCTGATACTGCTCGTTAGTCTAAATAATTCTAGAGAAATCACTCATCTTGAATTCTGAAGGGAAATTGGAATATCAGTGGATGGGAGTCCTCTTGATTTTTTTCATACTCAAGCTGAGCGAATGCCTTCATTGTCTGCCAATGAAAAATTTCTTATTTGCTTCCTCTTTTTTTATAGATAAGAAGTACGGCCATCGAATATTATTCCGATGATCAATTTATACAATATTCACTATTTGGTGCTGTAATTTCGATGCTGAAGGCTAAACCTAGGGAAGGAATTACAAAGCATATTTGTTTGACAAAGACTAATTGATTGTGCATCTCAATCCTTGTTTTACACTGCAGTAAAATTTCTAGTTAATTATTTCTCACTGTCATTGTAAATTTGGAAGGTCATTTTTCTGCTAATTACAACAGTCAATTTCTACTCCAGATGCTGGATCAATGATCCATCATGCTGCAGCAATGCAGCATCTTGCTGAACAGACCTGGCTAATCTCGAAAGAAGACCTGAGGCTGAAGGCGGTTATGACCTTCACGCTCTTAGGGTCTGGTCATATCCATTGTGTGAAGTTCGGTTCCAATAGTAGGTCAAACTCAAAAATTGAAAGTCCTACTCACAGATTCCTTCTTCAATTCCCATTGGCCAGTTTCAGGGCCTAGGGGATGTTGGAGATACTTAGTCATCCCACATGTTTCCAATACTGGTCTATTGAGTGAAGCCACGATTTGACCAAGAAATAGCGATTTATTCATTCTAGAGATGAGTGTGCATCGTGTCCCATCATATATTTGGTACTATTCTTTTACTACCCAATAAACCGCCTCATATTTGCACAAATAAGTACTTGTACTTCATGACTTGCACAATAATCAGAATGGGCACTGAATGTTGTGTTCCTGCCAGTAGCAACACAGAGACGACATCCTTAGGTAAAGCCAGCAGGGGGAGTATATAGAGCAACCATGATTGCTATTAAATTACAAACCTGTATCAGTACCAGTCTCAGCAAACATAAATTATGTTGTCACTGTGACTGAAGGTTGTGTCATGTCGGCTGAACAGCTGCTGCACTGCACTGGCTTTTACCTTTAAAATACATTATTGATTGATGTACAGTAATCAGCTGTGTACAAACCAATAGCCTCTTGGTTTGTAGTTCTGATGTCTCTTGACCTAAGCAGATATCTAACCATAACATTTTTTCGATTCGAAACATGCCGCTTCTTTACTCGATTTAATTTGAGTGGTTAAAGTTTTGGCAAATGCAGCCTAACTATAGCTCTAGAAATTGATTTCTGTACTCTCGAATTAATTCAAAATAGTGGCCATTCATAGAACTGTTTACATAGCGAAACAGAGAGCACTTCACGATTTTAAATAAAAGTTTGGTTTTGACCTCGCTCCATCAATCATTTCAAAATGACGGTAGTATAGTGAAGTTAAAGGGATACACAATTGATTCTGAAATATTTGGATAGATGAATTATCTGCAGTTACAGTTCATCATGTTAGTTTTGACACATTAAAGCTTCCAACGTACTGTCTCTTCCTACACCCTACCCCACACATTGAAGCCTTCTTTCTACATACCCTGTATCACTCAACATATTATAGGAATTGGAATCCTATTACCTAGTCGTCTTTACCTTCTGCACCCCTGTACTGACCTACTCAATTAAGATGGTATGCTTTGATGCCTATGTTTTGTACATGGGTATCTGTTGTGTAATCCCTGTATTGGCCCCTATAACTACCTTAATTATAAAATTTTCCAGAAGGTCCTACTATTCTGAAGATCTTTCGATACATTTCTGAAAATAATTCCATGAAGCTGGATAGCTACCGGTCGAATTTTTTTTTATTCTGTTAATTGTATAGGCATAGAACGTCGCAGCACCTTTCATTTGTTCAACATAAGCAAATACGATATAGAAAAATGTTTGTTTCCTGAATAATAGGAATTATGAAAGCATGTCACATCCAAATGACATTTTTCTGATAAAACAAAGTGAAAACATTTTTCAACCTACTTTTCAGCTTCAGTCATATCCAAAAGATGTTGTGGTTGATATTGATTTGGTCAATAATTGTGCACTTCAGCATCATATATAGATTTTACTTGAGAAAGTGAGTCACTGATTCTGACAAGAGTGAAACAGACAACGCATATTCATGAATTTTAATACATATTCAAGATTGCCTACAAATTACGTGAAATACTTTGCATTGGATTTTTATTACTATGATTTCATTTTTTGTCATGTGTCTTTTCTTGTGAAAATTACATCGATAGTTCAAAACCCAGTCTGTGCTATCAGCGATCTAGGACAAACTCTAGCATTCTTTTTGTTCAAGTGAAAAATCCAAGCTATTGCCATCTTTCTTTCCACCAGGCTGTAAAAGCTTGCAAATTTTGCTACAATGCTGACCTGATTCTACCTGAAGATATCTCTGAGTTGGTTGACATCACCTTGCTAGCTTGGGTCAGAGTAACAGGTCAAGCCACATTGATAAATAACGAGGCGAGTAATATTACATGAAACCCAAATATTGTTGCGAATCTCCTATGGCCGGTTCATACGAACATCGATGGAACATTTGCTATATTGGTGCAGCCCAAGTGTTTCAAGAATCACACATTTCTCTCTGTCCTTCTAAACATCGGTTTCTTTTATGGAGATTACCCTCACGGTGTCAATTCACTAGTCAATAGTCAGATTTGTAAAGCAATAAATGATAACGTCATCTATCAATGGAGCTTCGTGAACGAATTGTGTATCTATCACCCGACAATTTGGATGCTATACATACGAAAATCAGTTGCAACGTTCAGAAGATTCGAATGGAACTTTTGTCATAAATTTGATCCGAAAATAAAATTTGTGAGTTAATGCCTTAGAAGTATAGAAAGAACATCATAAAAATTCAGAGAAGTACAAAAGATTCCAAAAATCAAGGACACTATGTAGGTGAGACGAGAATAGCAAAATTTTAAAATCGAGATCAGAAAAAAAACATTTAAATTTTTTTAATTTTGAAGTTCCCCACGCCCTACTGCATTGGACAGCCCTCAACACCCATTGCCCTCAACACCCTCGATAGCCCTCAACACCCATATGCTTCCATCAGTTAGTCTTCTTTAGACTAAAAATTGTATGTTTAGTGTAAGCTATGTAAACTCTGCCTCAAACTCAACAACTATGAATGCCTATTTTATGTCAAAGCATGCATATTGAAAACTGCAATCATGCTAATCTGACAAATCATCCATCTAGTACAGTCTATAAAACACCTAATTTTAAATTTTGCTGAATTTTGAAACTTTATTTAACTTTGTAGAGCCTTTCATCATGAATAGAACTTCTTTGACATGGAACGACTGGTTCAAATCCAGCCAATTGTTTATATCTTTTGTAGTTTTTTCAATCGAGTATACACTAATTTCATATAACACATTTATTTGAATTTCTTTGTGAAAAATGCACATCTTGATGGTCGTCACAGCATTGGTATATAGTGCTTGAAACTAAGTTTCTGATGAGCATGACATTTTTTACATTTCTCTCCAGGTTTCACAAAAAGGTTCAAGCTTAGTATTAGCTGGAACTGAGATCAGAGCCTGAATTTCAGATAAACTCAACAACAACAATAATAACGTGTTAAATGTGACAAATCCTCAACAAGTGGAAACAGAAAAAATATTTTAATTGTAAAACTTACATCAGGAAACCACAAAAAAACTAAAAAAGATCTTTGATTGATAAACAACATGGAAAAAATGTATATTATCCATAGTTGAACTACATGATTCTTTCATCATTTGTTTTTTGAAACGAGTTGAAAAAGTAACTATCATATAGTTTGTTATTGTTACCTTAAAAATCTGTTCCCATTTAGTACTCCTATTAATCCATCGACAAAGCAAGATATTTATTTTTAACAATTGATGGTAAAAGGCAAAACAGAAAAGTTCGGATTTGGAGACCTACACCTACTCCCCAGGAATGCTAACTTTTGTGTGTGGCTGAAACGGACAACAGTATCAATATCCCATGGAAAATGTTAATTAAACGCAATAAATCAAGCTTCGCTTCATATTCAGGCTCGACATTATCCCAGCGTGATGATAATTGACAGGTCTGGATGATCCTGACGTTAGTGGATGTGCTGAAACTAAGGTTTTACTTTTTTTGGACGAGATAATTATGGACAAGAAAACCAAAGCAAGGGAAAGCCTTCTAAGGCATTCTAGAATGTCAACCAGTTCCTATGTTTTTCGAATAGCCTAATCATAAAACTCTGTCCGACTATCACCCTCTGTTGTGTTTCTTTGAATGCTTTTAAAATTTAAAAAAAATAAAAAATTTAACACCCAAGGTTAGCCAATAAAAGGCCAATGGTGCTGAGTTTTATAAATTTCGAATTGATGAAGTCTTCTTGATGCGGTTCACTGATGTCGACAAGTCAAACATCTGGCATAAAAACTGCAAACTTTCAGTCAGATTACACAATAATTGACTGCATAGAATTGAACATACTAAACGTCGATTTTCACACAAATTAAAAAATTGACAAAAATCAAAATGCTTCATTACTGGGAGGTGTAAAATAAATCCAATAAACCGTATAATGACTGAAACTACGAGATAATCGTTTCAATGCGTTTCTCAATGACAGAATTATTTTTGCTTCCATCGAAATGAACCCAAGCCCACAAAATACTCTCTTTCGGGTGATCAATGTCATGGATCTGTTTTTGCAAAATTCTTCCTTGTGAAATCTTCTGACCGTAATTATCTAGTGGATAAAAAATCCAGAGCACTCGATAGCCATTCGTCAGGTTTCCAAAAATCGGGCGAATCATCAACTCAGAATGAGAAGGTTCTCTGAGCCAAAAAGTTCTTTTTGACCTCCTGGCCCTCTTGAGCTGCACTATAATTTTCATTAAGTATTTAGATAGGAATAGCTACACCTTCAATACACTGGCAAACAATGTGTCGATGGAGATATAACCTTTTTTCAATTTCAGAATGTATCTTGAATGCACATAATACATCGATAACTCATCATCTGAAAATTTGCAGTAGTTAGAGCCTCCTGGCACTAAGCTGACAAAATTTCGACTGATTCTGCTGACAGTCTGTTTGACTGTATATTCATAAATTTTACTTTTTGATAAAAGATCACTTTTACAAAATTTATGTTCATGTGGAAACCATAAAGGCAAGGAGCACAAAACTTGGCCGTTACAACAAAAACAAATATTGGATTCTGATGCAGCAATCTACATTAAAAATCTATGCCACTCGAAAGTAAGGGAAATCAGCATCAGTCGCCTTTTTTGGCCCGACCTGTATTAGTGCTTCTATAAAAGCAGGCTATAAATGTCAATTGTATAATGTCAATTTTCTGTACAAGGCCAAATAAGAATTTCAAATTGGTCACGTTTTTTTTAATTCGCCATTGCATCTTGGGATAATCATTTCTTTTTTGATTCAATGGTTGTGAACTTTTCTAGTTTTGCCATACTGAACTGATAGAAAGTAAAATGGGTTTGTTGAGTTGACAAAATATCAGAGAAAAGAAAAGTAAAAAGCTAAAAGTATGAGTTTAATTTTTGTGTTATGTGCCTGAAGCATCAAAAAAATTATTACCAGTGGTGAGCTTGTAATACCCAGCTACTGCATACAAGGCAGATGTGCTACTCGCTAGCCGTGTCTAGCTGTAGCTTTTCATAACGTTTTCCTGAACATTCAAATTAAAAAACATACTTTTTGCTAAAACTCCAGGAGTGGTGCTGCATTTGCAATGTTTTGTAAAGTTTTGCTAAGTCAGACGCCAAGCAGCTGAAATCTACGGTTGTCGAGAATGATTCAGAACGATCAGATGGCTTATTTATAAGCCGAAGATCGATTAAAACCAGATTGAGTATTGAACCCAGTCTCCCATGCAATTCAAAACTTGAAATTGTGATAAGCTTTATTTCATGATTCTCCATGTGATCGTTTTGCACATTTATTGAAATACGTTATAACACTCGTAATACAATTCATAATGCAATTTTGTCCAGCTTTTGAAAGCAACAAAGAAAATTCCCTATCATCACAATATTCGTCCATAACCGTGCCAAAATTATTAAGCCTCAATCCTCACAATAATATAATTAAGAGTGTTACAAAACTTATTGATTTTTTCATCTCATATACCTGGCGCAACTATATATCATTTCTATGATTAGCTAGAAAGATTTGTGCTAATTTAGCCTTTTTCTCATAAAAATTATATAAAAATTTTGTGGCAAAAATATCTAAATTTTGTTAATGAAATTTCATCGATGAAAAGTATCATTGAATTTTGTAACAGTATGTATTTGACAGAAGTGCAGCAGAGCTAACAAAGATATATGGCAAACATATGGTGAAACTACTGTGCCTGAACGTGCACTGTGAGCCTTGTAGCGTATTCCTTAGACTCCAGTGAGTAGAGATCATATCATTGGTATGAAAATGCGGTGGAAGTGAATGAGTCGTGTTGAGGCAATATGTGTCCAGAAGTGAGAGAATGCTGGCTGTGTTTTTCATACATCACATGTGGCTCATGAACCAACTGTTGTCATGGATTTACAGGCATTTTTTGACATTCCCAATGATTAAATTCTCTTCTCGATATTCAAACCTATGGGTTTGACCGGAACCACTTGATTTGTAGCGTATCCCAGGAAACGTATAAAGCTTTTTTTATATTCTTTGATAAAGGCAATCATGATTACTGGCGTCATCATGAAATATAATGGATTGACGATTAAAGGAATGCTACGAATCCATACAGTAGTTACCATTTCTAGTGGCAGCAATCTCATGACGAATCCAATTGTATAGTTAACCATCGGGACGATTGTCAAAATGGACATTAGTTTGACAATTTGGTTTGTTTCATTCACTAACCGTGATTTAAAAAATTTTTCTACATGGCTGCTATGCCCTCGAATTTTCCGGGCAACTGATACACCAAGTATGATATTGACAATATTACAGACAAAAAATTCTACACCAATCAGCATGAGCCATTTATTGTTTGAAGATAACGGCAACATGGTGCAGGTTCCAAGACTGTCTCTTCCGAAAGCATTGAACAATAGCAAAGGAGCGAAACAAGCAATGTTAGTTGAGATTGGTATGGTCGTGCACATGATAATCCCCCCATTTGTGGATATTTGCTTAGCAAAAATCTAAAAAAAGTTAAAGTTCCCTCGAAGGTACTAGAAATCAAAACATTGAACCAGGATCTTTAGCTCATACATACTGACAAATGTGGGCTACATCCACAACCCAATTGCAACTGCTACGTTCACTGGTGCTTGAGATTTCATCCACCTAAACATTTTCGTTATTATCAGCACTCCATAAGGCAATTTCTCTTCCAATTATAGAGAGAATGAAAAATGATATCAAGTGGTCGTGTTAATACCGACATTCCATTAAACGGACACTGATGCAGTCAGACATAACTTTGTTATATTGTAATAAAATTGTGAACGATGAATTTGTATTTACAGTAAAATTTTTTGACACTAGGTTAACCGAGAGTTGAATAAGTCTGAGGAGTAGAATAGCATCAAATTATTGTGGTTCGACACTACATGAATCATGTAAGAAAAGTCCATTAGTGAGTTCAAGAATAGTAACAGTATATTAGGACTTTATTTCCTGGACTATACAATTATAATAGTAAATGTATGCATCAGAATATAAGAAGTAGTATACCTGATTTATAAACGTTATAAGCAAGACAAATACGCTAAGGATTTTGGATGATAACATAATGATCATGTGCATATATGGCCGTCGACAGAGTTCATGTAAGATAGCAGGACAAATGAACGTTAGATTCATGACTATAAGAAGATTGTCATGACCGTGGACACATGAAGCTATAGAACAATTGGTAAATTTTCAACTATAGGACCTGTAATGAATCTGCTACATTCTATAGTATTAATCTTCATGTCCCACATACCTTCTTATGATAGAAGTACTTGCCCTTATGATGCTTGACAGTTCTATGGCTTATATGAGAAAATCAGTATCATGAATCAGAGATCGACTAAAAATTTTTTATATTCTTTGGCAACTAGAAATTTTACTAGCTCAATCCCACTTTCTTTCAGAATTTTTGATTTGCTTCATTCAACCCGAGTTTCCACTACTAATTTTATTGGAGTAAACACAGAAAGTAGAAAAGAATTTTATCCGATTTTTTAAAAGATACTTTTTAAAAGATACTATATTGGGATTCTCAATATTTTCAAGCAACAAATTTTTCCAAGCAAATAAACTTCAAGTGAGTTAAACTCATTTACAGTGTGTTTGTCACAACATATAAGCATTTAGCCTGGACATTCACAAAAGTGTATTGGTTTAATGGATTTTCATAAGTACTCACCGGATAATAGAGCAATAAAAAGCGATGCATCATACTGACTGTCAGCAGCATCATTGCTGAACAAGTGACGATCGTGTTGAGCAGACCCCCATATTTACAAAAAATGTCATTATGACTGGTTATCGCATATGTCTGAACACAACATTTGGAAATGCAGTTGATAAAAACCACCACTGTTACAACAAAGAGGATGTATTCATAGGCTTTTCGTTTCTCGAATCCTAAAAACTGCAAACACTTATCAACATTTTGGAAGCTCGAGCTTTTGCTGTTGTTAATTTGTTGGCAAATTCATACAGGCAACAGAGTCTCAAATGTATCTTACCTGTGAGCTGGAAGCAAATCAAAAGCAAATTGAAAATTGCACCCAGTCCACCGAGGAGTCCGAAACTAGAAACAGCAATGAGCTCCATAATCCAATCTTCTATAGTATGGTTTTGTCCATTTTCAGTGATGTTATCCATTGTCAGCCACAAACCAAGCAACTTTCGAAAATATTTTCTGTAAGAGTTGTAGTAACAAAACAATGCGCTGTAAAATCATTAACAATCAGTGCTTGATTTTTAGAAAATCCTGAAATCGTTCATGTAAGGCCAAAGGGCATGTCAGAGGCCTATTCCTCTGATCTTTGGCTCTATTATTATCCTGATATAGTCTAAACTTATTTGTATAGATAATGTTTCCACTATGTGAAATATTTTTTTTATTCATGTTATTCATGTTTTCAGTTCAACATTTTCACTCTGTGTTAAACTTATTTGAACCATGCTCATTAAGTGTAATACATAACTTTTTTTTACTAAGTTTTAGTGACCATCACAATAGATGAGCAAAGTTCTGTAGCGAAGTCGCTGCTGTAAAGTTAAATAAGGGTCATTATTTTTACCTAATAGCATGGTAGGAGGTCTCATTTTTTTAGAGTCCTTTTTCAATAAACTTATGAGCTTTTTGACTGGTTTCTGACACAGCTGAAAGGCAAAATGTGCTGGTAGATGTAGACTGCAGATGGTCCCGAGGGCGAATGTGATTATGAAAGAAGAGTATGGAACCCAAACTTTTCTGGCAGATATGAAAGACTAAGACCCAAAACTTTTTGTTTGATTATTGTCTTTTTTCACAGTCATTAGTAGTGGTTTATTGACTAGAAAAAATTTCGCTTTTTGTTGGAACTTTGCCAGTAGCTTGCGTAGGCAATTTTGGAAGTTTGTTAAACTATTATTTATGTTTATGTGTCGAAATGAATGGCTGTCTCTATTTGCTTCTCAGAGTGGAGCAACAGCAGAATCTAGTAAATAATCGTATTTTTCGTGATAAACAGAATCCTATCGATTTTTGTGATGATTTCGAGCTTTGTTGAAGATATCGATTTGATCGCACTTTGATTTTCTATTTGACTAAATTGTTGTCAGATTATCTGCACAATACTCGTCAAACAGGAGCTCTACTGCTTGTGCAGCAAGTTATGGTTGTGCTTCGATATTATGCAGCTGGAACCTTTCAGTCATTTTGTAGTGACAATTAAAGAGTTACAAAAGCACTGCAAACAGAGCTATATGGACTGTGACGTCAGCTCTTGTTCAGCCATGTAATCAATTCATTTTTTTGATTTTTTGACTAGCTTCCAAAACTGATCGATATGATAAACATAATTCGCTCAATAATTTGGTTTGTGGATCAGTGCAGTTACAATCTCGATTTTTTTCTGGATCTGAAGACATAGCATGAGGATGAGAAAGATTACGAACTCTTGGAGTGGTGCTGCATCTGCAATGCTTTGTCAAGTTTTGTAGAGCCAGACCCCAAGCAGAAACGAAAACATGGAAATGAACATAGGGAATAGTTCAGTGAAATAGGCTTCACTGAATCTTAAGCTCAGTCATGGTTTCAATTGGCTCAACCAAAACAAAGTTTTCGATAATATAGTCAAGATCATCTAATGATTGGCATTATTGTCAAGGGCCGCATCAGAAAATCTTTTTCCTTACTGGACATCAGAGTGATAACTAACAAAGTCACATTTTGAAAGACAGCAATATCATTGCTTCACAACTGAGTATTGTATTGAGCAGACTACTGTACTTACAAAACACGTCATCATGTTGAACTATTGCACATGCATACAAGCAAGATCTGGCCGTGGAACTGTAGGAACAAAACCATTCTGTAGAAAAGAGAATGTATTCGTAGGCTTTTAATTTTTTGAATCATGAAAAGTTAAAACGCCTGTATTACTTTCGACAGCTGAAGTCTAGGCTTGTTGAGAATGATTCAGAAAGATCATGTAGCATGAAGCTTAGCTTATTTGTAAGCTGAAGATCGATTAAAACCAGATTAAGCATTGAACCCAGTTCCCCAAAAATTTCAAAACTTGAAATTATGATAAGATTTATTTCGTGATTCTCTATGCGATCGTTTTGTACATTTATTGAAATATGTTATAACACTCGTAATACAATCCACAATGCAATTTTGTCTAGCTTTTAAAAGCAACAACCAAAATCATTGTCATCACAATATTCTTCCATAACCATCCCAAAATTATTAAGCCTCAAACCTAACAATAATATAATTAAGAATGTTTTCATCTTATATACCTGGTGCAACTAGATATAATTTCCACGATTATTTAGAAAGATTATTTGTTGTTTTTTTAGCTTTTTTCTCATAAAAAATATAAAAATTTTGTGGCAAAAATATCTGAATTGTACTGATAAAATTTCATCGATGAAAAGTATCATCGAATTTTGTAAAAGTATGTATTTGACAGAAGTGATGCAGAGTCAACAAAGATATATGGCAAACATATGGTGAAACTACTGTGCCTGAACGTGCACTATGAGCCTTGTAGCGTATTCCTTAGACTTCAGTGAGTACAGATCATATCTTTGGTATGAAAATGTGGTGAAAGTGAATGAGTCGTTTTGAGGCAATATGTGTCCAGAAGTGAGAGAATGCTGGCTGTGTTTTTCAAACATCACATGTGGCTCATGATCCAACTGTTGTCGTGGATTTACGGGCATTTTTTGACATTCCCAATGATTAAATTCTCTTCTCGATATTCAAACCTATGGGTTTGCCTGGAACCACTTGATTAGTAGCACATCCCAGGAAACGTATAAAGCCTTTTTTATATTCTTTGATAAAGGCAATCATGATTACTGGCGTCATCATGATATAATGGATTGACGACTAAAGGAATGCCACGAATCCATACAGTAGTTACCATTTCTAGTGGCAGCAATCTCATGACGAATCCAATTGTATAGTTAACCATTGGGACGATGGTCAAAATAGTGATTAGTTTGACAATTTGGTTCGTTTCATTCACTAATTGCGATTTAAAAAGTTTTTCTGCACGGCTGCTATGCCCTCGAATTTTCCAGGCAACTGATACACCAAGTATGATATTGACAACATTACAGGCAAATAATTCTACCCCAATCAGCATCACCCATCTATTACTTGAAGATAACGGCTTCATGGTGCAGGTTCCAAGACTGTCCCTTCCGAAAGCATTGAACAATAGCAAGGGAGCATAACAAGCAATGTTAGTGTAAATTGGTATGGTCGTGCACAGGATAATCCCCCAATTTGTGGATATTTGCTTAGCAACAATCTAAAAAAAGTTAAATTTCCTTTGAAGTTACTAGAGATCAAAACATTGACCCAGGATCTCATACAGTACTCCATTAGGCAACACCTCAACCAATTATTCTCAGAATGAAAAATGATATTAGGTAGTCGTATCATTTTCGACATTCCATTAAACGGACACTGATGCATTTGGACGTAACATTGTTTTATCGTAATAAGACTGTGAATGATGAATTTGTATTTACTGTAGAATTTTCTGATACTAGGTTTACTGATAGTAGAATTGTGTTTCTTAAACCACAATGTGTGAAAAATAAGACATATATAGCATCAAATTAACGTAGTTCGAGGCTACATGAATCATGTGAGAAAAGCCTATTAGTGAGTTCAAGAATTATAAGAGTATAATAGGACTTCATTTCCTTAATTGTACATAACAGCATTAGTAACTACGTAAAGATTTAGGATTGAAGAATATTTCAGATTATAATAGTATATGTATGCATCAGACTATAAGAGGTAGTATACCTGATTTATACAACAATATAAGCAAACGCTAAGGATTTTGGAGGATAACATGATGATCATGTGCATATATGGCCATCGAATAAATTCATGTAAGATAGCAGGGCAAGTGAATGTTAGATTCATGACTATAGGAAGATCATAATGACCGTGGACACACGAAGCTATAGAACAATTGGTGAAATTTCAACTATAGGACCTGTGATGAATCTGCGACATTCCGTAGTATCAATTTTCATGTCCTGCGGACTTTCGTATGACAGAAGTACTTGCCCTTATGATCCTTGAAAATTCTATGGAGTATATGAAAAAATCAGGAGCATGAATGAAACACAAAGTAAAAAAATTCTTATATTCTATGGTAAATATAGATTTTAGTAGTTTGACCCCAATTTTTTCCACAATTTTTAATTTGCTTCATTTAACACGAGTTTCCCTATTAATGCTACTGTAATAAAAGCATTTTATCTGAATAGTAAACTTTTAAAAGATACTACATTGAGATTCTCAATATTTTACAGCAACACATTTTTTCAAGCAAATAAAGTTCAAGTGAACTAAACTCGTTTCCAGTACCTTTTTCACAACATAGCCTAGAGTTTCATTAAAATGTGTTAGTTTGACGGATTTTCATGAGTACTCACCGGATAATAGAGCAATAAATAGCGATGCATCATGCTGACTGTCAGCAGCATCATTGCTGAACAAGTGACGATCGTGTTGAGTAGACCCCCATATTTACAAAAAATGTCAATATGACTGGTTATTGCATACGTCTGAACACAGCATTTCGAAATGCAGTTGATAAAACCCACCATTGTTATAACAAAGAGGATATATTCATAGGCTTTTCGTTTCTTGAATCCTAAAAGTTCAAAATACTTGTAGACATTTTGGCAGCTCAAACCTTTGCTCTTGAGAATTTGTCGGCAAATTCATCTGGGAAACATAACTTCAAATGTATCTTACCTTTGAGCTGAAAGTAAATCAAAAGGAAATTGAACATTGCATCCAGTCCACCGAGAAGTCCGAAACTAGAAACAGCAATTAGCTTCATCATCCTATCTTCTATAGTGTTGTTTTGTCCATTCACAGAAATGTTATCCATTGTCAGCCACAAACCAAGCAACTTTCGAAAATATTCTCTGACAGACTTGTAGTAGCAAAATAGTTCACTGTAAAAGCATTTGATTGTTATAAAATGCTGAAATCCTCATGTAAAAACAAAGGGCATGTCAGAAGCACATTTCTCTGATCATTATTCTGATATATTCTAAACTTTTTTATTTCGAAGAAGGTCAAGTTTCCACCATGTGAAATATTTTTTTATATGTTGTTAATGTTTTCAGTTCAACATGTTCATTCTATGTCAAATCTATTTGAATTATGCATGTTATGTGTAATACATAATTTTTTCTTTTTGACTAATTTTCAGTCGCCAACACAATTGATCAGCAGATTTCTATACCATTGTGCGTGAGCCTGTCCCTGCTGCAAAGTTACATAAATGTCTTTATTTTTACAAATGTTGTTAATCTGTCAATGGCATGGTAGGAGTTCTCATTTTATATTTTAGAGTCCCTTTACTATAAACTTATGAGCCGTTTGTCGGATTTCTAGCACAGCTGAATGGCGAGATGTGTTGGCAGATGCAGACTGCAGAAGAGGTCCAGTGGGCCGATGATATTTTGAAAAATGAATATGGAATCCACACTTTTCTGAAGGACTTTTTTTAAGGACATAGTAGTGCATGCACAATCAAATTTTTCCATGACAAAAGAGTAGATCTGCAATCCTGATGATGGATGCTTTCTTCAAACTTTTTGATGTCTGCATCCAATTCCACATTTTTTGAACATAGTTATCAGCAATTTCATCTTTCTTGGTTCGTTGTAGTTTTCAAATAATTCGCAGGCATGTGGAACAAAACTTCAGAATTCCTTAGTCTAGGAACATATCTAGAAAATTTAATAGTATATTAACCATCTGCATGCAGGTTCACAATTTATTCCTTGAAACGGATTTTTCATCTACCATTCAGTCCATAGTATTCGTGCGGAAATGCAAATTGCAATTTTTTATCCACCCATAAAGTCAAAAAATAGTGGATTCCTTATCTGCCATCTGCATCTGTCATTTAGGCCATATTTCTGTCATCCACATTTGCCAGCGGATTCGGGTATTTTGCTTCAATTCATGGTGTTGTCGTCTCAACCTTGATCCGGGTCGTTAATTTTTGTATCCGTTTGGTATTCAACATTGCTACCAGCCGGTGTCAGTCGAGAATGAGGGTGCATTAAAGTCTGCTGAGGTTATACAGACTATTCGACACACTTTAGAGCAACAAATGCCACACCTGAAGCACTATGTCACTAAACTCAGCAGTTTTTGTCATTCAGGACCAAAAAATTGACATTTTTTCTCATGGAAAGTAGAGCGTCACTCACTCTAGCTCCAACAATGATAGCAAAATTTCATGTGAATCTTGATAAGGATTTTCGCAAAAATCTAGCAAGTATTCGATGGACCAGAAGTCTTGTGACATTTCTTTCCTATGAGTTTAAGGGCTCGGCTCTGTTTTTAGTTACAACCAGTCCATCATCTCATTCATATTCTGTGGCATAAGCTAAAAGTGGCGTTCAGACATGACATTCTCATTGAAAGCAAGGATTTGATGTTTCATACAATCACTTTCAATATGAGGTATTCCCTTCAAATTTGAAGATCAATTCAAGATAAAATGCAGGATTTGCTAACTAACTGATGTTTTATTAAATTTAATTGTTTTTTCTTTCTCTCAAAACCTGCGTTCCTCAATCACAAAGATTTATTGTTTTTTCATAATCAATCATCAAATTAATTGAGGAAAAATCTAATCATTAAAAAAACTGGGAAATGACGGTACACGAAAGAAATCAATTAGAAATATATGTTGCACGAAACTCGTGCTCAGGAAATGTCAGCTAGAATGTTTTTCCACACTCAATTCATGTTCCTCATCTAAACCACGATAGCATAATCTTCCAAAAATAAAAAAAGCCTATAATAAGTAAGAGAAGAAGATACAAGAAATTTAATGAACAGAATTTTATTAATAATCTGTAAAGCTTAGGAATAGGGACAGAGTTCGTAGCGCACTGGAATTTGCTGCACTCGCACAAAGGAGTTGGCCTGCTGAGGACGAGGGTCACCTGTCGACTCAGCTAATGCGAAAAATCCCAACGTCCCTTGTAACTAAAAGTTGCAATGTTATGTTAATGACATCACAATGAAATAAATTTTATTATGTTGGGCACAAAAATAAAGCTACAAAATTGACGAGTCGTTAGAAAACAGAACATCACCCTGAACTTTTTTAAACAAACTTTTTTGATCGTTTTCATGCACATTATGTATGATTAACATGCTTGTGGAGTTTTTGCCCACTCATCTCCAGCCTCTCAAGGAGAAAAGTCTTGGGAGGATAAAGTAAGATGAGAAGGACATAGAATCATTTCCCATATGGAAAATTATTGTCGTGCATGTTTGAGTGCTGATCAAGAATAACTTTCTCAGAATACCAACGGTACCAGACAATACTTGAATACAGTTTACATAGATATGTGTCACCTTGTGGTATCAATTTTCAATATTCAGCATGCCAGAAATTATAGTTTCGCTTGCACTTGTACAATTTGTCATTTTGATTGTGGGCTAAGCGCTGGAATATTCAACATTGTCTCAGGGACTGGAAAATGCGTTTTTCGGCAAAAAATTGCAAAAACACGCCATCGGTCCATGATTTTTCACTTCAAATGTGATAACTGAGCACGGTTTTGTTGTCGAGTACGCTAGCTGCAGGTGCAGACAAAATTTTTTTGGCAACTAATGACAGGTTCAGCAGGTTCCATCAAGTCAATGGATCTTCTTTCAGTGGAGATATTTTCGTTGTTTTGATATATATTTCTATTCCTTGTAAATTCTACAAATGGGTATGTGTATCTTTAGTAGACAATAAAAAAATACTCTGTCCTTTTATATCTTCTGGTTCAATTTGATCTTTTAAAAAAAAACTCTGTCCTTATATATTTATATCTTCTGGTTCAATTTGATCTTCTTCATCGTCACTGCTGCTGGCTTTGAACTCATTGAATGAGCTTATTTCCTGCTAATCTTCAATCCTTAGCTTTTTAGTCAGTAATCGAATTATCACCTACTTTTGATCATTGATATAATTAACTTGATTTGTTTCAACTATATGTGATATCCTCCCAGACTTTTCAATAATTTTTTCTTTGTGTCTTGGATCATAAAAGGGGACACTGTGAAGTAATTCTAATATAGTAATCAAGTGTAGCCTCAAGCTTCCCAAAAACTATGCAGCATGCTGGACAAACTGACCGTCCAATAAACCAAAAAACTATCGAAAGGAATTTTTATAAAAATTTTGATAGATGTAGCAACACTGTAGAATATGCAGCCAACAGCTGACGTTTCAATCAAATATAAGACAGTATCATGTTGCAACTTTTAAATTTTCAAAGATTGTATAGAGTACAGAATTTCTTCACTAGCAGAACAACTGTCCCAAGCATTGCACCCCTTGGGCACCAATATGCATGATGAAGGCGTGAGGTAACAAAAGGCCCAAATTCTGTCTGAACAGTCATAAAGCTCATGATGGTCACAATGATTCGAAATTTGTCTGACTTGCACATCGAAATTATGAGGAATCTTTAAACTATGTAACATAGTTTTAATGTGGTCATACTGTAGTAAAACGTAAGTAAAACGTTTTATGTCAGGAAACTGTTCAGCGAACCCCTTGTGGTGAAAATTCATTGGAGAATCGACAGGTGACAGCACAATGTGTGTATTTGAAATCACAAACTGACAGTTCAAATCTAAAAAAGCTTGCTACCACAGCATTACAATCCAACAAACCAGCAAAAACATGCTAATATACCAATTCCATAACTCTTTCATATGGGCAGTACGGAAAGTCTGAAAAGTATTGCAATCTCAAAAGTTTTGAGTACTTCTTAGTCTCATGACCAATGGCCAGCAGGCGATAGTTTCAAGAAACCAGGCTGTAGAGGAAGTTTCCAGGAACACAATTTTCGTGGTAGCACTAGAAATGGCAAGATCACTATTTCCTGAATATCTTATCATTTTTTTATCCACTTATCACCATGTTTCATATGAAGGTCTGTCTGTGCAAAATAACCGTGTGATATGACTAAATCGGTGATTTTTGAATAGAAAATACAATTGTTTCAGGTTTAACACATTTGCTGAATGTTTTTAGATTACTAAACTCCCTACCTTAGAGCTCTAATTAAAAATAAGTTAAATGTTTTCACGGGATTGGATATGTGATTCCTTCCCACTTCTGTGATGTATTGTGTAGTCGAAGCCATCATTCAGTATAAAACAATTACACTTTTTTTCCGCCACTGAAAATCCTGTTACTGCAAAATTTGAATTGCATATAGAATGGAATCGCACTTATACTGAATCATAAAGGCAAATGTATTCCTGAAGAAAGTTTGTTATGAAAAGCCATCATTCCTGGGAGGTGGATTTACCATCAGACTATGCAGTGTCAGAGTCTGCTGACTACTTGGATACTGTTGGCCAGCATTTGTGCATTGGAATCCTGTTGTCCTTACTTTGACAGTAATGTTGCAATACAAGCAGACCATTTTTCTGTGACTAATGTTATATTTTATAGGTGCCGGTTATAAGCAGAAACGAGATCTATTGAACAATCGAACAGCATGCCCTAGAAGCTACAGTGATCTATTATCTGATTACAAAAGTATGATGTAGTCCTCATGTCTTGCGCCAGTTCAACACAGCTTGTGATTCTTTCGTTAGTGAAACCAATTTCTTGGCGAAATTTTGGTGTTTGCTGACGAAAGATCAGTTAACTGTATAATTTTGACAGCAAAATCACTCCACCTGGAAAACTTTTTTTCTGAGATCCAAAAATATAACAAATATGCTGAGAAACACTCTTTTTCTATATCATCTTTGCATTACTTGCTATATTTCATGGTGTGCAGATATCTTAACCCATGAAATAAAGCTAGCCAGGACAATGGCGGCAGTTTACCATGGGTTTGAGTTCACAAAATATTTTATCTCACAAATCTAGTCTCGTAGCTATTTCATCTTTTTTGATGAAAAACTAAAGACTGCCACTTTTCCCTAGAAAATGGTGATTTTTTAACAGGAAATCGCCGAAAATTTCAATTTTGTGATGTTTAACACTGCAAATACATCTTTTATGGTTATTTGTGAGTTTTAAACTGCTTCTGGACTAGTGAAAAAACCAATTTTTTTGTTTTATGACCTTCAAAACTCATTCTAGACTGTTTAATAGGTCTTTCCTTAGGATTGAAGAAAAAACTGGAATAGTTATGTGAACTAACATGGAACGGCTTCCATACATAAACTCTGAAAGTGCTCTGCTATAGTCGATTTGATAGCACATGGAAAACTTGCTTATAATGCTTTGGCAAAGTATCTAGGCAATAACTGGCAAATTTTTCTCACGTCATTTCTTTGCACAGAAATTGGCATAAATGCCCCAAACAATAAAGACTGGACCTATACACGATCTTGGAAACGAGACAAGGTATGATGATGCAAATATGGCTTTATCAACTTGGAATGATAGATGCAAAACGAAGAAACCTAAGAAACCTGAAAACCTAAAAACGAAAGTCAAATTTGAAATGTAATTTGCAGTTGGTGAAATTTTTTGTGCCGTAGAAAAACGCCAAATTTCTTAATGAGATTGGAAAAGGCCAACATGATTGAAAAAAACGTCATGTTTTTCCCCTTTAAATTTGAACAGGACTGAATCGATACCAGAAATATCCTTTAGAAAATTTCACTGCTTAAATAGGTGATTGGAGAAAATTTTCAGCTAGTTTGTTTACTTCCACTGAACAAAAAATTCTATAATTGACTATAGTAATAAAAGCTGGCTTTTCTTTCCATATGGAACTACTTCTATGTGGTCATTGTATCGATCTGGAAACAAAACAAATGCCTCATGTGACGAAAGACTGACTCAACGATGCTCATTCAAAAAATTGGAGAGGGCATTAGAGATATACCATTAGTCATGGAAGCTTCATTGTAATTTTCAAGGTGACCTATCCAATTGTAACGTACCTGCTAAAGCAGTACTGTAAATATGTAGCATACTGTATGTGATAAACATTTATTAGATATTATTCATTTTCGTATTTTATCGTCTCAAGGGTGTCTGGGATTCACACCCAAACATTCCTACAAAATTACGTGAAGTACTTTATTTTGATCCATTAACACCACGGTAGCCCAATTAAGATGCCCTAATTAATTTGCACAAATGGCAGCTGTTCCCCTAGAACCCACACTAAACTACACATTCCACAGCTACCGTAATCCCCCATAAAAATCGTAAACAACACCTGCACACAGTAAAATACATAGAAGCCCCGCCATACAGTAGTCTCAAGTGTAACGGTAGCGGCGGCCCCCACAAAACATGTGTATACAGAGAAACCAATACAGGAAGCATGCACAGAAGCACAGAGGTGTGGCCAAGCCCACCGTAGAAAGCAAGTGAAGCACAGAAAGCATACGGTACCAGAAAAGCATTAGAGAGGCGTAATTAAGAAAGCATAAAAAGCGTAGCAGGAAACGACGATTGGCGGAAGAAGATGGACAGAAGCCCGACCTCCCGCGACGCCCAGGGAGTGGCCAAAATCGCCGTATAAAAGCAGAAGCAAAGCGTGATTTAGTTAGTTGTTAGACTGTTGTAATCATTTTATTTTGATCCGCAGCCGTTCCCTTATTTGCAAGCAACCGTCTTCGAAAGCAATTAAACCGTGTCGTGTATTTTTATTTGCAAGCAACCGCGCCGTCCCCGTTTTGTATTCGATGTTCAAGCGACCATCGATTGTTTGTATATTATCGCCCCGTATTTGTAACCGTACGCCAGCGCCCCCCTCCCGTTATTTGTCCCGGCCGTATGGACCAATTGGTTAGAAGTAAAGTACCTCACACAAATCTGGTCGTTACATATTTTGGTGACTGTACGGTTACGTTAACCACTGGAACTCCCTGCCCCCAATTAGGTGTACTCTTATCCGGGCATTTAGAAGCATTAGATAATACAGTAGTAATCATTTCCTACAGTAATACAGTATTCGTAGAAAGCAAACTGGAAATCCTCTCTAACGAAACATTAAGCGATACATTTAAACGAATACAGCGTGAAGCAAAAATTGAAGCATTTAAGCAGAAATCCCATCGTAAACCAAGAATGACCCACCAAACGCAAGGTCATTTAGGAGAAATCGTTAGAGAGCAGATAAACGATTTATTTTCAGAACATTTTCGTACCCTACGCACACAATTGAATCAGAATACAGTAAACCCTACCCTAATAGACGATTTAAGAACAGCAAACATTCGTAATAACATGGCAAGCAATTTCTACGCGAAACCTACAGTATTCACGGGCGGCTTGACCCAACATTTTGGTGAATGGAACAAAAGATTAGAACAATTCATGGCACTCCAAGGCATGAAAGATACAGACATACAGTTAAAGTTGGCATGTTTAGAAATTCATTTAGGAGGAGCCGCGTTAGCAAAATTCAAAAGTTTAGCAAATTCCGAAAACCCTCCCCACACATACGAGCAGTATAAGGTCGCATTACAGGCATTTTTCCCAAACAATAGAGATAATGAGCTACATCAACAATTCTTACGCGAAAGAAAGCAAAAGCGATCAGAAACAGTGACTGAATTCTTATTTGATCTAGAACATCTCGCAACCCTCGCCTACCCTAACTTTAACACAGATGCACGAGAAATGATCATAAAACCCCTATTTGTAGAAGGCATGCAAAACGAAATCAGGGAAGCAATTAAGTATAGACGGTTTGCAACTTTAAAAGAAATGTCAGACGAAGCAGCTTACATTGAACAGCAAATCCTTAGAAACGAGTTAAAATCTAACATCCTCCCCTTCATACCCCCAAAACCCGAACCCATCTTTTCCCTAACCAAAAATACAGATCAACAGGATCTTTTGCATCAGTTAGAACAGCAAGTAAAAGATTTACAGTTGCAGATCAAACAAAAACCTCAACCCCCACAACAGAGTAGCTACAACAATTTCAGTAACAATACTTTCAGCAGGAATAATGCTTACAGGAACAATACCACCCCCAGGCAACCCACATGCTTCCAGTGTGGACAAATCGGACACGTAGCTCGTAATTGTAAATCAGTAGGCACCCGAAAATCATGTGAAATCTGTTTCCGTAATAATCACAGCACACGTGATTGTAGAAGCCGATGCATCCACTGTTCCCAAACAGGACATAGATCAGATAACTGCCTTTCAAAACCCTACTCCAATTTTCAATGTTTCACATGCAAGCAGAGAGGTCATACAAGCAGGTATTGCCCAAATCAGCAGAGTCGTAATATTCAAAATTGCATTGAGTACAGGCAACCCCAACCCCTCGTGGACATTGACGACCCCGCATTTTACTCAAAATTACCCCCCATAACTAACGGCCCTCAGACTACTTTAGGAACTATCTTGCCCAACACCCACCGCCGTAGTGACGAATATGTCCTTGATCTGGACGTACCCGATTGGTGCGCCATGTCACCACCCCCCACGCCTGAAGCCGCAAAAATCGAAAAATCGCCGCCCACCATCCCCGTACGCTACAAAATCCCCCGAAAGCAAGACACAATGCCGCCCACCGCCCCCAAAACCCCGTCAAAAACAGGCCGCAACTTGTTATCCCTTCTCCATGGCCTGACCCCCGAACCCTACCAATTCCGCCCCTGCCAAACACTTCTACCGACCCCGATAAGTAAGCAAGTCCAAACCCCATTCCATAACTCAACTTCTAAAGTTTTACAGACCGTTCAGATTTCAAACCAGCCATCCCCCCAGCGCAAAACCGCAAAACGACAACACCAAAAGCCCCAACACCAAACCGGCCACAACGAAAACATACAGTGCCCCGCCGCCTCCACTAAAACATTCTATTGGCTGATGTTTTGTATTTTTCTTTGTATAATAATCCCCACATCGTGTAGTGCCCAATTTCAGATGTGTGGAACTTCATTGAGTGGTCACTCAATCAACATACCGAAACTTGTATCATGCATGCCCCCTTCCACAGTAGACAAACCCGTACAAACATTCGGAAAAATCTATATCCCCTCCACTAAGTCCCACATTACAGACGCATACAAATGCAGTGTTCGCAAACGCAAAATTTGTACTAATACAGGATTTTTTGGATCAAAAGGTATTGTCTTCGACCAAACCGAAATGCAAAATCTAACCCCACATGTTTGTAAGGCAATCGTTATAGACAAAGAACACAACGGTCAAAAATTATACGAAACCCAACCAGGATTTTGGTCAACAAATAACTCCCTAAGCGTAGAATACACATGGTGTTGTACAGACCATTGTACCTCGGTCACTAACGTCATCATAGAAATAGGACAAATAGCATCTTGGAATGGAAAATCTATGACAGGTACATTAGGCGACCTAGGGTCATGCAAACCAACATCAGGTCATTGTGTCACAGCCGACGGATCTATTATCTGGAATGAAACAGCATTTGAAAACTTATGCCCTTTCGAATACAAAAATACACATCCCATCAAACTCACACAAACACACATGATAATAGAAGAACTACAAGGTGCATTCTCGGTTAAAAATACAGTTTTTTCGAACCCCAATTGCCCAGAAATCCAAGACAGCATTCTAACCGAACAAGGCATTATCGTACAATTAGACAAAAGCACACCACATCCTAACGCATTTTTAACCCCAAAAACCAACGAAACTCATACTACACTATACGATTTTGATGATTTTGAACCCATCAATGCAAAACTAAACTATCTAGCAGACAAAATACAGGAATTCGAAATTCAAAATTTCAAAAATGTATGGAATGAATTATGCAGACAGGCACAACGTCACCTTTATCTCGCATGGCAAATTTTGCGTCTTGATGCAACCCTTGGAGCCCGTGCATTCCTACAGCGAACCGACATCATAGCAGAATTTACAGGAGAAGCCCTCACAGTCTGGCCCTGCAAGCAGGTAAACGCATCCAAAATCTTTCACAACCATAAAATCAACCAAACATGCTACAAACTTTTGCCCATTCTTGTAGGAACTGAACTCATGTTTTCGAATCCAGGAGGCAAGGATTTGACCCCTTTCTCACAAACCGTTGACTGCCATCACATGCATGTAGCCCTTTACAAACAGAATAATACATGGGTCAGTGAAACAGGATCCCCGCATGTCACAAATTTACCCTTAGAAATTGTCTGGAACCAAAATTTTTCCCTTTTCCATTTTAATACACCGGCCATTTTTCATGACCAACTTGCAACTATTTCAACCAACTTACTCTTTTTGAAACAATACATTTACAAAACTCACACACTCGAGAACATTGTTAAAAAACTCATCAATTACACCGCCCAGATGTCCCTTAACTCTGATACAGTTTACAATATGATCTCAGGCACTGGCCAAGCACTCGGAAATACACTCTCTGGCGCCGGTCAAGGCATAGAACATGTAATTACCGGTACCACCCAAAGTCTCATAGAGGGATTAAACAATTTACTCAAAGGACCCCTGCAAATCATTATAAATCTAGCCGTTATTACTGTAATTCTTGCAGGCGTCTTTTATTCGTTTCTCATTCTTCGAAAATATTTCCCCTCCCCAAAGCATCAGGTCACACATGAACATGCATACGAAATACCATCAAACAACAGACATTTACATGAGACCATACCCCCATCATTCGGCCATGCTCTCTTAGAATTAGCTAATCGTCGTGGGGCACAAACGCAGCAGAAATACGTCCTTGTCGATATTGATACCCCCCGAACCCCTGCAATCGAACTCATCAATCAAATTCAGCAATCTGCATCAAACAAGCCACCCCAGAATGTACCTGAAAAACATACCCCTCATATTCCAATCACACTTAACGGCAAATTAATGACAAAAGGCATGATTGACACTGGTGCAGTTTACTCACTCATTGATTCCCGAGTCCCGCAACTTTTACAGTTAGACATGAAACCCCTGCTAGTCCAAGCAAAAGCAGCAAATAATCTCCCGATTCACTTTGTAGGGACCACTTTTGTCACAGTGACAGCCCAAACAATCCAGGAAACAATCATGGTCCATGTCCAAAAAGATTGCACAGCAGACATCCTTCTAGGCAAAAACTTTCTCAGTCGATTTTCGGAATACACTATCAACAATCAAAAATCTCAGGTCAAATTTGGCAATGTCATACTACCCTGTGACGGCCTAGAATATAGCCCCCTTTCGACCCGTGGTGGAACCTATCTAGACGAAAAATTAGAATTACCACCCCCTACAGTAACCGAATTTACTGTCCCCTTGCCCAAATCGTACTTACAGGTCAAACAGCTTGAATTCACCCCGAAACCCAAACAGAACTCTAAAGTCCATTTCGCAGCTTGTATATCTGAGAATCAAAACAGTCGCATACGCATATCGGTCCTAAACACACAAGAAACAGCCCAAATTCTTTACCCTGGAACATGCATTGGTACAGTCTTATGTTACATCCCAAAACAAAATGCTCCCGCTAATCTAACCCCTTCAACGCAAAACCAGCCCAACCGCTTTGATACATTCACATGGTTAAAAGAAAAACGTTAATTTAACCTCCAGTGACCTCACAGAAGCAGAAAAAACGCAACTCCTACGTGCCCTATCGAAGTACCCTACATTATATGCTAAATCCAAAATGGACGTAGGCAGAACCACCCTCGTTTCACATACAATTGACACCAATGGCTCCAAACCCGTACGTAGACAACTTTATCGGACTTCCCCAAAAGAAAAGCAAATCATACAAGCAGAAGTTGAGCAACTCGCAGCAGCAGGTGTCATAAGCCAAAGCAATTCCCCATGGTGTACCAACACAGTTTTAGTTCCCAAAAAAGATGGAGGCCATCGTTTATGCATTATTTTCGAGGCCTCAACAAAGTCATAAAAAAAGATACCTACCCCTTGCCTCGTATAGACGAAATTCTAGACACCCTCCGAGGAATGAAATATTTTACGTCCCTTGACCAATCCAATGCATATTATTCCATTCCCATAGCACAAGCAGACAGGGAAAAAACTGCATTCAATTGCTTAGCCGGCCAGTATCAATTCAATTACCTCCCCTTTGGACTCACCAATGCCCCAGCCACATTCCAAAGGTTAATGGATGTTATTCTTTCGGGTCTGCAATGGAACACATGCCTTGTATATCTCAACGATGTTTTGGTATTCGCAGACTCCCATGCCCAAATGCTGGAACGTTTAGACACTATTCTTGCCCGATTCTCACAAGCAGGCCTTAAACCAAACATACAAAAATGCAAATTCTGCCAGCCCCAAGTCCAATACTTAGGCCACGTCATTTCTCAGGAAGGCATTTCACCAGATCCCCATAAGGTACAGGCCATTTATGACATACCCACACCCAAAAGCTCAAAAGAAGTTAAGTCATTCCTTGGCCTACCCTCATATTATCGCAGATTCATCCCAAATTGCTCTCAAGTTTCTAGCCCACTCACATCGCTACTCAAAAAGAACTCAGAATTTTCCTGGGGCCCTGAAAAGCAAAATGCATTCACTAAGCTAAAAGAATTACTCATTCATGCCCCAATACTGCAGCACCCCGATTTCACAAAACCGTTTATTCCGCAAACCAACGCCTCAAAACTCGGAATCGGCACCATTCTCAGTCAGCTAGATAGTAAAGGTCAGGATCGCCCCATTGCTTTTGGGAGCCGCACATTGAAACCCGCAGAATGCAACTACCCGATCACTGAGTTGGAAACCCTTGCAGTAGTGGAATTTGTCAAGTATTTCCGCCCTTATCTTTTCCAGCAACATGTTATTGTACACACTGACCACACAGCAGTTCAGGCAGTCTTACAAAAGGAAAATCCGTCCCCTCGCATTGCCCGTTGGGGATTAGCCCTCTCTGGTATTCAACTCGACATTCGACCTAAGAAAGGCACTGCTAATCGCAACACAGATGCTGTTTCTCGATTCCCCTCACAGACAGCAAAACAATCCTTTGATACTGAGCAATTAGAAACCCGCCCCGAAATATCCACTATCAATTTGGTTTTGGAAGCCGAAGCAACTGAACAAGAAGAGCAACAGAAAAATTTTGCCAAACTCTGATGCACTGATCCAACTGTCAAAAGTATTTTAGCAAAAATAACCCAAAAACACCCCCTTACCCTTATCAAATTCGCAGTGCATCAAAACATTCTCTTCCGTATAGTCGACAAACAGGCAAAACTATACATTCCCAAGTCGCAAGTCCAGCATCTCATCGCCTCACATCATGACAGCAAGTTCACAGGTCATTTTGCGGCCCCGAAAACTTTACACTTGCTCAGACAGAAATATTTTTGGCCCCAAATGAGCCGTGATATCAAACGTTACTGCAAAACTTGCCACCCATGCCAGACACAGAAAGCTCTTAGGCACAAAGTACATGCAAATTTGGTACCAATTCAGCCGACTGGCCCATTTGATCGAGTTGGTGTTGATTGCATGGGACCGTTACCCCTCACTGAAGACGGCAACCGATTCATTGTCGTTTTCATCATTTATTTCACAAAGTATGTAGAGGCATTCCCGACCCCTGACATCACCGCAGCCACTATTGCCAAGCTATTCGTCACCAAAATTGTTTGCCGTCATGGGTCCCCAAAAATCATCCATTGTGACTGTGGCTCCGATTTTGTATCCGATCTCTTCTCAAGGATCACCAGTTTATGCAATACTCAGAAAATTCACACTACCCCATATCATCCCATTGCCAATGGGGAAGTTGAGCGTTGCAACCAAACCCTAGCCACCCGTATCCGCATGTACATCAATTCAAATCACACTGATTGGGATACTTATCTCCCGTACACTGTTTTTTCGACCAACATTCATAAAAATGATAGCACATCATATCCCCCATTTGAATTACTCCACGGTAGGCAAGCTAATCTGCCATCAGACGCAGCCTTAAACTTTTTCCCCACGTCCTACATGGTTGATTTAGACGATTACGCCCTTTGTGTAAAATCGCATTTTACGGAAGCACTCTCAACGGTGCAGAAAAGTTTGCAAAAAGCCCAAGCCCACTACACCCGTCAGTATAACAAGCATGCTCAGAACATACATTACAAGGCAGGTGATCTTATTCTTTATAAAAATCATTCGTGTAAACAAGGGTGGACTCCCAAATTCCTCCCTCGCCAAAATGGTCCCTATACTGTTACAAATTTCATGTACCCCAATGTTACACTCAAACACCCCCATAAGAACATTACATTTACAGTGCATGTAAACGAGACAACCCCTTTCTACCCTCGGAAAGCAGCTAACGAATCTACCCCCACCCCTCCTCAACCTCGAAAGCCTTGAACGAGGACGTTCAACTCCGGAAGGAGGGAAATGTAACGTACCTGCTAAAGCAGTACTGTAAATATGTAGCATACTGTATGTGATAAACATTTATTAGATATTATTCATTTTCGTATTTTATCGTCTCAAGGGTGTCTGGGATTCACACCCAAACATTCCTACAAAATTACGTGAAGTACTTTATTTTGATCCGTTCACACCCTGGTAGCCCAATTAAGATGCCCTAATTAATTTTCACAAACGGCAGCTGTTGCCCTAGAACCCACACTAAACTACACATTCCACAGCTACCGTAATCCCCCATAAAAATCGTAAACAACACCTGCACACAGTAAAATACATAGAAGCCCCGCCATACAGTAGTCTCAAGTGTAACGGTAGCGGCGGCCCCCACAAAACATGTGTATACAGAGAAACCAATACAGGAAGCATGCACAGAAGCACAGAGGTGTGGCCAAGCCCACCGTAGAAAGCAAGTGAAGCACAGAAAGCATACGGTACCAGAAAAGCATTAGAGAGGCGTAATTAAGAAAGCATAAAAAGCGTAGCAGGAAACGACGATTGGCGGAAGAAGATGGACAGAAGCTCGACCTCCCGCGACGCCCAGGGAGTGGCCAAAATCGCCGTATAAAAGCAGAAGCAAAGCGTGATTTAGTTAGTTGTTAGACTGTTGTAATCGTTTTATTTTGATCCGCGGCCGTTCCCTTATTTGCAAGCAACCGTCTTCGAAAGCAATTAAACCGTGTCGTGTATTTTTATTTGCAAGCAACCGCGCCGCCCCCGTTTTGTATTTGACGTGTTTACTTCCACTGAACAAAAAATTCTATAATTGACTATAATAATAAAAGCTGGCTTTTCTTTCCATATGGAACTACTTCTATGTGGTCATTGTGTCGATCTGGAAACAAAACAAATGCCTCATGTGACGAAAGACTGACTCAACGATGCTCATTCAAAAAATTGGAGAGGGCATTAGAGATATACCATTAGTCATGGAAGCTTCATTGTAATTTTCAAGGTGACCTATCCAATGCATGTTTTGCCATTAAATATTCTTCAGTGATTTCTGAGGTCGAATATCGGCAAAGTTTCTATCCTCTACGACTTTTATGTGCATTTTGCTGTAGACGAGGTCTGATGGAGGGAATTAGGAGTGCTATAGCTTACTCAAGTTTTTAAAGGTTATCAAATGCACTGTAAACTGCACTTTTTGGAATTTACTCCTAAAGATCTTTATTCAAAAGTTTATGTCAAATTATGGTACAGATACTTGGTATTAAGCTGGATTCTTCAATGATTTGAGACTTCTTGTGAATCCCGTATTTTTATAATTTCAGCTTTCACCTATTCCTTACGATGGATCAAACATATGTCAGATCTTTGCTGTAAGGGCTTATGGCAAGTACATGGCTGTTCGAACGATCCTTGCAGACCAGCATAATGGGACTGATCCTGTGATTTTCGCAGTAGATCATATAACCTGCACAAACTTACGATGTGGAGCAAACAGCACGAATCCTGCAGATGTATCTTTTGATTATATTGTCCACTTTGATTTTGCTATCAACCGATTGAAGTAAGTGCATTGCTTTAAGGAGAGTGGTAGAGTGAAATGAAGATGGGACGTATATTTTTCTATCCGCATAATTGTAAATGAAAATTGAAAAGTGAATTATATTCTCAGGATTTTCTGCCAGACTATGTGTCACATAGAACTAAAAATTCGGGAGTAACTGATTTAATCTCAAATACCTTTTTTGAGTACTTCTTTAAAGGGATATGCGTAAACGATTTTGACAAGAATGCTGATTTTTATTATTTTTCAATTCAGCAAGCATTCTATATAAACTCAGTGCCTGTAGGCACATAAAAGAACGTAATTTAGGCAAGTTCAAAAATTTTCAATCTGTAGTGACTTTATAAAGCTGAATCTGTAGAAGTTAGCACATATATCTTAGGGATTTTAACATGGTAGCAAATATTCAGTCTTTCAGAGAAAACCTAAAAACTTCTGAAATAGAAAAAAGGACTGCAGATCAGACGTCAGAAGAGACAAACCAGGAATGATCATTCTCTACACTGTTGCATTGGAATCTCATCCAAATCACTATGAGTATTCCCGGATCACTGACAATAATTACAACACTTATTAGCGAGGGTTTTCAAACCATTTTTTGACAAAATTTTTTTTACAAATGTTAGCGACAATAAAAAAAATTGCCTGTACTTGATCTGGGGGGCATTGGAAGATGTTATTAGCCACAGTTGATAGAATCATCTAATGTCAAACAAGTACATTATGTGATAAGAGACAGACTTTGAACTACCGCAGAATCGAAAGACTTTGAGAATTTCTGAAAGAGGGCGAGTAATCATCAGACATATGATAAATCATCGGAAAGCCCTCAAAGAATACTACAAACTGCAGGAATTATATTTTTGATGAAATTTTTCTGGAAGAATTTTAGAAGCATAAGTTCATTTCTAATACAGGGAAGTGAAGGGAGAAAGGCAAAACTTCTAACCAAGGTTTCGCTCAATTTCAATGACATTTCTGGTAGATAATAAATCTGCTAGTGATTTGGTGATAATTTTAACATTTCAGGAATAAAGGCACTAAAACATTTCAGGAAAAATACCTGCAGACTTTTCCTCATTAATAATATAGTTTATCAAGCTTTCATTGATGTATCTTTCATCTCTTGGGTATAACTGATGAAAAAACATGCCTTGTTATTGAACTAAATTTTGTATACTTCCAAATAGATTTTTCGGTATTAGGACTCCTGACACGCCTGACCTGAGTGAATAGGTCTAAAGTTACTCAAAAACGAGGAAAAGTGAAAAAATAAGCATTGAAATACTTACTGGATTTACTGCAACCTGTATGAATATTAAATATAATTACTGTTGAAATCATGTTATACTAATCTGGCAGTTTTACATAGACTACAATCTTGCATGGTGAGTTTTTCAAGAATCCAAACTATGTCTTTCCGCAGTGACATTGTTCGGATCGACAATGTCACGTTTGCAGATGTTGAATCCTTATTCGAACAAAAGTGTACACATATTGGAGTCGAGTGATTCAGGCTTACCACATAATGGTTTCTTTAACATTCACACGATTTAATGTGTTATAGTGGATGATAATTGATGGATGAAAAAAACTCCTAACAACTTCCTAGGATGGACAATCATGTATAACTGTCAGCATTTTGTACTACTCTTGCAAAAGTACCATTCAGTTTTTGCTGAAGCATTGTTTGAATGCACAGCTTTTGTAGGTCATATTGGGAATAGTTTATACCCCAAAAATATGAGAAATGTGAATATGGCTCTGATTAGCTAAACTTGGTTGTTCAGCAATTTCACTGGCTGAATATTGTTCATCATTTTTCTCACATAAAACGCAAAATTCACATAACTGCAGTCTAATCAACTTCCAGATTTCAGATTTTTGGTTATATACTGCATATACGACGCATTTAGCTAAACCAATATTATCCATTTTTCTATCGTATCCTATTGTTTTACAGTAATCAACTCCAAAAACTGACCCTTCAATAAAAAACAATCTTGTATAATAGGGCGCCAAAAAATATAGGTTTAGGGAATAGAGGGACAGTGCAGATTAATGCAATAAATTCATTCACACCATTAGATAGAGCGTCCTTTTTTGTATGGAAAAAAATTCGTTGATTTTTTTCATGTCCAAACTTAGGATCAAGATTTGAGAAAAGAGACTGATAGAATAAAAGCTGTCTCTTGACATTTTTCCACGGGAGCTGGTGCAACGTTTATCAATCAATATTTGACTACCAAACGTTTGGTACCAAGACGAATGATCTGGAAGAAGTCAGTCGATCGATGTCTGGTTGGTATTTCAGCTAGTCAGTGTCCACTTGAGTTTTGTCGAGATTCCATTTCTGATTTCTTTTTGAAAATTCTCTCTATCTTTTGGCTTTACATTTTGATGCTGTTTTGGCGAGCAAATGATGGTCATACCAATTTTTATTGACCTTTTCCAAACATAATTAATTGCTGTTTCAAGTGATGAATTGCATGTTTTCAAAAAATGAACCAGTTTCTCTGTATCCCATGTACCGAAATTTCTGGGCACACTGTACTCTTGTTTCTTTGTCACAGTCAACCATTTTGTGGAAATATATGTCATGAATTTGTTAAATAAAGTGTTTAGAAGCAGACTGTAACATTTCTGTTTCTTTCTCGTCTTCCATTTAGTTTCTTTCTGTTCATAATTTTTTTTTTATTACATTGCCTTACCTTCGATCTTTTTCTGCACCTAACCACTGATTCTATGTCCTTCTCATCTTACTTTATCCTCCTTTCCTTCTCTATTTATTATTTTTCCATCCAACAAATCTACGAACCTAAAAACTTTGAGATGTTTGCATGAGGACAATTCTCTTCACACATCCCTAGGTTTTTTGGGGTTGGACATAGTCTATTTCAAAAGTTTATGCAGATTATCCTGAAAGTCGACCCAAAGAGCAACACCAATTTTTTTAGAACATAAGTGTAAACTGGCCTTTTGTTCCACATTTCGGTCATTCAGCAACTTTGTCAAATTATTTTTTTTTATTTTTGTGGATTTATGGCCCACAGAAATATAACTTCGTGATAAATACTGTTTACCTTGCAGCGCTGGGACTGTAGATTAGCACCCACATCCCAGAGGTTCTATTCCTGCACGCAATCCTACACCTGTAACGCAAGTTTCATTCTGATTTTTGGGTATTACACATTGATTAGAAGTCTTTGAGCCGAGTGTTGGAATCCTGTGCAGTTCAAGTGAACTGAAACAGGGAAGTTACTGTTGAGGTTGTGATTGACTGAACTGCTTTGCCTTAATTATTCCCCAAGACACGTCCTGTATAGGTGGAGTGGTGGAGTAACCATTAGGTCCTCGTATTCTTTAGGATAACTAAAGTTTCATTGTGACATATTCAGACCTAATTGAATGCCTAAACTTTAACCCAAAGGTCGGAACCTATATCCAGAATGATTTAGATGCAGAATGTTTAATCAGTTATATCTACCATTTTGAATATATCTGTTCATCCCTAGCTTTAGGTTTGATTACAGTTTCAGTTCTAATTCACATTGGGCCTATGTTCATGGTTATTTCACAAGCACAGTAAAGTTGAGAATTGACAAAAGTTGAGAACATGAAAAATCCAACAGGTAAAACCATAAAAAATATTTTTTTTGCATTTAATAATAAGTTCCCGCAGAATTTTCCATTTT
Source organism: Romanomermis culicivorax (assembly GCA_963922205.1). Lineage (NCBI taxonomy): Eukaryota > Metazoa > Nematoda > Enoplea > Mermithida > Mermithidae > Romanomermis > Romanomermis culicivorax. The sequence goes on along the minus strand of CAWUHX010000008.1, from coordinate 82,701 downwards.
TGACGATTTTTGTAGCCATAAAAATCCAAATATCTTGCTTCAAAGTCACCTGTTTTAAAAAAGCCGTTCAAACGGGTAGTATAACTAGTTATTCGAGTCCCCATATTGATTTACATAGACATAATTTCTCAGCTTTCTAGGATGTATAGTTCAGCATACATTCTGTTGAAGATCAGTTGGAATGCGGTCTAGCTGAACTCTTAAGGCCCTGTCATACTTCACCACGCGGTACCTCGTGGCGCCAGTTGTTCTATACATACTGAAAAGTGGCGCCGGCCGGCGCCCCACGGTGCCGCGCAGTACCGCGCAGTGCCACCTTTGAAGTATGAATAGATTTTTGTAATTTTTGCGGCACGCGCCGCCATCAAGTTTCAACTGGACCGAAATTTTCTAACAAGTTATGTGTTCTAAAGTTGCAGCATACTGTTGTTGTAACATATTGTTGCATACTGTAACATCCATACATGTAGTTGAATCATATTTTTAACTTGAATGGTGCATTCTGTCACTTGTCAAATTATTTTACCAAATTGATTACTCAATTTCAATGAAGATTTACTAAGAAGTTGATCACTCAATTTGCAATGAAGACATTAATGTGTAAAAATTATGAATATGTAAAGTAGGTGTAAACATGTTCCTACAGCAAGTGTACTCGTACATTTCGATTGTGTCCTTATTCCCCCAACATCCGTTTTTGGCAAATATCCCGATTGTTCGAAAGCCGATATTCCCCACAGGTCCCGATTCCCCGAATAATGAATAAATTTCCTGTTTCCCCGAAAAATGCATTAGTCCCTATTCCCTGAACGTCCCGATTTCCCAAATACTAGGAAAGGATGGATCCACTTTGAATCTGGGTCCTAAACACAGATCCGACCGGATCCAGATCTGACCTGGATCCTGTATATAGCACATATGTGAATGAATAATCGTGTTGATATACTCAATTTTTCAAAATCAATTTATCTAAATTGATATTTCTCAGCAGTTCAAGAGCTATTAATCGTTGGAATGAGAAGCGAATTGAAGCAAGAGCCCAAAGTCTTTAGACTAGGCTTTTTTGCAAGCTTCTATCTGCACCGTGCAGGAATGATTGATTTTTATTTTTATTTTGCGCTTTTTATTTTTCCATGTTTTCATATTTTTTATCTTTTTCGCATTTTTCGTATTTCGCATTTGTCGAGACGAGCAATACACATTTTTTGAGAAGAGCAGAATCCAATAGTAAAAAAGCGGCACCGCAGGGCGCCGCGCCGTTCCGCGCGACAAAGTATGACAAGCCACTGCGCGGCGCCACATGGCGCCACTTGTTAGTAGGAACAGGACAACCGGCGCGGCGCAGCGCCACGCTGCGCCAGAGGGACCTCACGGCGAAGTATGTCAGGGCCTTTACTCGGCAACCTTGAGAGAAGCTTGGATTGAGATTCATCATTTTTTGTACATTAGTTTTATTGTGAGCACACGCGCCTCTCCATTCATTACTTATTGTGGTGATACGCTCAACAATAATGACATACCACAGTGTTATTTTCAATTTTTTTCTCCATTCGATTAATGAGTGAGAGTTGGAGCTTCAATGAATAACCGTTGTACAAAATAATAATATTGACATTTAATCAGCTATGCACTTGATAATTTTTTGAGCTTTCTGTTTTTGAATTTGAATCTCCTAAATGCACTTGCGATTTGAAATCTCTAGTATTTGTAGACAATTCTTTCCTCGCATTTTTACACAAATTTTGAAGATCTCTTTTAGGATATGTTATAAATATACATCTAGAATAAAATTACCATCAAAAACGCCCACTCAAAAAACTTTCGAGAGCATAGCCAGAACTGGGGTAACAATGCACGGCTTTTCGAGGGTTAATGCTGATTAGATTTATTGAGGGTTTTATCACTATAAAATTTCAGAAGTCGAAAACATAACTTGTACATGGAATTCACCAGTACCCACATTTTCGTAATTGGTCATCTGTACATTGCCTATTGCCCTTGCGGCAACCTCCATCACAGTTGCAATGGAAAAAGTTGCATTTTCCAACACCACATTCTTTATAAATCAAATTTTTACTCATGTTTGACATAAAAGTTCTGTAAAGGCGTACCCAAGCCTGCACCATGGCCATTTGGTTTCGTGCAGTCATTGCAGCAGGTATAGCTAATCGGCCAATCCTATAAATTGGAAGCTATAATATACCTGCACCAGCTTAGTCTGAATAGGTCAACCTTGGAACAGATAAGCAAAGACTTTGTTATATAATGTACATTGATGAATGGTGTCCAATTAGCTGTATCAAGATCTGCTGGGAATTAATCGACTCCTGACACTGGCTTTTATTCTTTTCAGCATACACTTTTGCATGCCGAAACTAATACCCCTAGACTCAATTTTGTGTATAACAAGTCTCAGCTGCTGTTACACATATATTTTAATTTTTTATTGCCAGCTTTTTATCATGAAGTCTCAATTTACTCAAAGTGCATTTATAAATACACAAGTTTGTAGAACAGCAGGCAGGGCCATCCCTTTAGTACTTTCCTCGAAGGCTACAGATCGTTGAATCAATTATAATTAATTCACAACGCTACTTATAAAGTTTGACTCAGTTGCACATTTTTTATCCTGATGGATCAAATATAAACTGCTCAAGAAAAAAATGGCTTAAGACGATACTTGTTCTCAACGCACTGGTACCCTGACGCAATTGACGTAGTTCCATGTCAAGTTTTTGACTAAGTTCCTAAATGAAAATGTTCAGAAAATATTGAACAAAAAAAATTTAACAAGCATTTACTGAATTAATGCCACCTTCAACCCTAATTGGTTAGTGTTCTAGAAACAAAACATGTGACTTCCAGTGCTTGGGTGATCACCACAGGGCTAGCAATATTGTCTAATATTAAAGACACTAATTTAAAGAAATCCCCCCTAATCAAATGTCAGATTATGGAATCTGAAGAAGTGTAGAGCATCAGAATTATTTTTCATAGGAAAACCAGGTGCAAACAGGAGTGAATTACAAAAACTCAATTCAGAACAAAAACCAGTGAAAAAGCATTAAGCAGATAAACGTAGACAAAAAATTGCACAACTGAGAAACAAGCTGGAGAATGCTCATAATCAACAAGCTTTTTTATATTCAAAGAAAACTGAAAGCAACTTCTTGGGTTTTCTCCCTTTTACAAGGATTTTGAATCATAATACAATGCATACCTCGCAATTAACTTTCTTCACAGTGATGAAGCCTCTCTCTAGTACCATAATTATTCTTGTAATGCCCAAATCCTTTATTTTTCCAGCATATGCATTGATTTTATCGAAGGGAGTGGCTTTGCAGAGAAAAGAGATCAGTCGTGTATATCATCAACTCAAAAATGCATTCAAGTGACATAGAGCCATCAATGGTAGGTGAATCAGAGCAAATATCCTGTTTTCATGGATTTTTTTATTGAATGAAGTTAAGAGTGTGATTAAGGATTCTTGCTACTAACATCATAAAAATTTCTTAGTGCAGTCGATGGGTAGAGTCATGAGTCATGACTAAGTCACAGAATCAGTTCAAATCATGACTATATATTGTTACAGTATTTCTCCTAGGATTTTTCCTAACTGATATTCTTTATTCTCCAGCTGACAACTACCTTATTTTGATTATCTATGTGAAAATAGACCTCCACACGCAAACAGTTGTTCTACACCACAAAAGAGATATACCCCAGTTAGCTGCTTAGATGTTACGTCTTGACTAGTGTTGCAACATTCGGAATAAATTTTACCATACAGCATGAAGAAGTATATGCACAGTATGGATATGAATTTCATCATCGACGTAATACTACAATCTCTTTCCTAAAGAAAAGAAAATTATTGATAGTTTCATTTTTTCCCGATTTTCTTCTACAATGGACATCCAAATTTGTGACTACATTCAACTAATCTAGCACCGTTTTTGTGGAGATGATTCTGTTTCTTTTATTTAGGATGCATTTTACGAAAAACTGAAGAACATTGAAAAATACAATCCATAGAATTTTACATTCAAGCAGATGTTCATTTTCCTATATATGACACTACAATCTGAATATTTACAACTACGATGAAGATAACAGATATACAGCTTGAATACCAGAAGAGTTCTGGATAAATCAATAACTCTTTGCACTAGATCTGCAACATTCAATGGAAGTGGCTATCATATGAAAGGCTACCTACAATCAACAGCATAGTTTATTTTTTTCCATGAATAAACCATTCAATTTTTATCACCAGCAACATGCTCAGCACATGAAAAAATTGGTGATGTAGAAAAACTTTCCATGTTTGATTTGAATACGTAGAATCTTATAAATGGACTTACAATTCAGGAATGTGGCAAAATTTTATGTGAAAAAAGAATGGTTTTCTAAAAGCAACTCTTGAATACTTGATGATGATCTTCTTCTATCTCAGTTCTATCTAACAGAAATTGGTGACTTAAAGAAAAAAGGATTCAATTTTAGGCCCTGGCATCTCTCATTGCAGATGTCAGGTAAAAGACACACCGTAGTAGGTTTCTTCTACCCCATTCCTTCCCGAGGGTATATATTTTCCTCTGGTAGTCTATGAGGTCCGCTCTTCGAAGGCCCGTTTCACAAAGTTAGTGTTTGTTGAGCCAGGTCTGTGCAAGGACTGTTGCACTAGATATGAGGCCTAGATAAGGAGTAGTCATAACTTTTTCTCAGACAACAATCTTTTTTTATTCCTAAGGCAATAGCTGCTCAACATTTTTGAGAAAAAAATATTGGGAATGTAAAAAGCAATTCGGGCTTCTTCACTAAACGTCAGAATTGAATATGAACAAATGCAGCCCCCAATCCTACACTTTTACTGAACACAAAGATGTCCAAATTTGAATTTAAATCAATTAATGTTTTTTTTATTTCAGGTTTTCTTGCTTTTCTGTTGTCATTAATTTGGTTTCGTCATAATATGACCCAAATCTCAACAAACTTTTTTTTCTCAAAATTTTTAGTGTGTTCTGACTGCTGTATGTTAAGAATGTTCCATTCTAATGACTTTTTTACAATGCATATGTTGGCCTATTCAACATCGGAACTAGTCCCAATTGCAGCTGAGCTGCACCTTAACGGCAATCTTATAAGATACAGAGTTAGGCTACAGCTCAGCTGCAGCTTAGCTTTCTCGGTATGTTTTGTGTGCACGAGTTAAGCTGCAGCTGAGCTACAGCTTAACGGCAATGTTATAACATATAGAGTTAAGCTACAGCTTAAGCCCCAGCTCAGCTGGAGCTTAAGTCTCCGATGAAACCGGCCCCTGGAACCTTGATGACACGAAACACAAGAGACTCTAGGCGTCTGATCGAAAATAACATGAATGGAACACTGGACAGAAGCAAAGAAGGAATGCAAGTACTCTGGAAGATGAAACTACCTAAACAAAAATTATTTGTCTAAAACGGGAAAGAAAGGTCCAAGTTACAGGGAAAAAGGCCACTTTAGTTATGTAAAAATGTGCGCAAAAAACGTTTTTCTCACATGGAAACTGAGGTAAAAAGATAAAAGGCCGCGTATCAGGCTGGCTCACTGGTCATTATGGAGTAAAAAATGTTACTAACAGTAAACTTCAATCCATGTAGTGGATATAAGAAGGACCAAAAATATTACTAAGGTTAGGAATAGTATAGCTAGACGCCTAGCTTTGGTGCCTATTGGTAATGGCTCCCAGCTTCATTACTTGAAATCCAATAGTTTCCGGCTTATGTGGCTCACTCGATATAAACAGACGTGTTTTAGAATTTTCTATGAATCACGGTTATATTTAAGTGCTTAGAATTATTCTAGATGCTTCTTACACAGAAGACTACACGATTTACCAGGTTATTCTTTGTGAATGACAATTTATCTGAAAGTGGCCGGATAGAGAAGCTTCCTGAGTATGATCCCGAATGAATACTATCAAGTTTTTTTCTAAATTTATGTAAAATTAACATTTCTTGAGCATGGGTATAACTCTTTTGTTGACTTTTTGGAAAGAAAACGATTAGCTAGCATTGTCTTTAGTTAAATCCACAAATAAAATGAAGATTATGGAATCTTATAGGAGAATTGTGAGGCCATTTGTACAACAAAGAAATCGAAAAATCATGTGAGACAGCCTATGAAAAAAATGTTGAGTACACTATTCCATCCTAAGAGTTGGCCAGAGAGCATGGTCGGCCACATTTGTAGTATACCACACACTTCAGCCAAACCGGTACTATTTCATATTTTAAATTTACAGTAAACTTGATCTGTCAATAATGATAACAATAAAAATATACACTTACTTTTCGTTTTCATTCTTGTTGTGTTTGTAAATTTTCCATAAGTCCTTTTGTGTGTTTTGGGTCATAAACACATTTCTCGTTTGGTCTCCATTCTGTTATTATTGGAATAAAGTCGTGTTTATAAAACATGCCTGACTCACAGGTAATTAGAAAACTTGCCATTTTTTACTCATTCACCTTTCCTACTGTAACGACCAGCTTTGTGAAGCACTTTACTTTATTCAATTGGACGTTACGGCGGACAAAAAGGGGCGCAGGGCGTGTAATACAGGGCGATACAGGTAATACTAATCGACGGCTGCTTTGAGACGTCAACACAACAAACGGGGGGAACGCGGCGAGTATAACAACGGCTTAACTGCTTCCGGATAAAAGGACGCTCGCTCGCGATACAAAATGCTTGCAAATGAAATGGGCGCGGGTCGAAAAACGGAGAAATACAATAATAATAATGATCAAAATCACGCTTTGCTTCTCTTTAAATGCGACATTTATGGCCACTCCCTGGGCGTCATGGGAGGTCGTGCTTCTGTCGGCTCGCCTAACCAATCGCTGCTTCGCTTACCTGTTTCCGCCTACTGTATGCTTCTTCCACCACGCCTCTTGCTTTAATTTATTTGTCAGAGGGTCAATTCCTCTGACCTTTGGTCCTCTAACTACCTCATTTTATTCTCTAAAGCTCCTTTGTTGTTAAAGTGATTTCATTTATTCTTGGGTAAACAAACCAGTAAAACAGTTTGTGTCATATACATTTTTGGCTCAAAAAATACATAAATGGTGACGTGAATGTTTTGCATGCATCTGCAAAGTCGATGTTAGATGCGTGGCAGTTTTGTTTCATTATTATTATTAATCGTCTTATTGCGAGCCGGTCGCGTTTTCCTGTGCGTCTTCGAAGAAGACTGGTGGCAACTGTGGAAGGATAGCGGACGCCTTTTATTGTTCGTATTGTTTTGTATTTTCGACTTCGCGTCGCGGACTCGTTTGGAGAAACTCCCGCGACCTGAGAGGACTTTCGACGTTCGAACTTTGTTTGAGGAGAAGCGTGAGTGTTAGTTCAAAGATTAGACAGATCATTTTCTTAAGCTTTCAGCTTAGGTCGTGGATCAAGGTACCCGAAGGTCCCTGGGACTCTGTGTACAGGGACTTAAGAAGGGTCAGCGACTTAGGGAGGTGTTCAGTGTTCGTATTCATACTTTGGCATTTTGTATTTGTGTTCACCATTTGCTCACGGTTGTATTTGCACTCTTGTCAGTTTCCCAAAATAAATATCTTTGTTTCTTACGTCTCAGCGACCTGCAGTAGGACAGTGTCTAACACCGGGTTAGCGTCAGGGGCCGTACTAGATTGGATCTCCCAAGAACCGCAGCTAGGTAGCCGAGGGCATACGAGCACGTAATACGACATTGGTGACTTGTACAGCTACGAAGGTAAAGGATGAAGAAAGCATCAAAACCGAAATTAACGGTACGGAAACAACCTTGCAGACGACCAAAGGTAACGTTATTACAACCTGAAGTAAATAAAGAGGATCAAACGGAACGAATGGCGAATATGGAGGCGACTATCGAGCAAGTAGCAAAGAAATTTGCGAATTTACCCGAGGATAATGATAAAGATCAAACTATTGAGGCGGAAACATATGATTATGCGGATCACCGGATACAGATGTCCTCTGATTCAGTATCATCCTTTGAGAAAATTAGTTTACCCCCCGAAACGAATGCAGTATCATTTTATAACTCAAGATATACGCCTACAGTACCGAAAACGGACACGAAGGTCGACATTGAACCGAAACCGAAAAATGAAGTGGAAAGGATAACGAGTGGAAATATACAGGATGTGGCCACTTTAGCCATCCTGGAATCCATGCAAAGAGCCGTTGATAAATCAACTAATGCTGTTAATGTGGAAAGAACCAAGGCGGCATTACGAGAACAAGAAATATTGGATCAACTCATGCGAGAAAGAGCGGAACGCAAGTTATGGGAAGAAAAATTCCGGGAACAAGAACAACAAAATTCAAGAAAAATAATGGAAGAAGTTGAAAAGCAAATGCGGGAACTGATGAAGAAAATGGATAAAAGACCTGACGAAAGAATATTGAATACCGGAGATATGGAAATACTTCCGTCTGAAACGGTCAAAGACCATTTAGACAGGAGTTTGGAAAGAAAATTGAACTGGTTCGAAGACCACTTGGCTCAGGCCAAGGCTCAAGGTGCCCAATATCGAATGAGGGAAGAAGATATACCGACTACGTCATGGAATCAAGGACGAGAGCAACCCATACCTGGAGGAAGTCCTCGAAATCGGCAAGAATATGGAAGATATTGTGAAGATCCGGAAAAACGGATGAAGATAATTTTAAGCCGAATGAAAAATAAAGAAATATCCGATAAAATGGAGGCTGCAGAAATACTCAATTTTTTCGCCTGTCTGGAAGGCACATTCAAGCCTGAAGACACAGAGGACCTGAGAATTGAAGTGCTTTGGCGTTGTTGTGATTTTGAAACGTCGACTTACGTAGACAAAAATGGCAGCTATGAAGAAGGAAAAGCAAGCGTAATCAGAATGATCGCCCCTAAAATGGATACTCCTGCACTTAGAAGGGAATTACATGATATGAAAAAACGAAAAGGGGAAACTACGAAGGATTTTTTGCGACGAATAAAGACGTATGTACATTTATTGAATTACGAAAAAACAGAAAACGAAAGAAATCGAATTGTCATTGAAACATATTTTCACAAGGCTCCAGTGTACGTCCAAACTCGGATGGAAGGTCGGCTCCACGAATTCAAAAATATTGCCTCTTTGGCAGAATTCGTAAATAAATTGAAAGCCGATACGACGGCCTGGAAGGAATTCAGCGAAGAGCAGGAGGACGGCGAAGACGATCGGTTGAATCGAGTCTATGAAAACCGAAGATTTAATAATTTGCAGATTCGTCAGCAGGATAGTACTATAGGTCAACAACAACAAATTACAAGGCCTCAGCACATTTTTCCACCTCCCCCAGTATTTCAAAATCCCGTATCTCAACAAGATATTATGAAAATGGTCAGTGACGCAATCAGGAATCAGGGCCCTCCAGCTCCTAATCGTTGGGGAGTCAATAATAATTCTAATAATCCTCAATATAATAATTTACCTGATCGAGTTTTGGGGAATCCATATCGCCGACCGTATTGTTCATATCATAAGTCCAATAGCCACTCGTCCGAAAATTGTTTTATTCTTCACCCGGAACTGATTCAGCCCACAGATCAAGGAAGGCCGTGGAATCGTGGTAACAACTTCTATAATCGAAATTTCGACCATCGCGGTGGTTTCGTGAATCGTGGGCGAGCCGGTTTTGCAAATTTTGGTCAACGAATGCCATACAATAATAATATCGAACAAAATCCAAACACGGCGTATTATTATCGTCAAAATAATGTCCCGCAGCCACCATCGAATATTGCACCACCAACAACATCGCAACCGATCAATAATCCTCCGAATAATTCCATAAACGTCATAAATTCACAAGAGGCTAAAAAACATGATAAACCAGAAATTATAGCCCTAGATGGAGTACTTATAGAAAATTATGAGTTAAGCTTGGCGAATGTTATCAGCTCCACCTCAGAAGCAAAGCCTAGACTCGCCAACGATAACGAACATTTATTTTTGGAAAATTTTCGCAAATGTCAACCACTGTTAATACCCGTCAAAAAACGTGGAGAAGAATTTAAAGCTCTAATCGATACGGGAGCACAATCTAGTTTTATGAGGACGGACACAGCGTCGAGATTGCTGAATATATCAAAGACAAAATTTCCGATTTTGAATTCAGTAGTAACAGCGGTTGGAAAACGCGTAACAACATATGGTCCTACATTTATATATGTTGGAACTGGTTTTGGAAATTTTCTCGCCAGATTCGCATTGCTAGATAACCTAAATGAAGGTATTATATTGGGTCTAGATTTTCTAACCCATCCTAGCATACAGGCATCTATTGATTTTCGAAACGGCCATATACGCCTAGCGAATGTAGAAAGACAAATAATTAGTGAAACACTATTTGACGATATGCAAATACCGCCGCGGTTGCCAATTCCCGCAAATCCGATGGTTTTGGATCACGTACCCATAAAAGAGGAAGTCAAGGAGGAAGATTTGCCTGAGTTAGAAAGTGATGACGATCAAGAACAAGTCATGCGAATTACAGAAATGAACGAGGAAACCTTTATTTGGACAAAAAATGGGACGTATATACCCCCGAATACCACTTCCTTCGTACAAGCTGTGGTTTGGCCACAGAAAGATTGGACAAAGGGCCCCATAGTGATAGAAGAAACGGGGAAAAATACTTTGTTCGACGTTGATGCCTCAATTGTGGATGCCAGGGATAATAATTTCCAAATTCTACTAATAAACGAAACCAACAAGGGAATAAAATTGCGTAGTAACGAGCTAATAGCAAAATCCAGAACGAAATTCGTGGGGCCAGAATTCGACGAAAAGATACATCAACTCCAGTCCGAACCGCAAATTCAACAACAGAGCGAACCTGAATTCATCAAAATCATAACGCAATTAGTAAAAGAATCAAGTATTGATCGACAAGGGCAACAACAGCTTATGAACGTCCTACTTAAACATAGGCACGCATTTAGTATGAAGAACGACCCTCTAACGATGACTCACGAGGCACAACACAGGATCGACACAGGAGACGCGTTGCCAGTCCAAAAACACTACTGGAGAGCCCCTATAATGCAAAGGGATATTATCCGCGAACACGTAAAGGATATGATGGAAAAAGGGGTCATTGAGCCTTCTAGAAGCCCTTGGGCCGCACCATTGTTTCTAGTGGGCAAAAAAGATGGTACATGGAGACCAGTAGTCGACTACAGAGGAATTAATCAGGTGACAAAGGACGATAAATTCCCGATACCACGAATCGACGATTATTTAGATGCGTTAGGAGGTGCGCGTTATTTTTCGACTTTGGATCTAAAGTCCGGATATTGGCAAGTACCTATGCACTCGGAATCGAAAGAAAAAACAGCATTCATATGTCAAGACGGCCTGTTCCAGTTCAAGGTGATGCCGTTCGGTTTAAAAAATGCCCCGGCAGAATTTCAGCGTCTCATGGAGCGAATTCTTTATCCATATGTGTGGAAAATATGCTTAGTGTATATTGACGACGTGATAATCTTTTCAAAAACAGTCGAGGAGCATTTACAAAATATAGAGACCATTTTTCGATGTTTGACAAACGCAAACCTTACATTGAAACCTGACAAATGCTCCTTTATGCCGGCCAGCGTAAAATTTTTAGGCCACATATTGGACAAAAATGGAATGTCAGTTGACCCCCAGAAGATAGAAGCGGTAAAGAACTTTGAAGTACCCAAGTCGATCAAGCAGCTGCAAAAATTTTTGGGATTAGTGCAATGGTCCAAACGATTTATACATAACTTAGCCTTTATCGCTCAGCCGTTATTTAAAGCCCTCGTAAAAAAGAATAGAAAGGAGAAGTTTGAACTTTCGGAAGAGCAATTAACGGCGTTTAGAGGGGTAAAAGATGCCCTAATGACGGCACCATTTCTGCGGTACCCAGTATTCGATGGATCGGCGAAGTTCGTAATTCAAACGGATGCATCGGGGACAGCGATAGGTGCGATTCTATATCAGGAAACGGAAAACGATCGCTGGACGATAGCATATTCAAGTAGAGTTTTAAACGACGCCGAGACAAGATATTCGACAACGGAAAGAGAGTGCTTAGCCGTAGTATATGGATTCAAACAGTATCGACATTATGTTATGGGGTTTAGGGTCACAATTAGAACAGATCATAAACCACTTACCTGGCTCTCCGCAGAGAAACAACAAAATCAAAGATTATTGAAATGGGCTATATATATTGGACAGTTCAACTACACATTTGAATACGTAGCCGGACGCGAGAACGCCTTTGCAGATTTTTTATCAAGATCAGAGGAAACAGAAAAGGTCCGAAACAAGAAACCAGAAGGCAACGAGAAAATCGAGGACAAAAAAGTGAATACGGAACCCGAATGTATGGCGGTAACAAGAGCTATGACAAGACAGATGCTTGAACCAGAGACACAAGAAGTATTTATTGATCCCCCGCCACCAACTCAACAAGAAATAGACCAAACGCCAGAGGAAGCAAAAAAGGAGTCTGATTTGTTCTCTCTGGAACTGATCAAGAAACAACAGCGATTGGACCCAAAGTTGGTGGAAATTTTTCGGAATATTGGTGAAAATAGCTCAAAGAAATACTTCAATAGTTTTCACTTGGAAAACGAGGTATTGTATCGGGAAAGTATCCACGGAAGAAATCAATTAGTAATTCCTACTAAGCTTAGGCATCTTGTCCTACACCAGTACCACGGCGATACCTTGATGGGACATCAAGGGATAGATAGAATCATTGCCGCAATTGGGAATAAATTTTGGTGGTCAAATATGGAAGACGACATCATTAAGTGGATAAAATCCTGTGTCGTATGCCAATTATGTCGCCCAATAGCGAACCCGATTCAACCACTCAACCCTATACCCGTTTCATATCCTTGGGAAATAGTAGCCACTGATGTGGTTAGTATTTCGCCCTTACGAGAAAAAAGGCCTTACGTTATCGTATTCATGGATTATTTCACGAAATGGGTGGAGGCCAAGTGCATTCCCGATCAAAAAGCCGATACTATAGTAAAGGCCTTCATGGAGAAAGTAATTTATACTCACGGCGCGCCAAAACACTTGCTGAGCGACCAAGGCTCAGCATACATGTCCGAATTAATGCGCAACGTGTGCGACCTTCTCAAAATCAAGAAAATAAATACGACACCATACCACCCACAATGTAATGGTATGGTGGAAAGATTTAATAGAACGCTAATTGAGCAGATTAGAAGAGTGGCAATTACCGACCCCGACGATTGGCCCCATTATTTGGAACAGATTTTATTTGCGTATCGGATTACGCCTCACAAAACTACGAAAAATTCCCCCCATAGCCTATTATACGGGCACGAGGCAAGGTTCCAGATAGACAACGAAATAGCGAGGCCCATAATTATTCAGAATAATTACGACACCTATAGATACATGTTAACGGAGCATCTCCTTAACACGTATAAAACTATAAATGAAAACCATAAAAAATCGGCGGCCGAAAGAAAATTACAGTATGATAAGAAGGCTCGCGAGAAGACCTTCCAAACGGGTGAACTTGTCCTCTATCAAAAGGGAATTATCAAAGGAAAGGCCGACACTACAAATGACGGCCCCTACGAAGTAATTGAAACACAAAATTTAGATAAAAATGTAATAAAAATACGTCGCGCTGGGAAACCAGATTCGCGTGTACAAATAGTCTCCGTAAATCGCGTAATGCCTTTTATTACGCGGATACCTGATTTTTACTGTAGTTCATAATTCATTTTATCGTTTTATTTGCGCGTTGTGTTCAAAGTTTGTTTTATGTGTCCCTTTTTAATCTTTCCTGTATCATAATTTTCCCCATTTCTCCTCGTTTTTTCCCTTTGAATTTTTATCGTTCTAACTTATTTTTGGCAATTTTATGGCAGTTTTAGGCACTTGTAAAAAATTACGACGCCGAAAATTTATTTTAATGGGCAAAAATTATATTTTTTCACGCGCTCGGTGTGAAGAAATGAAAATGTTTATAAGTCCCGAAAAAACTCTTCCCGAGTTATAGATCCCATAAAATCGAAGCTGTTATGGAGCTACTTTTTAGATTTCATTTGCAAAGTATTATAATATTTATTATTATCGTCGACTGGAGGATTTTTGAAGTTCAAATCCGAACGCGATATGGCCACGTCCAGTTTCGTCGAAGTAGACAGTAGTTTCGGGGAACCGCAAGATCGCCAAGATAATACAAATTTCCGACTTAGTAGTAAGTGTGAAAAGGTTAAAATATGTGGTAGAAATTTTTTATTCGGAATAAGACTCTAAATTGACCGCACGGCAATTTATATGCTGAGGATTTTGGGTATTTGAGAGACTGATCAACTCACCTATGTCCAAATTTATTCTTGTGCATTTGAGTCGTTTTGTTTCGAAATTATCACAGAAAATTGTAGTTAAAAAAACTGTATGAAAATTTTAAGATTACAATGTTCGGAGAATGGTACGCTCAACAGATATCTTTAATTATTTTTCGTCGTTGTTCGGTGTGCCTCATGCGGCCATCGAGGAACCATTATTTCTTGCGCCCGAGAACATAAAAGCGTTTATCAAGGCGATAAATCAGTCAAAATTTAGAGGACGAGTACTTATCGCGCTAGATACTGAAAGTGGGAGGAAACCCAAAACGGCGGGTTCGAGACCCAGCGACGCCTTACAGCTCTTAACAATTTCGACCATGTGTGGAAAAAACTTTATAATAGATCTAAAGTTTTGGGACCGGGAACATTTTCACAAGGTATATAATACAATTTTCCGCGAAGAAAACATCATCGTCGGTTTTCATATCCGAGAAGATATCACGTTAGTCTTGACTAGGTTCGGATATCTAGATCAAGAAAAGGAATTAGCCCGAAAAAGACGTGACAATATTGACTACATCTTGTCGTGCTGCGTTTACGATCTAGAAATCGTCTTAGCCGAAATGAAAGATAAAGCGAAGGCTAGAATGGTAGGAATTAGCCCGGAAGCCCTGAACTTGAAGGCTTTTATGACGGAACTTCTGTTTTTGTGGGCCGACGCTTTTAAGATTTCGTGGGGCCAATTGAGCTCTTTAGAATTTCGGCAGCTAATGGAAGCGGACAAACTAAACATAGAAGTTTTACGATACGCGACGCTCGACGCGCGCGGGTCTCTTCTATGTTTTTTGGCACTGTTACGATACGGGTTTGCCAGTGATGTGCAAAATTGCTTCAGACTATATCCTCACGATACGATGGAGCCAGAATTGGTATCCGATTTAGCTCGAAGGTTTCGAGAAACGTTTGAAGACAAATATACGGACCCGCAGTGGAAAGGCGCATATGGGGTTGAAGAAATGACTGGCAATATCAATGCGTTGTACTTTATGATGCGCGGGGAAGCCATATCAACTTATAAATTGTCGGAGGACCAAACGGCTGGAAATTTCTATTGCCCTCCACATTTCTCGAATAGCGAAAAAGATCCGCAACCAGTACCCCGGGGTTGGTACCCGTGGATAGAAAGAAGAGTGAAAGCATCACGGAAAAGAAAGGATACTGAAGAATCGGAAGTAACGCCAAACAACGATTGGGACCTAGAGGATATAATAGCGGCGCGACAGTTTGGACGGCCAATAGAGCCACAAGAAATGGAAATGAAGCAAGGAAGGTGGCCCAATAAAGTGATCCATTTTACGAATAAATTGCAAGAACAGGTATCGTCGCTCAAGGACTACTACCATAAAAAGATCAATCGATCAATCGTCCCTGTGGTCAAAGAATTGTACGAGAAGAATATAAATCCTATTATCTATTTCTTGTGGCCTCACTCGGCGCAAGAATGGAGATCTTGGGTCCCTGGATTTACTTCGGGTATGTGGTCTACTGTTTGGAGAAACGAGCAAGAGCGGATCGAATTTATGAAATGGATGGGCCAAGACCTTCTAAATAACAAAATGACGGATCAGGCCGAACAAATGATGGAGCGGTATCCGAAGGTACGCACGCAGAAGTCGGTCCAAAATACTTTCTGTGTCCTACCTATAAAATGGATACCGCGTTCCCTGAAAGAACCAGAGGAAGAAATAGAAACGGATTTACGTGATAACTCTATTTATTTTTTGAACCATAATTTTTATAACGTGTTTCATTTTTTGCATATTCACGCGGCGAGCAAAAATCTTATTTATTGGAATGTTTCCGCGTCCATATTCGAGGCTAAGGACCTATGGGTCCCAAGCACTTCTGCAACTTTTAAGTCAGTAACTAAGTGGGACGATTCGGATCTGTTTCCCCAAGTAGAAGTTGTGGTCCCGGCTAGCCAGGGTCCTATAGAAGGAACTTCGAAGGAGCAGACAGAAAACGTACCCTCTGAAAACGATAATTTGAATGTTTCAGGTGTCGAAATGGACCAGGAAAAGCCCGTGGAAGTAATTATCCCGGATTCCCCCACGGCCAACGCGCCCATTGACGAAAACAAAAATGTCGGGGGAGAAGAAAAATTGATGGAAATAGTTGAACCCGAACGCGAGACACAACCTGATGTGGAAAGATTGACAGAGCAGATAAAAGAAATGCAAGAAAAAATCGAAACGTTAGAAAAAGAGAAGTATGGGAAGGCCGCGATTGAGCTGGCGAAACAACTGGAAACTATCAACGCCGAGGAAGAGGAGACAAGCGAGGAGCCATACGTGGAAGTCGTTTCTGAAATTGGAAGTGAGGACGAATCGCCCGAAACTAACGTTCTGCCCGCACCGCCGGTTTATGCCAAAGCTGGTGGGCAGAGTGTAGAAAACATAACTAATCCGACAAAGTTTGCGAGAGTAATGCATAATAAAAGGCAAGAAAAAGAAAATCGAATATCGAAAGACGAAAATAAAGCCGAATTGGACCGAGTGAAGAGCGGGAAATTTCATCAACCGCCTGCAAACCCGAATGACAGAATCAAGTATCGACGAGGCCTAGGGAAGCGTGGGCAGCTCTTGAAGAAAGCTTTGAAAGAAGGAAAGTACGTCGTCGATTTTCAATATGGCAGAGTGTCGTTGTCAAATCCGTGCGTTCAGAAGTATCTCGCACACATGAATCCTGCTTTGGATGAAGAAGTGGCCCTTATGACCACGGATCTGATAAATCGTATTTACGACGAAGCAGGAGTAGAAATCGAAACTATACGCTATTATGAGCTGCAATTTCACGTATTGCAGGCCAATTTACCAGAAAAATTGTGGAATATATTTGAGAAGCAATTGACAGAATGGGCCACAACTCGGGCTCCGGAGAAAGCCTATGAAGCCGCAGTGTGGGCTTGCGCCTGCCTATTTATGAAACTGTCGCGGTTGGGCAGGATTCCGCAGAATTTCGCTGGTTTCCATTACCAGGCTCATGCTTACGTCGCCATGAAACTGCGCCGCGAGTTTAATGCGGGGCAAGAAGGACCAGCTAGTAACTTTCATACGCTATACGCCGCTTGCCAATCCAAGGCATCAGGGTTAGCGTATACAATTGCGAAAGCTGTACTTCAGGATAAAAAAGACCCGGAACCAAATTATACGAACATTCAAGTTTGGAAGAAAGAAATCGATAATACGGATCCGCGAATACGCTTTTGGGAAATTATTGATAGAAAGAAAGCTCGCGATCTATTGGAACTCGAGAAAAAGTTGAAAAAGAAAATTGGATACCGAGTCAAGCACCCCTACAGCAGGGCTGCGGCAGGAAAGGTATCCAGACATTGGACGAGAAAAGACGATGATAAACTGAAAAAAGAAAAATCGGCTACGCCAGAAAAAGAACGAAAAAGGAGATATGAAAGTCGGCATCGGGACGAAAGTCGGCATGAAAAGTCGATGTCAAGAGAAAAAAGGCGGAGAGAGAATGAGGAGGAAAGCTGGCGTAAGGAAATTGAGGAATACGAGGAGAAATTCGAGCGAAAAGAGAAAGAAAGAAGAGAAATGGAGGAGAGAAAAGAGAATCGAAAATCGCGAAGCCGAAAAAGAACACCCGGATATTATCAGCATGATGATGGATTGGACGTGTCCTATTCCAGTCGTACGGCCTCACTGGATAGGCCTAGGGCCAACGAAGCGAGTCAGCAGGGAGTATCAATGGCCGACCCTAATGCAATGATGATGGCGCAGCAACAACAATTGCCGTATATGCCGCCAAATTATCCGGGATTACCTATGGTAGGAGTTGACTGTATGACTCGCCCTCTCTTTTCAGGTCAACTGTTGCCCAATACAATGATACCTCCGCCGCAGCAATTTCAAGTTTCGCAATTTCCGGTTGTACAATTCCAGCCGGGCCAACAGCAATATTATCACCAGTTCTTGGTTCCGCCCGGAATACAAATGCCGCCTCCGTCAGTAATTCCGCCGATACGCAACGTACAAGGCGAAGAAAGGATGGAAATTCCGGGTACGTCGACGGGAATGCAAGTGCCGCAAGGACCACCGCCGATAGGAAACCCCGAATATATATCACCGCTGAAGAGAGATCAAGGTATCGGTCAGCCGGGGCGGGACCACAGCGGTCATCGACAGAAGTAAATTAATTGTTAATAATGACCCCGCTCTTTGTGAGGTCAATATAAGCGTAATTCTTTCAAGTTGTAACTTTTTCGGGTATTGCTTAGATCACTTATCTTTTTTTTTTTTTTTTTTCCGAGCGTTAGTATTACAAAATCAGAAACCGGTTGTGCCTCTTTAAAATTGCCTTAAAATTGCCTTTTGTACTAATCTCAGTTTGTTTCGTTTATTCTTTCTCTTCGTCTGTGTTTTATTTTATTTGAACCTGCACAAGCACATTTTGTACCTCATTTTTCGGTGAACTTGTAAACGATATTCCAAATCTTGTATTGGCGTAAATTTTGGTTTTTCTTTTTCCTTCCAATGCAGTTGCCAACTAGCATCGCGCAGTGTGTAGGCAGCTTTCGCGTAACCATTTTTCACATTTCTCTTTACCTTTTTTCCAAAACACATTTTCAATTCAAAATCCTTTTTTTTATGACACAAACCGTGTTACTGGTTTAAGTTTGCCCTTCAATAAGGCAAAATCACTTTAACAACAAATACCATAAACATTTTTGATTCAAAATCTAGACAGCCAAAGGGCCAGAGGATTTGGTTTTTCGGGCATCCTTTCTCCCTGGGGGCGGATAATACCAAAGGCGTTGGGGGGGCCAGTGTCCGGCCAAGGGGCCAGAGGAGCAACGGCGGCGGAAATCGAGAAAGTCTTGCGGGCTCTCCACCGTCAACACCCCCCCTCCGGAGAGGACGGAGACGAGCGCCAAAATCGATGAAGGAGGAGCCGCCGATAAAATACACATCGACGGCAGTGGGGAGCGGCCCACAACGTAACCCGGGCACCGCGGGGGTCGCCGCCGGTCATACGATTTTATTTTTTATTCGATCAAATTCGGCCCGAGTGCCGCGAATGCTATTCGTTCGAACATTTTTTGTTTTATTATTCGGGGACAACCGGCCCACGGGGCATTCTTATTTGAAAACTTTTTTAGCGTCGGGGGTAGCACCCGGCGCCATTGGCCCCATGGTGGAACGATACCGTTCGAAACGGACATTTTATTTTTTTTTTTATTGTATGCAAATTGCGTCAACGGCGCGAAGCGTCGTCTTGTTGGGTCAATTGGAGGCGTCGGTCGTCGGCGTCGAGGGTCTGGGGCCCTTGGGGGACCTCCTGACTTTTCCCTTCGCTGGCGGGAAAAGTCTTGCCTTTGGGGGGGAGGGATGTCAGAGGGTCAATTCCTCTGACCTTTGGTCCTCTAACTACCTCATTTTATTCTCTAAAGCTCCTTTGTTGTTAAAGTGATTTCATTTATTCTTGGGTAAACAAACCAGTAAAACAGTTTGTGTCATATACATTTTTGGCTCAAAAAATACATAAATGGTGACGTGAATGTTTTGCATGCATCTGCAAAGTCGATGTTAGACGCGTGGCAGTTTTGTTTCATTATTATTATTAATCGTCTTATTGCGAGCCGGTCGCGTTTTCCTGTGCGTCTTCGAAGAAGACTGGTGGCAACTGTGGAAGGATAGCGGACGCCTTTTATTGTTCGTATTGTTTTGTATTTTCGACTTCGCGTCGCGGACTCGTTTGGAGAAACTCCCGCGACCTGAGAGGACTTTCGACGTTCGAACTTTGTTTGAGGAGAAGCGTGAGTGTTAGTTCAAAGATTAGACAGATCATTTTCTTAAGCTTTCAGCTTAGGTCGTGGATCAAGGTACCCGAAGGTCCCTGGGACTCTGTGTACAGGGACTTAAGAAGGGTCAGCGACTTAGGGAGGTGTTCAGTGTTCGTATTCATACTTTGGCATTTTGTATTTGTGTTCACCATTTGCTCACGGTTGTATTTGCACTCTTGTCAGTTTCCCAAAATAAATATCTTTGTTTCTTACGTCTCAGCGACCTGCAGTAGGACAGTGTCTAACACCGGGTTAGCGTCAGGGGCCGTACTAGATTGGATCTCCCAAGAACCGCAGCTAGGTAGCCGAGGGCATACGAGCACGTAATACGACATATTCTTAATTTCCACGCTCACATGCCTTTTAATCTACAGTATGCTTTGCCGCCTCTATGTTTTTTAGTTTTCCATGTATTTTTCGGTTTTCCATGCACTCCTCCTAAATCTTCTGTCTGGGTCGGGATTTCTGTACTTTCTACATGGGCAGGTGTGTTTACCCGTTTGGAGGGAATTATTGTACCTACAGAATGTGTATTCTCATGTGCATTACGAGGGCCAGGTGCCAATGTGCAAATAATTATGTCCGTCTTTAATTGGGTCAATGGGGTGTGGGATGATCAAAATAAAGTGCTTCACATGAATTTATAAGAATGTTTGGGTGTGAATTCCAGACACCCTTGAGACGATAGATTAATAAATGAAATTATATCTAATAAATGAATATCACATACTGTACAATTTGTATTTACATTAATGCTTCAGCATGTATGTTACACTACAAATTCCAAACTGGAGCCTCCTCGCCTCCTCACTCTTACCATTGCTTCACCTGCTCGCCTTCACCCATTCCCAATATTGCACTTGCCACAATCAGCTAGTTGGCACTGTGGGTCGCTCTCTATGTGAGTATTTTTCACCTTCGATCATACATTGATAGCAAGGGAAATCTGTAGGGGATCGAATGAAATTCCACCACTTTTGTCATAAATAGCTATTTAAATTTTTAAATTTTGTTTTCAACCATGACACCAAAGAGAGAATCGAAGAAAGAATCGAATGATACCTAATTTATCATTCTTTATTCAATTCTGATGAGGTCCAACACTTTATTGGTGAAGTTGAACCATATTTTACAGTTATAAAAACAAAAGTTTTATACATTTACCCAAATAATTCCTTTTAATCAGATTTCAAATGCTGGAGTTCAAAGGGCCAAGCACTATTTGGATAAAAGAGTCATCAGAAAAAACAAAGTTATGTTATTTCTAATACTAATGAAATTCACTGTACACCACAAACAAATAGACAATATTTTCACTTTTGACATTGTTTTCTGGAACACAGCTTTTTTCATCCAAGAATCACACGCCAGAGGTGCAGTCAGGTGGTGCACATATCTTTGTACACTAATTCTTCTCTGGGCGTTTTGCCACGACGTCCTCACATGTGCCTTCACAAGGATGTCCGCACGGAAGCCACTTCATATTGCTACCACAGCTTGTTTCACTGGTAGCCACAGTGATGTTCTCTCTGGCAGAATGAAGATAGTGGCCATGGACGTATTTTGGTTCTTTTCCTACAATAATTATTCAAATTGTTCAGTTATTAATTTCAGATTCCCTGGATTTTCAAAGTGATACAGGCGGCACACTGTCAATTTTCTATGTTGTCCTGCTCATCTCCAACTTTCATTTTTCTTTTTTTTTTAATTTTGCCAGTACACCTATACCCATTTTTCGATAGCCAGAAAAGCAGGCTTTATTGCACTGTAGGGTCCCTGTTTGGCTACCTACCTCACACACCTTATTTGCTGCACCATTGCCAAGTTCTAAATGGGGCTGAGTAGACCCAGGCAAGAGGCATATCAAAATTGCCTACACAATTTATCCACCCCAAAGGATGAAATACTATCATCTTCGGTTTCGAGTTTCACCCAAAACTGAAGCTAGTAGTTGGGACTAGTAGTCCGAAGCTATAACCACCAGACCAAGGGAGCCTCATCTCCGACTTTCGCTTTTTGTGTCTTTTATGTAAATTGCAACGCAAAAATGTGTAATTTCTGTCTAGATTTGGTCGGTCAGCTCCATCTCTTCATCGTTGTTCACACATTGACCATTAGCTTACACACTGAACATAAGATTGGATAATTCATCGGAACTACTGAAGTGTAATAGCAGATGAATTCGTGAGATATCTATCATCATTATGGAGTTCCGCATTACAATATAAACATTCCATAGCTACGAAAACTTGCAGTCAAATCGACCTACGATTTTCGCTGTCACTTCTATTTCATAGAAAGCAGCTTCTTGTCATCTAAGTTCCATAGAAGTCATGCGCTACATGTCAATGATGCTTTTATCATATCCATCCAGTATTGGGTGGCAGACTATTCTGGATGTTTTCTTTTGGATTGTAGAAAACTTCTTTCAAGGCTCCTAGTCGAGCAGTGTTCAAGACAGGGAGGAGCCCAAAGGCACCAGTACTTGATGCCTTGTTGCACAAAATCTTATTCTATTATCTTACTCCCCAGAAACAGGCATGACTATTGAGATTCAAGTTCTCCAGCATGTGTGACCTAATTTCGTATGAACCAATAGTTAAATGCAACATCATCATTTAAATTCATGCAAAAAAATTATTCATATATTATAATGTACAGATGTGATATTGGACTCTCACAATTAGGACAGCACACAAGTGAGCAAATAACAACTCTCGGAATTGTCTTTTGCTTACTTGTGCTGTGTTCAGATATTATGATGGGCATATACCAACTGTTGATGCCATAAATTTAATGCACAGAAATTGGAGTAATCAGCAAAATTTTTTCTCAGAAGTGTTCAGAAATCCAGAAATCAGTTCGAATACTTGAAAAGTTCGTTTTTAGACGTTTCTCGGTTCTGTTTCAGTTCCAACAGAGAAAAATTAACATTTCCTAATAATCACCAACATTTTTATATAAAATTATCAAGTTTCTATGTTAAAATAGAAAAAATTCAAAAAATTGAATTTCTGCTGAGGATAAGTCAGGTTTCTGCCAGAGACCAACCAGGTTTCTGGGGGTCAGGACATCCAAGAACCCTCTAGAGCAAGCATAATGAAACACCCATACTGTAGGACCCAAAAAATAAGCTTCAGTTTATGAAGAAAAACAAATAGAGGACGACTAAATTCCTGAGCTGGTGAATGAATGATTAATATACATTGTGCATGCGATTCGCATAACAGACATAATGAACTCAAGTTGGGGATCAGGTGAACAACGTAGTAGCACTACATGCCAAACACCTATTACCTTAAAAATCCTCGAAATCTGAAAATTTCATGAAAATTATTTCAGGAAATAACCAGACTCCGGCTACCGGTGAGAAAAGCTACGGCATCAATATGAAATGGCGTCGGTGTGGTAACCCTTGCGAGCGCACATGCAGAGACGTCGTGGCAAAACGTCCTGAAAATTCCAAATGCCCGACGAAATGTGCACGACCTGGTTGCTATTGCACTTCCGCTGTGCGGTTTTTCGATGGAAAAAGCTGTGTCCCTGAAACACAATGCGTACAATGAAAAATCTTTACGATTGTGCCGTTTAGCGAATTTTATAAATCTTTGTTCAGACATTCCTTCATTCTTTTGCTCTTGACTTTTTGTTGAACTAACGCTTGGCGCTTTTTACTCCATGTAACTTCTGATTGAAAGGAGTCCAAAACATAATAATTTAGGTATAGGGAGACCTGATACAAGGTTTGACCCCACCCAAACAGTGACTTGTAAAGGTGAACCTTGATTCCCTTCTCCTAAAACACAATAAATTATTGGTTATTATTTGAGATCTATTGAAAAATATAGTTCAAAACAGTGTACTTGCCTTCATTTTGATTGAAGTTTGGTCAAGAATTATTAGATTTCCCTCAGGGTTCCCACATATGTGGTATTTTCATTCAAGAGCAACTAGCCTAATTTCTGGGACGGAAAACTGACTTCCCACATTAAAACAATCAAAAATTTTCGAATCTGATCTAGCGTACATCATAGACAGATGCATTCAGACTATAATACACATGGTCGAATTTTACAGTGTACCTTATGTTGGAGGACTAAAAAAGACTTTCACCCATATAGTGTTTGAATATTGTGCTGGTCGTCATGAATTTATATTTATCCTGCTGTCTTCGCAATGCGGTAAAATAGTTTACAATAAATTCGTCATCATTTTTTTTGTGAAATTTATCATGCTTCATATTCAGTATCACATGTTTCAGATTGAAGTGGATTCGGCAAGATATAATCTATTTTTCTTGAAACTTTGACAAATCGTGACCCGACAATAGAGCGCCGGACAATTGAGCGCCGACAATTGAGCGCCGACAACTGAGCGCCAGACAACTGAGCACCGTGACAACTGAGCGCCGACAACTGAGCGCCGACAACTGAGCGCCGACAACTGAGCACTGACAACTGAGCGCCGACAACTGAGCGCCGACAACTGAGCGCCGACAACTGAGCGCCAACAACTGAGCGCCGAGACAACTGAGCACCAGACAACTGAGCGCCAGTTGACTGAGCGCCGACAACTGAGCGCCGACAACTGACCGCCGACTATTTAATGTCAGATAAATAACCCAATCAAATTGAAGTAACTATTTTGCATTTAGGCTTAGGCTTAGGCTTAGGCTTAAGCTTAGGCTTAGGCTTAGGCTTAGGCTTAGGCTTAGGCTTAGGCTTAGGCTTAGGCTTAGGCTTAGGCTTAGGCTTAGGCTTAGGCTTAGGCTTAGGCTTAGGCTTAGGCTTAGGCTTAGGCTTAGGCTTAGGCTTAGGCTTAGGCTTAGGCTTAGGCTTGGGCTTAGGCTTAGGCTTAGGCTTAGGCTTAGGCTTAGGCTTAGGCTTAGGCTTAGGCTTAGGCTTAGGCTTAGGCTTAGGCTTAGGCTTAGGCTTAGGCTTAGGCTTAGGCTTAGGCTTAGGCTTAGGCTTGGGCTTAGGCTTAGGGGCTTAGGCTTAGGGGCTTAAGCTTAGGGGCATAGGCTTAGGGGCTTAGGCTTAGGGGCTTAGGCTTAGGCTTAGGGGCTTAGGCTTAGGCTTAGGCTTAGGCTTCGTCATACGAATCAAAAATGACCATATTTGTTTGATTCATAATATTAGACGTATGGACATATATACATTACGGTAGATAATCATTACGGTAGATAATCACTGAAATGCTAGTATTCTGTAGCGCTCAGTAAATGAAAAAAAACGCTCAATTATAATGCATTAAATAGTCGGCGCTCAGTTGTCGGCACTCAAATATCTGGCGCTCAGTTGTCGGCGCTCAAATGTCTGGCGCTCAGTTGTCACGGTGCTCAATTGTCACGGCCCTCAGTTGTCTGGCGCTCAGTTGTCAGCGCTCAATTGTCGGCGCTCAATTGTCCGGCGCTCAGTTGTCAGCGCTCAGTTGTTGGCGCTCAGTTTTCGGCACTCAGTTGTCACGGCGCTCAATTGTCTGGCGCTCAGTTGTCACGGCGCTCAATTGTCACGGCGCTCAGTTGTCTGGCGCTCAGTTGTCGGCGCTCAATTGTCGGCGCTCAATTGTACGGCGCTCAGTTGTCGGCACTCAGTTGTCGGCGCTCAGTTTTCGGCGCTCAGTTGTCATGGTGCTCAATTGTTCGGCACTCAGTTGTCGGCGCTCAATTGTCAGCGCTCAATTGTCCGGCGCTCAATTGTCGGTGCACCTTGACAAGTGATAAAAGTGGGAAGTGTCCTTTTACGTTTTCTTTCTGAACCACAGTACTAAAAAAAGCTAGCATGCTAAACTAAACTTCAAGAACTTTTGATAGGAAAATCCTACTGTGAAAGCTTTGTGTGAATGATTTCGAATTTACGGATTTTTGTCGTGGTTACGGCAATTTAGAAGCATTTGAAAAAATAAACTACCGACTGAATCTTTCCCGTTTCTGTTTCCAAGCTTACTTGAAAATTGCGTTGTGCATTCGGAAAAAATAGTTTCGAAGAGGAAAAAGTGGATGATTGTACAGTTAGATTTATTTCTACATTGCACAAAACAAGCAGGAAAACATTGATATCCTAGGGCAGAATCAGGCATCTCACTTTCTGAGCTCAAGTTCATGAACAGGACGAGAAATGCTACGTTAAACGCAGTAAGCTTCAATAAGTCTTTTTCCGATGCAAATAATGAAAGCTGCTAAAACCATTTTCGGAATTTATCTTAATCATGTCGGCCCGGTATATGGTTTATGGAAGCAAATTTGAATTTAGAATCTGCATTCTTTCTCGTAGTCTATGCAAGGAACGGAGTCACAAAACATCTGAGGAGCATGAGAAAAGAGCTTCAGTGCAAGTATTCATGTAAAACGTTGATTTCCCGAAGTGATCGAGAGTGTGCAAATTTCAACTCAAGAATATCGAAGAAAGAATATTTAAAAAAAATCAAGATTCAGGACAAGGATTAAAGATTTGCGGCTCAATATTAAAATTCATAGTAAATTTATTGAAGAACATCACTTCATGACGCTGTACAGAAAATGGAATGTTTTCGATTGATAGTTTACTTTTTTATATTGATTGCTGCCATCAACTGAACATTAATGAATCGGTGATTGATAGGCTTTTTTTGTCAGACGAAAGCCTGATTAGCTCATTGGCTGATTCAACACCAGCGGTTGAAAATTTATCTTAAATAAGGCACAACGGCTTTTAAGTACAGCTGAACCAACATCTAAGAAAATTCCAGCTGTCCGCATGCTTGATCATCTGAGAGAATTTTCAAACTCCAGATGTTTGGTAAGGTAGCATTATCCACTACATAAAATCCTTATAAACATACTTTTTACAGAAAAGTTTATTCACAACCAGTATTGGTCAAATCGTCTGCGTAAAAGTCATGAGAAGTCTCATCATTCCGTTATACATAGTCGGCTTCTATTCAAGCATCGATGCAGGCAATAGAGGTAATCATTTTAGATTTCGTGCTGATAGGCACCAAGTATCGTGCCCTTGGACATTGCCAGGACCCTTTATGACAATGAGGTTCATGACAACCCGATTCAAGTATACATATGTGTGGGGCTTCTGCTCTGTCCCTATCCAGAATAGGTTAGTCAGATGCTATCAGTTTTCCCTGTTTTATGCATGGCATGTAAGCGCTTTTTTATGGCTGTCACCTGAGACTGAAAGAAATGACAAAAATGGTCTTGACATGTAAAACGCCACTTTTGTGGGAGTTGGATGACCCACTACTCATACTGTAGACCTGTTACTTTAAAATAACAATGGTAGAATGATCCAAAAGTAGGTAACGAGCATACATACACGTGGGGGAGGTTTGGGGGCGGGTTTGACATCCTACAGACTTTGATTGACCCCAAGCAGATTCTGGCAGACGCCCAACTGATTTGACACCCGCAGCAATGATTGAGAAGATGGCAAAGAAAAATTAGCAAGGGAGAAGAAAAAGTTGTAATAAAAATGGAAATGGTGCTGTAGTTTCACAATTTCTCTAAACAAGGCATACTTGATTCCAAAAAAGTAAAATTAAAACTTTAAAAAGTGCAGTCTAAGCAAATAATTTAACATATCTGACTAATATAGGTTGAAAAATATGCTGTTTGGATGTTACAAGACCTTTCTAAGACCTTCTTTTCATTATCAAGAACGGAAAAAATGTTTTATCCCACACCGTGTCCTGGCTGACCCTCAACAGAATTTCTATGATGTGCATGTACGGTAAGGAGGATGGTGAGAAAGCATACAAACAACATTTTGTCCATGTACTCTTGATGGCTTGTATGGAACGGGTCAACACATTTATCTGAAAAATGTTGATGATTTGAAGAAAGTTTTCTGAAAGACTACAGTCTGCCTTCCAATGATAGTGGTTTGAATATTTGCAACGCGTTAAGACAATGTTCCAGAAATGGACTTTTTGTTTGATTCGATGGATTTATCAAGTTTAGAATATATCAAGTTTAAAAGTTTGATTCGATGGATTTATCAGCACTTCCTAGTTTACCTCAAATGAGCACATTAATGCAACTGTCCTCATTTTGATGTGTGCTGATGATTTTGGTGTGCTTGGCTGCTTGTGTAGATCAGCTCGAGTAAATATGCTACTTTACTGAAAGCAAAAAACCCATACAAATGAATAATATAAATGAGTCGGGCAAAATCCATACAAAAACCCGAAATGGAAAGGCACACAAAAACACAAAGGAATATTTACATGAAAAAAACACAAAGGATTACATGACAAAACACAAAAGAACAAAAAAGTGAGGATAGACGCTGTATAAACTTCACTGCCTATGAATTACATCAGATTCTTTGCAATATCATGTTGTGTTGCTGCAGCTTTGTGTCCCAACAGTCAAGACCTATTTGATCTCAACATGTTTTTGACGTGTTCAGTGAGTATGGTGAGCAAGTCAGCTAATATTCTATGTATAATGTAACGTTCATTGTGTGAAACAATGATGAAAAGTTGGAGCTGACTAACCAAATCTAGACAGAAAATGAACATCTTTGTGTGGGCAATTGACATAATAGACACAAAAAACCAAATTTGGAGATGAGGCTGTCCTGGTCTGGTGGTTTTAGTTTCGGATCACTAGTCCCAACTACTAGGTTCGGTTCTATGTGTAACTCGAAACTCAGACACAGTCTTTCATTCTTTGGGGATAGATAAATTGGGTAAGCAATTTTGGAATGATTCTTGCCTGTGTCTACTCCGGCCCATTAACATCTTGGAAATGGTGCAGCAAATAAGGAGATTGGCCTGTTGCATTTGTGATGTAGATTGCCAAACAGTGAGCATACAGTGCAACAAAGTCTGCCTTTCTGGAATCAGAAAATTGGCACAGGTGTACCGGCAAAATTTTCTCAAAAAAAGAAAGAAAGTTGGAGATGAGCAGGACAACATGCAAAATTCACATAGTGCCACTTGTATCAGTTTTAAACTTCAGGGAATCTGAAACCAATACCTGGACAATTTGAATAATTATTTCAGGAAAAGAAGCAAAATACGTCCGTGGCCACTACCCTCGTCCTGCCAGAAAAAATCTGACTGCGACTACTAGTGAAACAAGCTGCGGTAGCAATATGAAATGGCGTCCCTGTGGATCTCCTTGTGAACGCACATGTTGGGACGTTGTGGCAAACCGTCCGCAAAAGACTTTGTGCACCTTAAATTGCGCACCGCCTGGTTGCTATTGCACTTCTGGTGTGCGGTTTTTCGATGGAAAAAGCTGTGTTCCTGAAAGTGAATGCAAGCAATGAAAATGTAATTTTTTTGTACTGTGAATTCTACCCGTCTTACAGTTGACTTTTCTTGATCTTTTTCGAATGCTTTGGTGTTGGCAATCCCATTTATGTTTTTTGATTAAAAAGACTTAGGACAAAATGTACGATTATATGAAAATATTTGTACGAGGATGCTTTAGCCTCACCCAGACAATTACACGACCCCTATCGAGTAGTGAATTTTAAATGATTAAATGTAGTTATATTTTGTTTGGACATAAGTTTGTTTGGTTGAAGTTTTGTCGACAATTATTTGATTTTCTCAAGAATTCCTGTACATGGGATTTTTTGATTCAATAGTAAAAAAAAAGAATTCAGCTTTTAAAAGAAAAAATAATTCAGCTTCACTGCAATAACTTCCAATTTTGAATCTGATCTAATGTGAATCTAATGTAGCCGGAAAGACAGAATCTAGAGGACTAGATGGTCGCATTAGTGCCAAAATTATATGTGAGGCGCTTTTTGTGTGCTTTTTGCCACCTAATAGACGCCACATTCCACATGATAGCTTCTGCCTGACAAGCAGAAATTGTTCAGCAACCTAAAAAATGGAATAGGCGCATCTCCTCCTTTGTTTAAGCTTATTGCCAAGATGCTAAATTGGCTGAGTGAACCCCAGCGAGAAGCACTTAAGCTTTCCTACACAATTTATCCATCCTGTTAGAACGAAAGGCTGTGTCTACGCAGGCATGCTACCCGAAAAATTCTCGTCACGCCCGAGGTTGAACATGGTTCTCTCGTCTAGTTTTTATAGGTCATAACCATTAGACCATGAGAGCCCCAGAGGTTTTCTCCTAAATAGGACACTAAAATCAGGAAATATCTATTGTCTGAGAATCGAATCAGATATATGGCCTTCTGGTTCAAGATCATGCACAAGACTGAGAAGAGCTAAGTTCACTACAGTATGCTTTGATGTAAGTATATTTTGCATTCGAAATCCAGAATTCAACTGGAAAAAAATGGATTTCATTACGTACAATGATGCCATGAATTTGACTGTAATCTCCGATTATTTGGCATTCTGTCTGACTAGTGTCTAATTAGCTCAGATGCTGATTTATCGGGAATATTTTAATCGATTATTGCTCACTTTGCTCGTTATTGGTAACACTAAAATTCTTTAATTCTCATTATTCAGACGAATTTCGAGAAAAACAGGCTGAATGTCATTTAGAGGTAACTGACAATAATGATTGTTTTTCCCAATTCATGATTCCACAGTAACATAATTTGCCTGACTATGGCATATCTCCACACACCTCCTTGCTGCTGACACATGGGAATCAGTATTTTGCAGATATGTGATTTATAAAATGTAGACGTGAAGCAGGGAAGGTTTTAGTTGACTATGTCATGCCTGATCAGTTTTGACCACCGCTGTAGTTTTACATTACACAACATTGAAATGATCGCTGTTGTTGGTTAAAACATTCTTTTTTCCGAATGATAGAGTTTACAAGTTCAATTTTGTTGTTCAATATACTATTACAAAATTGAGGAGTTTATGCAAATATTATCGCACTGGATCACATTCTGAGATTATTTTTCACATATTTAGCAGAAATTTTCCAAGCGCAATTTTCGGATTTGTGGAATTTCTAGGCTCTAAATGAAAATTATATGGATTTTTTTTTTTTTGGAGTGAAAATAAGTTTTTTGAAAAATGGGGTGCAGCCAGGAGTCGAACCTGGGTTACCAGCATTCCGGGCTGATGTCCTCACCACTAGACCACCACACCACGAGGTGAACCCAGATTAAGGTGCTCCCCTAGGCTACGATTTTGAAGCACACAACTCCAATGCTTGGTGGTCGTGAACCTACGACCTTTGGCAAGTAGCAGCGTACCTGCTGCTTTTTGAACTGCCGACCAATGAAGTTGCTAACTTTTTAGAAATGAAAATTGCTGGTAACCCAGGAATTCTGGTAACCCAGGTTCGACTCCTGGCTGCACCCTATTTTTCAAAAACTTATTTTCACTCCAAAAAAAATTCCATATAATTTTCATTTCTAAAAAGTTAGCAACTTCATTGGTCGGCAGTTCAAAAAGCAGCAGGTACACTGCTACTTGCCAAAGGTCGTAGGTTCACGACCACCAAGCATTGGAGTTGTGTGCTTCAAAATCGTTGCCTAGGGGAGCACCTTAATCTGGGTTCACCTCGTGGTGTGGTGGTCTAGTGGTGAGGACATCAGCCCGGAATGCTGGTAACCCAGGTTCGACTCCTGGCTGCACCCTATTTTTCAAAAACTTATTTTCACTCCAAAAAAAATTCCATATAATTTTCATTTCTAAAAAGTTAGCAACTTCATTGGTCGGCAGTTCAAAAAGCAGCAGGTACGCTGCTACTTGCCAAAGGTCGTAGGTTCACGACCACCAAGCATTGGAGTTGTGTGCTTCAAAATCGTAGCCTAGGGGAGCACCTTAATCTGGGTTCACCTCGTGGTGTGGTGGTCTAGTGGTGAGGACATCAGCCCGGAATGCTGGTAACCCAGGTTCGACTCCTGGCTGCACCCTATTTTTCAAAAACTTATTTTCACTCCAAAAAAAATTCCATATAATTTTCATTTCTAAAAAGTTAGCAACTTCATTGGTCGGCAGTTCAAAAAGCAGCAGGTACACTGCTACTTGCCAAAGGTCGTAGGTTCACGACCACCAAGCATTGGAGTTGTGTGCTTCAAAATCGTTGCCTAGGGGAGCACCTTAATCTGGGTTCACCTCGTGGTGTGGTGGTCTAGTGGTGAGGACATCAGCCCGGAATGCTGGTAACCCAGGTTCGACTCCTGGCTGCACCCTATTTTTCAAAAACTTATTTTCACTCCAAAAAAAATTCCATATAATTTTCATTTCTAAAAAGTTAGCAACTTCATTGGTCGGCAGTTCAAAAAGCAGCAGGTACGCTGCTACTTGCCAAAGGTCGTAGGTTCACGACCACCAAGCATTGGAGTTGTGTGCTTCAAAATCGTAGCCTAGGGGAGCACCTTAATCTGGGTTCACCTCGTGGTGTGGTGGTCTAGTGGTGAGGACATCAGCCCGGAATGCTGGTAACCCAGGTTCGACTCCTGGCTGCACCCTATTTTTCAAAAACTTATTTTCACTCCAAAAAAAATTCCATATAATTTTCATTTCTAAAAAGTTAGCAACTTCATTGGTCGGCAGTTCAAAAAGCAGCAGGTACGCTGCTACTTGCCAAAGGTCGTAGGTTCACGACCACCAAGCATTGGAGTTGTGTGCTTCAAAATCGTAGCCTAGGGGAGCACCTTAATCTGGGTTCACCTCGTGGTGTGGTGGTCTAGTGGTGAGGACATCAGCCCGGAATGCTGGTAACCCAGGTTCGACTCCTGGCTGCACCCTATTTTTCAAAAACTTATTTTCACTCCAAAAAAAATTCCATATAATTTTCATTTCTAAAAAGTTAGCAACTTCATTGGTCGGCAGTTCAAAAAGCAGCAGGTACGCTGCTACTTGCCAAAGGTCGTAGGTTCACGACCACCAAGCATTGGAGTTGTGTGCTTCAAAATCGTAGCCTAGGGGAGCACCTTAATCTGGGTTCACCTCGTGGTGTGGTGGTCTAGTGGTGAGGACATCAGCCCGGAATGCTGGTAACCCAGGTTCGACTCCTGGCTGCACCCTATTTTCTAGGCTCTAGTTATGAAAAAGATGTTGGAACAAAATTTTACTGTGGGCCGTCTTGGTCTAGTGGTTATCGCCTCTGACTGCTAGTCTCAAGAACCAGGTTCGATTCCGGGTGTAACCCGAAATTGAATTGCTGGTAGCTGGCCCAGGCAGACACAGCCTTTCATCTTTAACAAGAGTCAATCCATATCACTGGATCTTCAGTTATTCAATTTTAGTTGGCTGTCAACTTATCGTATGTACGACTCACCAAACTATTCAA